>UESW01005078.1:320226-396036 GCA_900491605.1 Calamus simplicifolius | reverse complement strand
TTTATCACTGATATAAAATTTCTTAATCTTAATAAATTCTAAAACTGACTATTTATTTTAATGCAGAAAAAGTTTACGTGGGACCCCGCGAGCCATGATGCCATTAGGGCAGCATGGGAGGCTCTTACGGGATGCCGATACTCCGACATGCTTCATCGTTGGAGGTCATCGGGCCAGCGTCCTGCGCATGTGCCAGAGGGTATTTGGCACGAGTGGCAGCAGGCCTGGCAGTCCGATGGCTGGCCAGGAGGTCCGCATCAGCCAGCACAATAGCCGATCCGAGAAGGGCGGTCCTGGCACGGGTCTCTCCCGCCATACTTCGGGCTTCATTTCGATTCAGGAGCACAGACGCCGTATGGTAAGAAAACATAAATAATTTAATTATAATTTAATTATTTATAAATATTGTATTAATATTAATTTTTTTATTGTTATAGTCTGAGCAGGAGGGCGGAGATCCTGGTGAGTTTCGTCTATTCAGGGCGACACACACCAGGAGGGACGGTTCCTGGGTCGACACGCGATCACGAGAGGTTGCGGAAAGAAATTAGCTTTATGTAGTATCTATTTAATTTCTAAAATTTTATTTCAAGAAATTTATTAATTATTTATTATTTATTTTATAATTCAAAGACACGAGTCGAGGAGCTTCGCTCCCAGGCATTGCAGGTCGACTCCATTGATGGGGAGATGCCCATCGAACTCTCAGCAGAGAAGAGTCGGCGTGTATTTTTGGAGGCTGTTGGTGCCCAGCCGCGAGACCACAGGGTCTATGGTCTGGGCACTAGAGCTTCTGCATATTTTTCCCATCATGCCTCAGCTCGCGATATTCTGGTGATATTCCTGCCGAGCGTTTAGACGACATTCGGAGATCTATTGCGGAGGAGGTTCGGCAGGACGTTCGTCAGGAGGTTCGGCAGGAGGTCGAGCACGAGTTGAGCAGTGTATGTGAGGCCAGGATCAGGAGCTTGCAGACGTGCGAGATCAAATGCATCATTTGCAGGATATAGTTAGCCGCTTGTCGCAGGGTCTCCAGCCTCCACGTGATCGCTCAGATTCTTGATATATTTTTTTTTCTTTTTATATGTTGTACATGAAAACTTCAAAATTTTAATATATTAATTATTTTTGAAATTGAATGATTATTGTTTGGATCAATATGAGTGAAGAATGTTTCGATCAATATTTAAATGTAACGAAATTATATTAATCATTTTAATTTTTAATATTTTATTTTTAAAAAAAATTTAATTAGCGACGCATTAGCGACTGAAATTGCATCGCTAATATTTTCAAAATATTATTATTAAATATTGCTACGCAATGACCTGGCATCGCAATATTTTTAAAAAATTAATTAGCGACGCATTAGCGACTAAAATTGCATCGCTAATATATCTAAAATATTATTATTAAATATTGCGACGCAATGACCTAGCGTCGCAATATTTAAAAAAAAATTTTAGCGACGTATTAGCGACTCAAATTGCATCGCTATTATATCTAAAATATTATTATTAAATATTACGATGCAACTAAATGCATCGCAATATTGTGATGCAATTGAATGCGTCAATATTTAATAATAATTTTAAATATTAAAAATTAGTTTTAAATTTAGCACGCATTTGGATGCGTCGCAATATTGCGACGCATTGTTGCGTCGCAGAGAGTCGCTGTGACACGACGCAATTGCGACAAATTAAGATTGCGACGATCATCTGAGCGACGCCGTCATTGCGTCGCTATTGCATCGCAATAGCATGTTTAACGACGCATTAGCAACGCATATGGGCGTCGCAATATTTTTGTTCCCTTATAGTGATACCGGCCATATTAATTAGATAACATTCATCACACAGTCCATAACAACAATATCTCTTTCATATACATACTCAAATCTTTCGGTCTTGGGAAATAAAACTCTACGGTGAATGTTATGAAGGAGTCTCAATTCTAAAGATAATTAATTTGCCATAATATCCTTAAAATTAGCAACTTTTCTTCCCAACATTCTCAACAAAGCTTCACCTCTATCACTGTGGCGAGTGGCAGCTACTCTAATAATGGGAATCTTTAATATATTGCCCAAAATTTTTGAAGTGATGTGGACTCGAATGCCTCTCACATAGCTAACCAACCTACCATCTCCTCTACTGTCATTATTGTAAAATTCTCTTACTAAAGTAGGATAAGTGGGGACATCAAGTGAGCAGACCTTTTTTCATCCCATATTCCTTAATTGTCTCCCAATAGCAAAGCCCTCAGAGTAAAAGAATTGAAAGTCTAACTTTCTTCCCATGGTTATAACCTTTCCAGCCACAAATTAACTTGAGGTGAGGGAGGAGTAGGCATAGCACTTGAAGTGGAGGAGGAAGAGGTCGACGGCGTGCTTGGAGAGGGTTGCCTCATCGAACATCACACGAAGCGTCTTCCGATGGTGATGGCAACTCCAATGATGGATGCACGGCGTTTGGGGGCCATTGAGATCAAGGAAGTTGAGAATCAAAGGTGTTTGGAAGCTTGAGAGAAGTGGAGAGAAATTTAAAATGATTTGGAGTCAATTTGGCTTGGAGAAAAGTCGACTCTATCCAAGATATATCAAAGGGGGACCACTTAGAGTCGGCTCCCAAAAAATAAGGTGTCGACTCTACATCGCTAACATAATCAGTGCTCAAAATAGAGTCGCTCCGACAGTAGCTAGAGTCAGCTCTAATGAGAAGATAGAGAGTCCAAAAAAAAATTAGAGTCGACTCCAACTACAATAGAGTCGGCTCCACAATAATTTCAGTGAAAACTAAGAGTTTCAAGGGACTGAAACTTGTCAAGTTAAGTATCAAACTCTAGATAAATTTTTCTTGAAACATGGGGGATCAAGGAATCAACCATACAGATGATTTCCTTAGAGACATAAGAAGGTTTTCAAGAAAATAGATTGAAATCTAGATAATCATTCTTGAGAGTTTCAAAACTATTCTAATGGATCACAAACTCCTAATTCACCTCTGAGATAGCAAAATCTCTCTTCACTCAAAGGTTTTATAAATATATCAGCAATTGGTCATCAGTACACACATAATCAAGACAAACATCATTGTTAGAAATATATTCTCTAATAAATGGTATCTTATCTCTATGTGTTTGGTTCTTGAGTGTTGAATAAGGTTTTTAGTCAAGTTTATTGCACTAGTGTTGTCACACCTAATTAGAATTTTATCAACTATGATACCATAATTTTTAAGTTATCGCTTAATCCGAAGGATTTGAGCACATCAACTTCCAACTGCAACATATGCAACTTCAACAGTTGATAATGCAACTAATTTTGCTTTTTACTAAACCAAAAGATTAAGTTACTGCCTAAGAATTGATATGCACCACTTGTACTCTTTCTATCTAGTTTACAACCAAAAAATCAGAATCAGAATATGCAATAAAATTAAATGGTGAGTCTCTAGAATACCATAGTCCTACATTTTTTGATTCACTTAGATATCTGAAAATTCTTTTTATAGCAATTAAGTGAGATTCTTTAGTATCAGATTGATATCTAGTATATAGACATACAACAAACATAATATCAGGTCTATTAGTGGTTAAATAAAGTAGAAAATCAATCATACCTCTATAAAGCTTTTGATCTATTTCTTATCATCTTCATCTTTATCAAGTTTGTATGAAGGACTCATTGGTGTTTTCAAGAGGTTTAACAATTTCCATACCAAACTTCTTAAGAATTTCCTTCATGTATTTTGTTCGATTAATGAAAATTTTCTTTCTTTCTTGTTTGATTTGGAGTCCAATAAAGAAATTTAGTTCTTCCATCATGCTCATTTCAAATTCTCCCTGCATTAACTTTGCAAAATCTTGATAAAGAAGATTATTAGTATCACCAAATACTATATCATCAATATAAATTTATACCACTAATAAATCTCTTTTTTTTTTTTAAAAGAGTTTTATCAACATTACCTCTAGAAAAATCTTTTTCAATCAAAAATTTACTAAGTCTATCATACCAAGCTCTATGTGCCTATTTTAAATCATAAAGTGCTTTGTGTAGTTTAAAAAATAATTTAAAAATTCATGATCTTTAAAACCAGATGGTTGTTCAACATAAACTTTTTATTTATAAAATTATTTAAAAATGTACTTTTATATCCATCTAAAATAAATTAATATTCATGCAATATGCAAATATAAAAATAACCTTATGGCTTCTAATCTAGTAATTGGTGCAAAGGTTTATCAAAATCGATACATTCTTCCTAATTATAGTCCTTTGCAACTAATCTAGCCTTATTTCTAATAACAGTGTCATCTTCATCTAATTTATTTCTAAATATCCATTTGGATCCTATAACTGGATAATCTTTGGGTCTATCAACTAAGGTCCATATCTTATTCCTAGTAAACTGATTCAATTCATCTTGCATGGCTAACATGAATAACTATCATTTCAGCTTTCTCAATTATTTTGGGCTCTATATGAGACATAAATGCAAGATGATTATTGATATTTCTCATGGATGATCTAGTTCTTACGCCTTGAGATGGATCATTTATGATTAGGTCCTTTGGATGACCATAAGTATATCTCCAATCTCTAGGTAGATCTGTATCATTATGAGTAGTATCAATACCATCATCCTTAGGTGAGTCATCATCCTTAGCTTCAGGTTCATGATCTAAAGATACATCAATATTCAATTTTTAAAATCTCTTCCAAGTATATTAGTATCTTTCTCATCATCTTTTTTTTCAGAACTTGATGCTAAAGACTCATCAAACACTACATAGATTGACTCTTCTATAATCAAATACTTCTTATTGAATACTCTATATGCCTTGCTAGATGTAGAATAATCTAAGAAATACTTTCATCTGATTTAGCATCAAACTTTTCTAGATTATTCTTTCCATTATTATGAATGAAACATCTACAACCAAATGCATAAAAATAGCTAATATTTGGTTTCCTATCATGCCATAGCTCAAAGGGAGTTTTCTTAAGAATTGGTCTAATCAAGGCTCTATTTAGGATGTAACATGCTGTGTTTATAGCTTCCGTTAAAAAATATTTTGGAAGTTGGCTTTCACATAGCATAGTACGAGTCATATCTTCTAGAGTCCTATTTTTTCTTTTTACCATTCTATTTGTTGAGGTGCCCTAGGTACTAAAAAATTATGATGAATGTCATTTTTAATGCAAAAATCTTTAAATAAATAATTTTTAAATTCAGTCTCATGATCACTTCTAAGATACACTATGGTAGTATTTTTCTCATTTGTGGCTTTCTTAAAGAATTTCAGAAATACTAAGAAAGTCTCATCTTATGAGCCAAAAATAATACTCAAGTGAATCTAGAGTAATCATCTACTATCACAAGACCATATTTCTTTCCTCCTAAACTAGTGGTTCTAGTAGGTCCAAAAAGGTCTATGTGTAGTAGCTCGAGTGGCCTAGAAGTGGAAATAATATTTTTAGATTTGAAAGAATTTCTAGTTTGTTTTCCAAATTGACATGCGTCACAAACTTATTGTTTTCAAAATTTAATTTTGAAATCAAGTGTATGCTTGCATGACCTAACTACGATGCCATAGCCACCCAATCTTATTTATCTTAGTATTATCAGTAATTAGACAATGGTTACTTATGGATAAATTATCTAAGTTAATTAAGTATACATTGTCATTTCTATTTTTAATAAATATAATGCTATTATCAATGATTCGATACTGCATGTGCAGATAGATGCTTCAAAGGAAACTTTGAAACCTTTATCGCATAGTTGGCTAATGCTAATCAAATTATATTTTAATTCATCTGCTTATAAAATATTTTCAATAAAAGTGAATGGAGTGATCTGAATTTTATCAATGCCCATGATGTGACCTTGACCATTATCTTCAAAGGTCACTACTCCACCTCTTTTAGCTTTGAAAGTGATGAATTGATTTTTGTCACCCGTCATGTGTCTTGAGCATCCGCTATCAAGATATCATTTTCTTTTTAAATCTTTGGCTGCAAGACACTCTTGTAAAGCATTCACATCTTATGTTTAGGTACCCAAGCCTTTTTGGATCCTTCATGGTTAGTAGCAACAAATATAGTTCCTTTGGAATCCAAACCATTTTATTTTTGTATCCAGTATTTAAATGAGATATTTTATAATTGCACACATAAGATTTATGCCCTTTCTTGCCACAACAAAAATAAAAATATCTTTTTAAATAGATTTCTTAACAAAGAAATTATTGACTAATTTTTATTTCTTATATGGTTTGTAACCCAAACCAGTCTTATCAAAAATATCTCTTGATTATTCAAAAGTAAATTCAGTCTTTCCGAGCTATAAGTGAATTTATCAATAATATTCTTATATTTTTAACTTTATTTTTTAAATTCAGATTTTTAGCAAAAATATTTTTTTCTTTTTCTAAATCTGCTTTTTTGATTTTATCTTTTTAAATTCAATGATAAATTCATTTTACTTTTTGAGAAGATTCAGATATTTTATTTTAAAACCTTATTCTTTGTTCTCAAAACTTTAAAATCTTCATCAATTCATTGAAAGCATCATAAAGTTCATCAAATATAAATCATACATGGGGGTTTCAGAATTTACCTCTTCTTCTTCATTTATCATAAGACATATATTGGTAACTTCTTATTATTTATCTTCGGATGAAGATTCATCACTATCGCTTCAAGTTGCAACGTATGCTTTCTTCTTCTTTCTAAATTTCTTTTTAAGTTTATGACATTCAGATTTATAATGTCCGGGCTTCTTGCATTCATAGCATATCATGGGATCTTTCTCTTTTTCCTTATCTCCTTCCAATGTGATACCAATTTTTCTTTTTTAGAATGGCCTCCTTCTTTGCATGAATTTCTTGAACTTTCTTATAAGGAGAGTGGTGTCATCGTCGTCTTCATCTTTTTCACTGCTGCTTATTTCTTTGTCAGCAGCCTTTAATGCAATTATCCTTTTCTTCTTCACATCTTCTTCTTGATGTTGCTTCATTATGAATTTATGGGTCATGAGTGATCCAAAGAGCTCCTTCAAAGGTAGGTTGTTCAGATCTTTGGCTTCTTAGATTGTTATCACTTTAGCTTTCTTGCTCTTGGAATGGACCTAAGAATTTTTTGAATAAGTTTAAAATTAGTATAGGTCTTTCCAAGACTCTTCAATCCATTCATTATATTAGTAAATCTAGTATACATGCAAGTGATAATCTCATTTTGATCCATATTAAAGAGTTCATATTTATACACAAGAATGTTAATCTTGGACTCTTTAACTTGGTTGGTACCCTCATGAGTAACTTTCAACCGATCCCATATCTTCTTAGCTGAGATGCAAGTAGATATTCTATTAAATTCATTTGCATCCGAGAAGCAGTATAGGATATTATGGCCTTGGCATTGAGCTGAGCCATTTTTTGATCATTTTCATTCTAATTTCTTTTGGATTTAGGAATAATGGATCCATCAACTATGTGTGTGAGAGTGCTAGGACCATTGATAATGGCACTCCATAAATCATAGTCTAAAGCTTGAATGAATATCCTCATTCTAGCTTTTCAATATGAATAATTTGTGCCATTAAACAAAGATAGACGATTTATGGATTATCCCTCAGAAAAAGAACCGGCTTGAGCTGTCATTTAGACTTTAGCTCTTGATTGTTAGATTAAAGAAGGATGAGCACAAGCTCTGATATCAATTGTTAAACCAGATAGCAACCAAGAGGGGAGGGTGAATTGGATTCTTAAAAAAATTTGTTGCTTAAAAATAATTTTACAAAGTAAATGTGCACAAGGATAAATGTAAAGAGTGTGGTGCTAAGAATACAAAGCAGAGAGTAGAGAGAAAAAGGAACAAGCATGACAAACACAAAGATTTATAGTGGTTTGGTGTTAGCTACACCTACATCCACTTCCAAGCAACTCTTGGGCCCATACTATAATCTTTATGATTACAGCCGAGTTGTTTAACAAGCTTACAACTCAAACTTATTGTTTTAACAACGAAATCACAACGAATCCAGCCGATTTTATAGGCTCACCAGCACACAACCTACCACAAGCTACCTAGCTTGCACGAGGCTAATCTGCCTTCCCTGATTCAATCATCTGATTGAATCAATAATCAAATGTAATAAGAGTAAAGTTACAATAGAGAATCAGCCCCTCAAATAGCAAATAGACAATATAAATGAGATAGAAATAGAAGAGCCTAATTTAGAAGATTTTTAAAGTTGTGCTTTTCTTCTTTTCCTTTTCTCCTTTTGGATGATCTTTCTTAAGATAAGATTGAAGCTTTGAAAGCTTCGTTGATGTAAAGAATGTTGAAGAACTAGGGCTGTTTGCTTCTCTTTTTGATTTGATGAAAATCCTTCAAAGTTGGCTTTTGAATGCTTTGGATTTCTCTAAACTCTTTTTCGAACACTTGGGATTTCAAATCTAAACTTTTTTTTTATTTTTCTCTTCTCTCTTCTCTATTTTTTGCTTCTTTTCAAACGGTCGAAAGCTTCCTTTTATAATTTCCTCTTAATCCATATTTTGATAAAAACTAGCCTTTAATTGTACTTATGGATGAGTTTAGCACGAAAGAAAAGAGAGCCGTTGAGGTTTATTTGGAAAAAGATGATCTCTGGAGTCGTCTCTGATATTTTTGAAATTTGCCTATAGATTAGAGTTGACTCTAATCTGGCCCGAAGTCGGCTCTAAGTCGGATGCTCAAAATAGTAAAATTCCTCTATCACGGAGTTGGCTCTAACTTTTCATAGGGTCAACACATTGAGTACTACTGGAGTCGACTCTAATAAATGCGGAAGTCAACTCTAAATGTGCCCCAAAAAATCATTCTCTGTTTGTCAATTAGAGTCGGCTCTAATTTTCTGTAAGAATCGGCTCTAATTTGATGCAAAAAAGAGATTCACTATTTTCATATTAGAGTTGGCTTTAATCTCTGCAGAAGTTGACTCTAATCCGTATCGAAAGTGCCAAACTGTTTCGATACGCTTCGGAGTCGGCTCTAATCCTTTTAGAGTCGGCTATAATGTCTGAAACTTGGTACTTGACATTAGAATTGGATTCAAACTCAATTTTTCTTGGATTTTAATTAATTAAATACTTTAAATTCCTAAAATGCTTAATCAAAATCATTAGTAACATAAGAGATATGTTCATTTGTTATTCATCAAAATCAATAATTGGATCAACAGATATGTCTTTAAGTCCATATCTTTTTTGTACTAATTATAGATGAATTAACCAAGCATATTCAAGATGATATTCCATAGTATATATTATTTGCAGACGATATAGTGTTGATTGATGAAACTAAATCTGAAGTAAATACTAAGCCAGAAATTTGGAGAGAGGCTTTAAAATCTAAAGGTTTCAGGAGTAGTAGAACTAAAACTGAATACATAAAATATGATTTTAGTGGAAGTAGAAATACAAATGAAGGGACATTGAAGATTGCAAGCCAAGAAATACTAAGGAGTGAAAAATTTAGATATTTAGGATCAATTATCTAGCAAGAAGATGAAATAGGTAAAGATGTGAATCATAGAGTTAAAACATGATGGATTAAGTGATGGAGTTCTTCGAGAGTATTGTATAATCGACGTATCCCATTGAAATTAGAAGAAAAATTTTATAAAATTGCTATTAGGCCAGCTATGCTATATGGAATAGAGTGTTGGGCAATATTGAAACAATATGTGAATAAATTAAGTGTAACAGAAATGTACATGTTAAAATGGATATATGGTAAAACTTTAAAAGATAGAATTATATATATATATATATATATATATATATATATATATATGAGAAATGATAGGAATAGCCCTAATTGAAGATAAAATGGAAGAAAATCGATTACGAACGTTTAAATATACAATGAAGACCTTTAAATGCTCCAGTTAGAAAGAGTGATTTTTAACAGTTCATGGTACTATAATAGAGGTAGAGATAAACTTAAACTAACATAGACAGAAATAACTAAGAAAGATATAACTATTTATAATTTGAGTGTCGACTTAGCCTTAAATAAAGTAGAGTGAGAAGTAGATTCATGTAGTCGACCCCATGTAGTTGGAAAAAGGCTAGATGAGTTGAGTTGAGTTTGTATGTATGTATATGTATGTATGTATGAGTAATTCAATATGCATTGAAAAGTTAAATCAATATCGAACATTATGAATATAGATTCAATAAAAATTTTAATTATATTATTTTTTATATTTTTTTATTTAATCCAATCAAATTACATTTTAATTTAAAGTATGCTAACCTAAAAGGGTTAATCCTAATAATTGAAAAAAAAATATCTTCGATAGTCTATACCATAGGTCCCAATATATCCAACAAATAATCTAATAGAACCTTACTTCTAATGTCAAATTGAACACTAAGGTCTTTGTTAAACAGTCTCATAAATCTTTCATTCATTTCATCGACATGTTATGCATGGTGTGATGCATATCTATTTTATAATTAGAAAAATCATAATATAAATGTATATATCATTGTCATAAGGATCTCTTTCTATTTCTAATCCAAAAAAAAATTTTTTTTAATATGCATAAATTATTTAATCTACATGATTTTAGAAGAAAAATGGCATAAAAATCATGCAAATTAAATTTATCTACAATTTTATATGAACTTTTAAAGGAATTTAACCATATTATGTCCTTTTATGTAAAAACAAAACTCTTTTGGACTTATATGTATGTTTGCATGCAAAATTAATCCAAAGTCTCTATTGTGAAGTAACTTATTGTAAACTCCATGTAATGGCAAAATTAGTGATAGATCTTCGCAATTACTGCAAATCATATATAAGTTTTCTATAACTATTTCATGTATGCCATGTGGGTTGTCATGTTAGTGCTATGTTAGTATAAAAATTGCACTCCTACGATGCATGGCGTTCCACTTCAGTGCGCCCATGTCAATGTTTTTCGCCAATCATCGACATGTAGTTGTGTCATTGAATGACATTTATGGCCATGCCAACATAACATATCTGACATGGCGCTGACTTGACATAGAACAGGGTACGACATTCACCTATTTTACAAACTCGTGCCACTCGGTTTCAGGACCCGATGGCCGTGCGTACTGTCACTCGGAGCGGTCAAGTACCATCGGTGACTTGGGACATGGGCTAATCTAGGGTTATGGTTACGGGCAATTGGGCAATCCATTGATGCGGATGTCCCAACTTGACATAGTACAGCATTGCATGGGTCATGCATTTGGGCCATCCCTTGTGGCATCTGCTACCTCCCACTCGACTAGGTTATCTTCCTAGAGAATGATATATAGTGCCAAGATGCTAATCTTGCTACTCTTATATTAATGTTGATAGAGTTTATGCAATGGAAGGAAATAGAGTTTTTATCTCTCGTCCTTATGCGTCCCATAGCTTCCAACACATCGACGCTTGATTTTGGACCTTGGTAATGATGCCGCCTTTCACTAGGGAAGTATGATCACAAAAATGGAAGATATATAGTTTTCATGATGCAAATGCCATCTAGTTTTCTTCTTCCTTGTAGAGAGAGATTTTCTCAGTTAAGGTATAGCAATAAGAAAAACATCCTCTTCAACTAGTGAAGAAAAAATAAGGATGATGAGGGATAAAATTGTCATTGCATTATTGACTGCCTACGTCAACGATTGGGTCACGCCCAATCCAAACATCATGCTGGCCAATTAGCGTAACATCCGAGCGACGAAGCCAAATTACCTTTGACAAAGTTGAGTCACCCCGACAACCCAAGCTATATTCATACCTCGGCCAACCGAGCCGAGCTGTTCCTCGGTAACCCGAGATATCTTCATACCTCGGCCAACCGAGCTGAGCCGTTCCTCGATAACCCGAGCTATTTTCATACCTCGGCCAACCGAGCCGATTCCTTCTATACCTCGGGAAACAAGTTACCCCCTATTCAGGCCAAACCACGGCATTCAAAATACCTCTGCGGAATCCAGCGCATAAGAATTCGAATCCACTATAACTAAATAAGATTTCAGGCGGCGAGTCATGCCCAGAGGTGGCCTAGGTCTATGCGATCATTAATCCTCAAGGCATCAACCAGCTTTTCCAGCCATCGATCTCCTAACTGACAAGATACGAACCCTACTGGCCTCATAACAAACTTGATTCGAATCCTAACAGTTTTCAGACCTCATCCAGAGCACGTCCGAGGAATCAGGTGATTGCCTATAAATACCACCACCCTCAAGCCTCTCAGGTACGGCGATTCTAGGCCCATTTTTTTATACACAGTTCTCACACACTCCATTAGGCTCCCCCTGAGCTCGGAGCTCTCGAGAGAGAACACCCGCCAAAAGGGGAACTCCTCTGTGAGAGTTTTCTCCTCACACTTGCTTGCTGTGAATCTCCACTGACTTGGGCGTTGAAGGGTCCTCCGCAGAAGGAAACCCCTACAGCTTCCTCTGCGCACGGATTGTCTTGCAGGTTCCACTTCGAACTAGCGAGATCGACGTCCGGACCAGGAGCCAGAAGTGCACCTGAGTCAGAGAACGGATTTCCGCAGCAATAGATTAGCACTAGAGGAAGGACCACAAGTCCCGTAAACTTGTAATCTAGGAGACCAGACTCGAGAACCAGAGGAAACATCCTCCAATGGCCAATCGAAAGAGAGCCACCTCTAAGGCTCAAGATCAGGCTGCTTCTCAAAGGTCTGATCCATTAGTGGGGCGGCACCACCGCCATACCACCAGCTGAAACTCCTTCGCCACCAGCAACGGTGGTAATCCTGGACCAGTTCACCACTCTAGCTCAGCAGGTCCAAGCATTGACCCAGTTGGTCCAAGGATTCCAAGCGATTCCTGGCCCTGCTGTTCCTGCTTCTCAGCCTCTCGAAGAGGCTGCTGCCCCTGCTCCGCCTGCGATCTCCTCTTCCGATCCGCCTGGAATGGCGGATCGTGGCCTCCAGCCTGCAAAGGTGAAACCGGAGGCGGCGAGCTGAAGGGAAAAGTCCGCTCAGATCCAGGCGGGTCCGCTCCCTCTCCCCAATGTCTTTCCAAGATTCGACACCGCTGCCATCTTCTCCTCGCCCGATCCCTCACACCGCTCTGGATGAAGGGATCAGACAACAGATGTAGGTGATGCGGCAAGAATGGCGTCGGAAACTAGACGCCGCCAAGCAAGCTTCTCCATCCCAGCCGAAGGCGGAACATGGCATCCCCTTCTCCGAGAGGATCATGAGGGAAGTGATTCCTCCTCATGTTAAGCTCCCCACCATTGAACCATACCACGGATCCACCGATCCCGATGATCATCTGAGCAGCTTCAGATCTATCATGATGTTCCATGGAGCGTCGGATGCGATCCTCTGTCGTGCCTTCCCCTCCACTCTAAAGGGATCTGCTCGAACCTGGTTCAACAGCTTGAAACCAGGTTCTATTGATTCTTTCGACAAGCTGAGCTGTCTGCTTATCAACCAGTTCGTCAATAGCTGTTGCCAACGATGGAGATTTGATTCCCTCTCCGAGGTCAAGTAGAGAGAGGGGGAATTGCTGAAGAGTTATCTCGGCCGCTTCAATACGGCCCTCCTAGAAGTCGACCACCTCAACCACGAGGTGGCCATATCCGCCTTGGCCAGAGGAGTGTCCAAGGAGGGAAACTTCTACCTAGCTCTGGAGGTCAACTATCCGAAGAGCCTGTCGGATATAATGTCCCTGGAGGACAAGTATGCCAGGGTGGAAGAATCGAGGAGATCAGCCTGGGCTGAGCAGACGAAGAAGGAAGAGGCAAAGGGTTCGGATAGGCAGCGAGCCCACCTCCACACTAGCCCGCCTCGCCACTACATAGCTCCTCCGCCGCCGCCTCGAGACCGAACTTGGAGTTTGGCCAGAGGGTTTGACCGCTATACTCCCCTCACTGCGCCAAGAGCTCATATTTTGATGGAGATCGAGCGTCAACTTCCTCGGCCCCCTCCTCTTCGGGGCAACGGAGCCCAGAGGTGTAACATCATGAAAACATCATAATTTATGGCATTTTTCATTTGAAGTGAAAGTCAGAAAGTTTCAGTGAAATGTGGTGTGTTGGCCTTTTGATAAATGTAAAGAGAAGAAATTTTGGAGTAAATGAGTATATTTCTGAATGTTAATGAGTTTGATTTAAGAAATTGAGAGACTTAAGTTTTAATGGGTTTAAATCACAAGAAAAATCAAGTTTAGTTTGAGTTTTATCCTAAATGATGTTTTTAGTGGTTGGAGTCGACACTATTTGGAGTGGAGTCGACTCTGGCACGGTTTTAAACTTTCGGCACGCTTTGGAGTCGACACCTGCAGAGGTGGAGTCAACACCAGAGAAAACAGAAGGTTAATATTTCTGCTGCAGTCTACTTTTGGAGTCGACACCTACTTTTTTGAGTCGACACCTATTTTTCTGGAGCCGACACCTATTTCTGAGCTGACTCCAAATCTGTTGGAGCCGACTCCAAGACGGCAGGTTTTTCTGAGTTAAATCTTGAGAATTTCATATTTATTCCGTTTCAAGTCCGATTTGGATGCCGTTTGAACCGTTGGATTTCTAAAATCGAGTTCTTCAAGCTGGTAAAGTCTTTTCTTAGAAATGTTACATAAAAGTATCGATTTAAGTGAAAAATGATAATCTGGGCTATAAATCGATTAAAAAAATGCTATGTCAGGGGCAAAATGGGAAAAGGCTCCGATGTCAATTGCTAATTGTGTTAAGGGCAACTTGGAAAGAAAATCTAAGGGCAAAATATCATGGTTATAAGTGAGCCACGTGTTTTCAAAAAGCGTGCGTTAAGAGTGTTTGAGGGCAAAAGGGAATTTGGCATGCCTTAACCCTTAAGTTTCCCATGACTTGGTCCCCAAGTCATTAGAGAAAAGGGGAAAAATGTGGGTTCAGCCAGAGAAAAGAAAGAAAGAAAGAAAGAGAGAAAGAAAGGAGAAAAGAAAGGAAGAAGAAGAAGGAGGAGGAAGAAAGAGAAGGGAAAGGGAAGCTTGGGGTTTGTGCTCGACTCCAGGTAAGCTATAGCTTCCCTAGATCTTGCATGACTTTATTTTCTTAGATTATTATATTTTGAGGTAATAGTAGAAGTAATCTTGAGTAGAGAAAGGGTGGAAGAAAATAATGAGATATTAGAGGATAGATCATGTATGCATGCATGGTTCATGGGAAAACCTCGTGTGGAGGTAATCCTAATAGCTATCGTATCTGTATGTTGACGTAGGTCAAGAGGGTTATTCCAGGGAGCCGAAATACCAGAGTTGAGTACCAGTTGAGGAGTAACCTACTAAGGTGAGTGGGTTTCTCATCTAGCAATGAGAAGTTAATTTGAGCTAGTATAATGAGATTAATACCTAGTTGTGGTATGTTATGTTTAGCAGAGTATTATGTATGTTTTAAATATGAGAAATGAGAACCTAGTATATGATATTCTGATAAATGAGTTTTGAGCATGAGTTTTAAGCATAAAGAAATAAGCATGAGTTTCGAGCATGAGTTTTGAGCATAAAGACATAAGCATGAGTTTCGATGAGGGATTTTTAATGTATACATGGCATATTTGCATGATAAAGCTTTACAAATGATGTATGTATCATACTGAGCATCAGGCAGCTAGGGGCTGATCACCCTTTAGACTGTACTGTAGCATGAGCATTGCACACTACTATCGAGCCGGCACCTCCTTGCGAACAGATCGTACGATGAACCCCAGAATCAGGGGTGAGTGCATGCTTAACCAGGCCAGTGGGGCTGGTTGTGAGCAGCCCGTGGGGGCATGAATCATAGCTCAGTGGAGCTGATTACTATATATAGCCCGTGGGGGCAGAGAGAAAACCCGAGGTTCCAGGGTTAAGGAACAAAGCACTTTGCCGGGTGAACCGCACGGGTAAGGGGTGCTATTTGTGCGGGGATCCTGTTGCTAGTCACGCACCCGATGAGAGTACACCTACAGAGGGCGACTGTAGGGTGGTACCTCAGAGGCATTACACACACAGCCCAGCATCATGAGATTTAAAAGCATATGTTGTGATATAAAAAGGGCCAATGGGCCAAATAGTTATCCCGAGAGGGAGAGTTTACTTGAGATGCCAGTGGGCAAGCAGATTCCGATGGGAGTCTGGGTTGTAGATAAAGAATGCATATCTTCATATTGTAATGCATGGATTTTTATCTTAATGAGTTATCTTTCAGTGAAAAGTTATTGTAGAGTATTTCAGTACTGATATGTTATTTGAAGAATAAGCTACATTTTATTTTATCTGATATCATGTTAAAAATGTACTTTGAGTTGTACAAGCTAAATAGTATCAGCATACGATTGAAAATAAGAGGTTATGGTTCTCTATTTCTCCATAGTTAGATGGTTATCCAGTCACTGGGACTTAGGTCTCATCCCTCTATGATTTAAATGTTCTTTCAGATCAGTGAGTATTTCTGCCAGGATCACAAGATAAGCAGGACAGAACCCTTAGCTGGTGAAGCTTGCTTGGATGCAAGGGTGTATAATGCTAGCCTTGTATATTGAGAGAGTGTGGTTGATATTTGTATTTTATATGTGTATGTGTACAGTGAGATGTAATGATGTTTTAGACCTTTTTGGATATGAATACGAGACTTATGTTTTGGAGAAAATTATGAGCATGATGTGTGCACTTAGGATTTTGATGTCGATTGTGAATGTGATCTTGTAAACTGCCTGAGGAATGTCATGAAAAATATTATCTGAGCAGGTTGATGCTTAGTGTTGATTGAGTGATTTGTGTATATAATTGAGATGAAAATGAAAAGTTTTTAACAGGATGTGTTTTCGTGTGTCTGCCACTTATGATAATTAGTTGGGGTTCTCTAGCTCTTTATGGAGCGCTACATAAAGACTAGTAAAACTCTATCCGATTACCACAAGTGTGCAGGTGTGCTGTCGGTGGCCCCAGAGAGGAGGGGGAGCTGACAAGTTTTGGTATCAGAGCCCTAGGTTATTAGGTCCTAGGGGAATAAGTATGAGTATGAGTCTAGGATGATTGAATGTTTATGATTATAGCTATTGAATGATGAAACTGATGTAATGAATAATGTCTTGTAGGACGATTACTACAAAGGCATCTAGAGAGACAGAGCAATCTTCAGGCAGGGATAGAAGCAAAGGTCAAAGTAGACTCAGAAGGTCAGTTAGAAGAAGTCAAATTGATAGAATGGCTTCTAGTGATTCCACCGAGCCAGTATCTAATGAGGCTAGAGTGAGGGCATCTTCAGAGCAGATGCCAGAGTCTTCTTCACAGTCTATTACCCCTGTGCCAGTAGACCCATCTCGAGTACAGACTCAGGGGCCTAGTATGTCAGAGTTGGTAGGCATGATTACTCAGGCTGTGGTAGCAGCTGTGGGTGCTAGTTCTAGCCTTCCATCTAAAAATATGGAGGTTGTGAGGAATGTGGAAAGAGCCAGAAAGTTAGGGGCTCTGGAGTTCCAGGGAACTACTGATCCTATTCAGGCCGGGGCATGGCTGCAGAGGATCGAGAGAGTATTTGATGTGATGGGATGCTCTGAGGAGCAGAGGCTGAGTATTGCCACCTTTTTACTGGAGGGTAGAGCCCAGAGTTGGTGGAGATCTATTCAGGGCAGGCAGCCCCAGGGAGTGGAGTTGACATGGGAAAATTTTAGAAGAGAATTTCATCAGCAATATTATTCTGAGATTTATAGGGATCAGAAGAGGAGGGATTTCCTTTGTCTGACTCAGGGGAGGATGTCCGTGGCAGATTATGAAGCCACTTTTGTGGAGTTATCTCAGTTTGCTAGGGCCTTGGTGGCTGATGAGAGGGAGAGATGTCGACTATTCCAGGATGGATTGAATCTCCCTATTAAAGCCAAGACCTGTATGCAGACCTACAATAGTTACTCTGAGTTGGTGCAGGGAGCACTCAAAGCCGAGGAGATTGAAAAAGAATATATGAGTAGGAGGCAGGATAGAATGAAAAGAAGTGCTCCTAGTTATTCTTCTGCTCCGGGAGGGACTCAGCCATTTAAGAAACCCCAGAGGACTGGACAGTTTTATTCTGGGTTTAGAGCCCCTGGTGATGTGGGCAGAAGATCAGTATCTGTGTCAGCATCTAGCCCAGTTCAAAGAAAGCCTTATGGGGGTGTGCCTCAGGTTGCCACCAGCAGGGTGTCTGGTGATGTAGGGGAGCAGGGTCGTCCTTCTGGTGGAGGGAGAAATATACCCCATGTAATGTATGTGGAAAACTTCATTTGGGAGAATGTAAGAGGGGCAATAAGGGATGTTATATTTGTGGTGATCTAGGTCACCTGAAGAGAGATTGCCCTAGGAGAGGGCAGCAGGCTGGTGGGCTTCCTCAGGGGCCAGTAATGCCAAGGGGACAGCCTAGTAGGAGGGGTGATGGTAGTGTTGTGGCTTCAGCCAGTCAGGTGGGGCCTAATGTTAATCAGCCAGGAGGGTCATCCAGTATTCCGAGGGCCGAGGCCAGAGTGTTTGCCATGACCAGACAGGAGGCTCAGATTGATCCTGATGTGGTGACAGGTATGCTACCCATCGATAATCATGATGCTTATATTTTAATTGATTCTGGATCTACGCATTCATTTATCTCATGTGAGTTTGCTAAGCATCTAGTTAGAGATGTGGGCCAGTTGGGTAGTCAGTTGGTAGTATCTATGCCCGTAGGGAGGCCTTTTATAGCAGACCAAGTGTATAGAGGTTGTGATATTTCTGTGGAGGGTCAGAAATTAGCAGCAGATTTGATTCCTTTGAGGTTGAAAGAGTTTGATGCCATTTTGGGGATGGATTGGCTATCTGTGCATAGAGCCAGAGTAGATTGCTTAAGGAAGGAGGTGATGTTACAAACTTCTGATGATAGAGAGGTCTGTTTTGTTGGTGATAGGAGGGGGTTACCCTCAGGAGTGATTTCAGCTCTGTCAGCCAATAGAATGCTAGCAAAGAGATGTGAAGCCTATTTAGCTTGTGCAGTGAGCCTAGAGGGCAATGGTTTAGAGCTGACGAATATCCCTGTGGTAAGGGATTTTTCAGATGTATTTCCTGAGGAGCTGCCAGGGTTACCTCCTGACAGAGGATTTGATTTCAGTATAGATCTAGCCCCAGATACCAGACCAATAGCCAGGGCACCTTATAGAATGGCTCCAGTTGAATTGAAAGAATTGAAAAGTCAGTTACAAGAATTATTGGATAAAGGGTTTATTAGACCCAGTATATCACCATGGGGTGCACCAGTGTTGTTTGTGAAGAAAAAGGATGGTACCTTGAGGTTGTGTATAGACTATAGACAGTTGAACAAGGTGACCATTAGAAACAATTATCCATTGCCAAGGATCGATGATTTGTTTGATCAGCTGCAGGGGGCAGTGTTTTCAAAGATTGATCTGAGATCTGGGTATCATCAATTGAGAATAAAGAATGAGGATATATCTAAAACTGCTTTCAGGACCAGATATGGTCATTATGAGTTCTTGGTATGCCATTTGGCTTGACAAATGCTCCAGCTGCTTTTATGGGTCTGATGAATCAAGTATTTCAAGAGTATCTAGATAAATTTGTGATAGTATTCATTGATGACATCTTGATTTATTCTAGAAGTAGTGAAGAGCATGAACAGCATCTGAGGACAGTTTTGCAGATATTAAGAGAAAAGCAATTATATGCAAAGTTTAGTAAAAGTGAATTTTGGCTGGATGAGGTAAAGTTCTTGGGACATGTAGTTTCAGCCAAGGTATTATGGTAGATCCTCAAAAGATTGAAGCTATAGTGAATTGGGTATCACCTACCAATCAGACTGAGGTGAGGAGTTTCTTGGGGCTAGCAGGATATTATAGAAGATTTATAGAAAATTTCTCGATTTTGGCTTCTCTATGACTAAGCTGCTTAGAAAGAATATCAAGTTTGATTGGTCTAATGAATGCCAGAAGAGTATGGATGAATTGAAAAAGAGATTAACCTCAGCCCCAATCCTAATACTACCTGATAGTGCCAGTGATTATGTGATCTATAGTGATGCCTCATTGAAGGGTTTGGGGTGTGTTTTAATGCAGAATGGGAAAGTAGTGGCTTATATATCTAGACAGTTGAGATCCCATGAAAAGAATTACCCCACCCATGATTTGGAGTTAGCTGCTGTTATATTTGCATTGAAGGTTTGGAGGCACTACTTGTATGGAAGAAGATGCCAGATATTTACTGATCATAAGAGCTTGAAATATATTCTGACCCAGAAGGAATTGAATTTAAGGCAGAGAAGATGGATTGAATTGATTAAAGACTATGATTGCACTATTGAGTATCACCCAGGGAAAGCTAATGTTGTGGCTGATGCCTTGAGTCGAAAGTCTATGGCCACATTGGCTTCTATCAGAACCGTACAGCTACCCTTGATGATTGAGTTAAGGAGGTTAGATGCAGAGCTAGCTGTAGAAGAATCAGGAGCCTTGTTGGCTACTTTCAGAGTGAGACCCCAAGCTAGAGAAATAAGAGAAGCTCAGTTGCTAGATCTACATTTGCTTAAAGCTAGAGATTTAATTCAGAGTGGGTCTCAGTCAGAGTTTTCTGTTAGAGGTGATGGAGTGTTATTATTCAAGGGCAGAGTTTGTGTGCCAGCTGTGGAATCAGTGAAAGATCAGATTTTAAGGGAAGCACATAGCTCAGCTTATTCAATGCATCCAGGTAGTACTAAGATGTATAGAACTATCAAACAGAATTACTGTGGAATGGTATGAAAAAGGAGATAGCTGAGTATGTATCTAAGTGTTTGGTGTGTCAGCAGATTAAGGCTGAACATCAGTGTCCAGCTGGAAAGCTTCAGCCTCTGTTTGTGCCAGAGTGGAAGTGGGAGCATATAACTATGGATTTCGTTGTAGGACTCCCAAAGACCAGAAGGGGCAATGATGCTATATGGGTGATAGTTGATAGATTGACTAAGTCTGCTCATTTTCTGCCTATTAAGATTGTCTTTACCTTGGATAGATTAGCAGAATTATATGTGCATGAAATTGTGAGTAGGCATGGTGTGCCAGTATCGATAGTATCAGATAGAGATCCAAGGTTCACATCTCAATTTTGGGCAGAATTACAGAAAGCTTTGGGGACTAAATTGAGGTTCAGTACAGCATTTCATCCCCAAACCGATGGTCAGTCAGAAAGAACCATCCAGACACTGGAGGATATGCTGAGAGCTTGTGTCATGGAATTTTCTGGTAGCTGGGATGATCATCTACCTTTAATAGAGTTTGCTTACAATAACAGCTACCATTCTAGCATTGATATGGCACCATATGAGGCCTTGTATGGGAGAAAATGTAGAACTCCAGTGTGTTGGGATGAGGAGGGAGAGAGAAGGCTGTTAGGCCCTGAGTTAGTGCAGCTTACAGCAGATCAAGTTAAAATTATAAGAGCTAAATTAAAGGCAGCCCAGGATAGACAGAAGAGCTATGCAGATAAAAAGCATAGAGAGGTAAAGTTTGAGGTTGGAGATAGAGTCTTTCTGAAGGTATCTCCTTGGCGAGGTATTATGAGATTTGGAAAGAAAGGCAAGTTGAGTCCCAGGTATATTGGACCCTATGAAATTCTGGAAAGAGTTGGGACACTAGCTTATAGATTGGCTTTACCTCCAGAGTTATCTCAGATTCATAATGTATTTCATGTATCAATGCTTAGGAGGTATGTGCCGGATTCCTCTCATGTGATTCAGTCTGAGACTATAGAGTTACAGGGGGATTTATCATTTGCAACAGAACCAGTGAAGATCTTGAGTAGGGAGATTAAGCAGCTCCGCAGTAAAAGAATTCCATTAGTTAAGGTGCAATGGTTAAATCATCAAAAAGAGGAGGCTACATGGGAGCGAGAGGATGAGATGAGATTGAAGTACCCCCATCTATTTGAAAATATATCTAGCTAAATTTCGGGGACGAAATTTCTTAAGAGGGGGAGAATTGTAACATCCTGAAAACCTTGTAATTTATGGCATTTTCATTTGAAATGAAAGTCAGAAAGTTTCAGTGAAATGGGTGTGTTGGCCTTTTGATAAATGTAAAGAGAAGAAATTTTGGAGTAAATAAGTATATTTCTGAATGTTAATGAGTTTGATTTAAGAAATTGAGAGACTTAAGTTTTAATGGGTTTAAATCACAAGAAAAATCAAGTTTAGTTTGAGTTTTATCCTAAATGATGTTTTTAGTGGTTGGAGTCGACACTATTTGGAGTGGAGTCGACTCTGGCACGGTTTTAAACTTTCGGCACGCTTTGGAGTCGACACCTGCAGAGGTGGAGTCGACCCTGCTACTTTCAGTGAGCCGACACCTACTTTTCCCCTACTTTTCTGGAGCCGACACCTATTTCTGCTGAGCCGACTCTGTTGGAGCCGACTCCAAGACGGCAGGTTTTTCTGAGTTAAATCTTGAGAATTTCATATTTATTCCGTTTCAAGTCCGATTTGGATGCCGTTTGAACCGTTGGATTTCTAAAATCGAGTTCTTCAAGCTGGTAAAGTCTTTTCTTAGAAATGTTACATAAAAGTATCGATTTAAGTAAAAAATAATCTGGGCTATAAATCGATTAAAAAAATGCTATATCAGGGGCAAAATGGGAAAAGGCTCCGATGTCAATTGCTAATTGTGTTAAGGGCAACTTGGAAAGAAAATCTAAGGGCAAAATATCATGGTTATAAGTGAGCCACGTGTTTTCCAAAAAGCGTGCGTTAAGAGTGTTTGAGGGCAAAAGGGAAATTTGGCATGCCTTAACCCTTAAGTTTCCATGACTTGGTCCCCAAGTCATTAGAGAAAAAGGGGAAAATGTGGGTTCAGCCAGAGAAAAGAAAGAAAGAAAGAAAGAGAGAAAGAAGAGGAGAAAAGAGAGGAAGAAGAAGAAGAAGGAGGAAGAAAGAGAAAGGGAAAGGGAAGCTTGGGGTTTGTGCTCGACTCCAGGTAAGCTATAGCTTCCCTAGATCTTGCATGACTTTAGATTTTCTTAGATTATTGTATTTTGAGGTAATAGTAGAAGTAATCTTGAGTAGAGAAAGGGTGGAAGAAAATAATGAGATATTAGAGGATAGATCATGTATGCATGCATGGTTCATGGGAAAACCTCGTGTGGAGGTAATCCTAATAGCTATCGTATCTGTATGTTGACGTAGGTCAAGAGGGTTATTCCAGGGAGCCGGAATACCAGAGTTGAGTACCAGTTGAGGAGTAACCTACTAAGGTGAGTGGTTTCTCATCTAGCAATGAGAAGTTAATTTGAGCTAGTATAATGAGATTAATACCTAGTTGTGGTATGTTATGTTTAGCAGAGTATTATGTATGTTTTAAATATGAGAAATGAGAACCTAGTATATGATATTCTGATAAATGAGTTTTGAGCAGAGTTTTAAGCATAAAGAAATAAGCATGAGTTTCGAGCATGAGTTTTGAGCATAAAGACATAAGCATGAGTTTCGATGAGGGGATTTTTAATGTATACATGGCATATTTGCATGATAAAGCTTTACAAATGATGTATGTATCATACTGAGCATCAGGCAGCTATGGGGCTGATCACCCTTTAGACTGTACTGTAGCATGAGCATTGCACACTACTATCGAGCCGGCACCTCCTTGCGAACAGATCGTACGATGAACCCCAGAATCAGGGGTGAGTGCACGCTTAACCAGGCCAGTGGGGCTGGTTGTGAGCAGCCCGTGGGGGCATGAATCATAGCTCAGTGGAGCTGATTACTATATATAGCCCATGGGGGCAGAGAGAAAACCCGAGGTTCCAGGGTTAAGGAACAAAGCACTTTGCCGGGTGAACCGCACGGGTAAGGGGTGCTATTTGTGCGGGGATCCTGTTGCTAGTCACGCACCCGATGAGAGTACACCTACAGGAGGGCGACTGTAGGGTGGTACCTCAGAGGCATTACACACAGCCCAGCATCATGAGATTTAAAAGCATATGTTGTGATATAAAAAGGGCCAATGGGCCAAATAGTTATCCCGAGAGGGAGAGTTTACTTGAGATGCCAGTGGGCAAGCAGATTCCGATGGGAGTCTGGGTTGTAGATAAAGAATGCATATCTTCATATTGTAATGCATGGATTTTTATCTTAATGAGTTATCTTTCAGTGAAAAGTTATTGTAGAGTATTTCAGTACTGATATGTTATTTGAAGAATAAGCTACATTTTATTTTATCTGATATCATGTTAAAAATGTACTTTGAGTTGTACAAGCTAAATAGTATCAGCATACGATTGAAAATATGAGGTTATGGTTCTCTATTTCTCCATAGTTAGATGGTTATCCAGTCACTGGGACTTAGGTCTCATCCCTCTATGATTTAAATGTTCTTTCAGATCAGTGAGTATTTCTGCCAGGATCACAAGATAAGCAGGACAGAACCCTTAGCTGGTGAAGCTTGCTTGGATGCAAGGGTGTAGAGATGCTAGCCTTGTATATTGAAACAGTGTGGTTGATATTTGTATATTGTATATGTGTATGTGTACAGTGAGATGTAATGATGTTTTAGACCTTTTTGGATATGAATATGAGACTTATGTTTTGGAGAAAATTATGAGCATGATGTGTGCACTTATGATTTTGATGTCGATTGTGAATGTGATCTTGTAAACTGCCTGAGGAATGTCATGAAAAATATTATCTGAGCAGGTTGATGCTTAGTGTTGATTGAGTGATTGTGTATATAATTGAGATAAAAATGAAAAGTTTTTAACAGGATGTGTTTTGTGTGTCTGCCACTTATGATAATTAGTTGGGGTTCTCTAGCTCTTTATGGAGCGCTACATAAAGACTAGTAAAACTCTATCCGATTACCACAAGTGTGCAGGTGTGCTGTCGATGGCCCCAGAGAGGACGGGGAGCTGACAGAAGGGACCCAACCAAGTACTGCCGCTTCCACCGAGACTACGGGTACGACACCGAGGACTGTTGGCAGCTCAAGAATGAGATCAAACAGCTAATCCAGTGAGGCAGACTGAACCGGTTCAGGGGCTCCCCTGAACCGAATAATGAAGGGAATCGCCAACCCGAACCTTGCCAACTCCCTCCACCAAATCCTCCCGTTATCGGCAATATCAATGTGATAACGGCGGCTGGATCCCCATCTTTTTGGCCAGGCAAGGAGGAGAACCCGTCGAGGAAAGCTCGAGTTGAGAGCTCACCTTCTCTGATGAAGATCTTGGGAAGGTATAGTACCCCCATGATGATGCTCTGGTTGTGTCTTCAAATGTGAACAATTATGATGTACACCGCATTTGGTTGATAGTGGAAGCTATGTTAATGTTTTGTATTTCGATGCCTTTGTGAGGTTAAAATTTCGGGTAGAAAGCCTTCGACCGGTGGAGTCCCCTCTAGTGGGCTTCACAGGTGATTTTATAACCCTTGAAGGAGTCATCGCTCTGCCAGTCCGAGCCATCACCTGGCCCCGCGTGGTTACCGTGTTCATGGATTTCCTTGTGACCAAGCTCAGATCCCCCTACAACGCCACCCTGGGTAGACCGGGGCTAGTCTCTCAAAGCTATCCTTTCCGTCCCCCACCTCGCCATGAAATTCCCCGCTAATAGGGGGTAGGGGTGGTTCGAGGGAGTCAGATTATAGCTCGGCATTACTTCGTTGCCGACCTCCAGTCCAGAAAGTCCGAGGTAGATGGGCTGGATGCTAGAAAAGATCTTACCGAGCAATGAGGAGAGCCAGTCGAAGAACTGGAGGAGGTACCACGTGACGAAGCTCGGCCCGACTGAGCTATTAAGGTCGGATTGCAGCTAGGAGAAAAGCTTCAGCAAGGATTAATTGAGTTTCTTAGGAGGAATGCTAACGTCTTCGTCTAGCCCGGATCATACATGCCCGAAATCAGCCCAGATGTCCTAGTTCATCACCTCAGCATAGATGAAACATTTCGGTCGGTCAAACAAAAGAAGAGAAGCTTTGCCCCGAGCGCCAAAAAGTTATTGGAGAGGAGGTGGATAAGCTCATCAAAGCCAAGTTTATCTCGGAGGTTACAACCAAATCCGGATGGTCGCCTACCAACAAAGAATAGCTCATTATCACTCCGCCAGAGTCAAAGGGAAGATTTTCCTCCTTGGCGATCTGGTGCTTCGGATGGCATCTGTCTCCAAACCGCTGGAACGAGGAAAGCTGCCTCAAATTGGGAAGGCCCTTATCAAATTACGGAAGTAATCAGACACGGCTCTTATAAGCTCCAAGATCTAAATGGGAAACCTGTTCTCTGGACATGGAACTCGGATGATCTCTACGTCTATCATCGGTAAGAACACACCCTCCCCAAACTTACTCTGTATGCTGAATTAAAGATTTGTAAAGCTTCTGTCTTTATTGCTTTCTTTGGTAGCTACAATAAGAAGCATGTTTACAAATCCTTGGTAAAATATAATCTTTATAATCCTCGGCTAGGCCGAGTGATCTCCATACCTTGGCAACACCAAGTAAAATATAATCTTTATAATCCTCGGCTGGACCGAGCGATCTTCGTACCTTGGCAGCGCCAAGTAAAATATAATCTTTATAATCCTCGGCTGGGTCGAGCGATCTCCGTACCTTGGCAGCGCCAAGTAAAATATTATCTGAAGGCTCGACAATATCGAGTGATATATTATTCGAAGGCTCGGCAATACCGAGTGATATATTATTCGAAGCCTCGGCAACACCGAGTGATATATTATTTGAAGGCTCGGCAACACCGAGTGATATATTATCTGAAGGCTCGGCAATACCGAGTGATATATTATTTGAAGGCTCGGCAACACCGAGTGATATATTATTCGAAGCATCGGCAACACCGAGTGATATATTATTCGAAGCCTCGGCAACACCGAGTGATATATTATTCGAAGGCTCGGCAACACTGAGTGATATATTATCTGAAGGCTCGGCAACACCGAGTGATATATTATTCGAAGGCTCGGCAACACCGAGTGATATATTATCTGAAGGCTCAGCAATACCGAGTGATATATTATTCGAAGGCTCGGCAACACCGAGTGATATATTATTCGAAGGCTCGGCAACATCGAGTGATATATTCGAAGGCTCGGCAACACCGAGTGATATATTATTCGAAGCCTTGGCAACACTGAGTAATATATTATCTGAAGGCTCGGCAACACCGAGTGATATATTATTCGAAGGCTTGGCAACACCGAGTTATATCTTTTTGAAGGCTCGGCAAAACCGAGTGATATAGCTCTAAAGCCTGGGCCTATCCGGGTGATTTCTCGAACACTCCAACACGACTGAGACGTCCTGTTATGCTTCGGTAGAGGTTAGTAACCTTTCTTCGCTTACCAGCAAGATTGCGCAAGTTATTTCTTTTCACAAAATACACACTTCATCCCTCAAATAGGGCCATGCGTACTACATGAACTCATGCAGCCGCCCAGGCCTTTCTCTGACCCAAAACAGAGATAAATACCTCCTCCACAGAGGACTGAGCGACATGTTCACAAAAATACAGTGATAGAAACTTATAGATTATGCTACGAATCAAAAACATAAAATGAGAGCGATAACTCTCAACACAATCGCATCAGAAAAAGAAACAGATATCACAAGAAGAAAGAGTAAAAACTTTCTTTATTGATGAAAAAATTACAACCTCTTGAGAGGCATTACAAGTGCATCATAGCACGGGAAATACAAATGAAGTAAAAGCTTGGCTGAGCAGCTTCGGTCGATGACAATGTCTTTACATCCGACCCCAGAAATCAGAGAAACCAGACAACTGCTGAACCACTAGTTAATGCCGAAGAGCAAAGTGGGCCATCCACGGATCCCTCGGCCGAACACGTTGAGGGATCATGACCAGGTCAAGGACCTGTGGATGCTTATGTCAATGAAGCATCCCCCCAAGTGGGATGCTGGTCTGCTAGCCACTGCCCGATCGTAAAAGGCATAGAACCAGCAGACCGACACATCCCTCCTCCCTTTTTCACATGAAAAAAGATTCCTCGGTCAGATGAACTGAGGAATTCAAGCTGAGAGAGGAGGCAAAGTTCATGCAAACCATGGGGGATGTGTATGCCTTGCATTTCCAGTGGTCCTTATGGCATGTGACAAAGGACACACAGGAAGCGTATACGTGTGCTCCCCATATGACCTTTGCGGGCTTCCCGTGCGCTCTCCATATGACCTCGAGAATTCCTCTCTTGAGGACTACTTGCTCTTTAGCAGCTTCTCCATCACCCCAGCTATCTGGGATGAACCAACCTTCAAAAAGAAGGCTCGGACTCTCCACTCTCAACTTTAATGAAACAGACGCCATGGAAACTCTTACAACTCACAGAAAAGAAGGTCTTGGGAGATAGCCTAACACGGCCCGCTCCTCCCATTTTATAGGCAAACGGACCGGGAGTAGCTATTAAAGCAGAAAGCCCGAGATTCAAAACGCCCTGGCCATGCCGCCACGTGGCGTTTCAGGATGAAAAGAGCACTTTCAAAGCGCGCCGAGCGCATTTTCCAGGCCATGACACACGACAAAAGATTTCCCTCTAATCTCGAATCAAGAGCCTTAAATGCAGGAAATGCCCGCCGGTCCTTGAGATACGAGTAGGTCTGGGAAATTGCCTTGTGAAAACGATGCCCTCCAATGGGGATCGAATGCTTATCTTGTACGTTAAAAGACCCGCGTTGGAAAAGGCCAACAGGATAAATGCCCTATGCAAAAAATAAAGCATCCTTCGGTGAATCACAAATTCGCCTCGTCAGCCCGGGCAGAGAACAAAATGATTTCTCATAGACCGACCATCCGCCAAATCCAGCCAAGGTACTCATGCAGTTTTTAGTCATATCACCGAACCATCTTCATACCTCAGCCAAACAAGCCGATTTCTTGTTTCGGATTGACAGAACTATCTGACTAACCTCGGCCTTGACCGAGACATTTCCTTTAAGCTCAAACCAAGCCCGCTTATGCATCGGCGAGGAAAATCGGCTCAGTTTTGAATAGGTGAGAGCTACACATGATCCACTCGCTGTCAGCTTCTAACACGAAATGACCGTTCAAGCGACAGGTGATTTAAAACAATAAGGCCAAATAGATGGGAATAAAAGATCCATTCATTAAAGTTTTGGCTAAGATACAAGTATGAAAGGAGAAAAATACATATACAGCCCTTAAGGGTCAGGGCTCGGGTCAGTCCCAGGAACCTCCTCAGTAACATCCAGAAGAGCTTGACTTGCTTCGCCCACTTCGAATAATGTTGGTTCCTCGGCAGCAAACTGAGGGCGTTCTTCCGGAGCCACAGCCTCATTAGAGCCTAGAATAGCCACAAGATTGACATCCGAGATGTCCTCATATTCCTCTTCTTCGGCCCCCGGGGTATAGCATCGAAATGTTCGGCATCCAAAAAAGACAAATCCCATTCGGATGTGCCCGAGAGATCCTCGCTCGAGTCTCCTCCTCTCTGAACCGAAATGCATCGGCACATGCCCCTTTACGTTCTTCGGAGAATTGCACATAATTTTTGTACTCCTCCACAGCCGAAGTAAGCTGATTTTGGAGTTTGAGGTTCATTCGGTGACTTGCGGATAACTCCGCCTTTAAAGCTTTTAACTGCTCCTGCGCCTCGAGCCCAATCCTCTCCATCTGCAAAACGTCAAGGCGTTTGAACCTGCGAGCAACAAAAAAGCACCAAAAGCAAATAAATAGGAAAACACTATACCTCTTCCTCCTGCCGGGCCATTTTATCGCTCAGTTCCTGAACCTCCTCCAAGGCCTTCAGCTTGGCCGATTTATTTTGTTGCAGACCCTCCTTGAGGTCATTAATCCGAGACTGCTTTCTCCAATTTCCTACTGAGATTGATCAAGATCGTCGGTGAGCCAGCAATTTGCTCACTCTGCCACTTCAGCCAATTCTCCATATCGGCAAGTTGATCCTGCTGCCACCGGCATCTACGCTCCTCCTCCTCCAGTTTCTTACCCCAACTGTTCTTCTCTTCAGCATGACTGGCCCTCAGTTGGCCCCATCTCTTGTCGAAATGCTGCTCCATAGCATTGATTTTGTCATCGTATTTAGCCTTGATCTGAGATAATTCCAGGCAGGCCTTATCCGATTGTTCATGGAAACCACGGAGCTCTCTGACCTGAACCTCTAATCGAGAGGCCCTTTCGGATGCAAGTTGGTAAAACTCGCTCGTCCTTTCAAGATCCGCCTTTGCGAGCATCAAGGCCCTGGAAAGTTGGCTGGTTGAATCCACCCTTGCCCGAAGGGCGGCCGCTTCCTTCCTGGCCTGAGCGCAGGCCCCAGTGGCCAAATTCAAGCGCCAAGTCAGTGCCCTCATTACCAAAGCATTCTACGAGAAAAATACCAGTAAGAAATCATGACCCGACCGACTAATCAGGAACTACAACCTCGGTACAGCAACTTACCCGAGAGACGTAATTTGAAGCCATCGTCATAAGGGTAGCGTTATTGATTTTAGGCAAAAGGAAAACGTCCTTCGGCACCCCAAGCCGACCGAAAGCAGCATCCATGATATCCTCGGCAGCAGGCTCGTCCGTCGAGGAACTTCCCTCAGTGCGCAAAACGGATTTCATCAAAGCAGTGAGCATGTCATCCACTCCGGGCTGTGGATAAAAGAGCTCATTCCCGAAGAACTAGCCTGAGGAACTTCGGCCCGAGAAACCATCCGCTCGGCCTCCTCTGCCAGGACTCTAACCTGCGAGTCCTCGAATACTTCAGCCCCGACCGAAGGACCCTCGACCCGAGCGTCCCCTTCGTTCAACGATTCTTCTTCTTCTACTACTGATGCATCGACCTCCTCCGCAGCATCCCCGGAACCATGGGAGAGAGATCCTCAGCAGGAGGAACCACGACCTCCGCCAGCCTTTCAATGGGCGCTCCACTTGAGCTTCGGCAGCCGCCGCTGCCTCTCCTGACCCCTCCGCCTGAGCAGAGGTCCCTTCCATACGCAGTGGACTCCCCACCACTGGTAGCTGAAGGACATCTGGCGGAGGGATAGCCGGACGTGCTGGTGACATCTCCTCGGCGTCGTCTGATACGACCACTATCTGAGAGGGGGAATCTCGACAGCTCTCTCCGAACTTCTCCAATGGCTTCCTCTGCTATCTCGCCTCCCTCCACTAGGGAGGGCTTATCGGCCACAGCTAGCGTCCCCGCTTCCTCCCTCTCTAAAGTGGAGGAGCAGCGACCGACTTCACTTTCCTAAGCTCCCTTGAGCGAGACCTGGAAGGACGAGCCCTCTTCTCGGACCTATGCTTGTCCCTAGAGCCAGAGCTCCTATGGCGCTTGCCCAGCTCCCTCATTATTCGGCCCGCAAACACGGACCTTTCGGCTAAAAACACAACAAACGTTCAAATAAACAATGGAAAGATCACATAAACATATTGAACAGAGACTCACCCTGAGGGTCAATAGGGCTAAGCCCGGTGGCGAAAAGGGCATCCTCTGCTAACAAGGTGCTGGCAGAAACCTCCGGACCACTGCGAAGGGTAGCCAGATCCCTTTTCTCCCGCTCGTTCAACTCCATGCACGCCTCCGGATCCTTTACATAACTGGCCCATCCCTTCGGAAAATCCGAGCCGATGTTTCCAGGGCAATGAAAAATCGGGACTTCCACCCCTTTATCGAAGAAGGGTTATCCAAAATCATCTTAAAAGACTTCCGGGGCCAATATAGGGCCACTCAGAGTTCCTTCCAGAAACCAAATTGTAGCAAACTCGAAATAAGGAAAGGGTCGCAGTCACCCCAATGCGACTGCACATCGAGATGAACCCACGAGATTGCGCCAGCTATTCGGAGCCACCATCGTTGGGCATATATTGTAAAACCTCATCACCTCCTGTATCAATGGGTGAAGAGGGAATCAGAGACCTGCTCTCAAGCTCTCCTCGTAGAAGAAAACTCCCCGCTCAGCTCGTTGAAACCTGGTCCTCGGTCCTCGGCACCCATAAGGCTACGTCCCCAGGAACTCTGTAAAGTCGGCAGATTCTACCCAAATCCTTCAGGGTGATCTCAGAAGCAACATCGCCTGGACCACTCATATTGGCTAAATGGGGGATAAGACACGAACGGGCAAGCAAGGCTCAGAGATGGAGTAGAAAATCTCTGACACGGATGAAGGAGCGTTGTAGAAGAAGCGCCGCTAGCCCTCTTTAAATAAGCGTTTCAGAAAGAAAGCCCTAGATGCCAGAAATCCCATACAGGCGCCAGAAATAAAGGAACCCCGCCATGTGGAGCTTCCGCTATCACAACCTTGTTGGAAACGAGGCATTTCTCCTTGAGCTGCGGCGAAAAATGATGACGAAACAGCGGCCCGTCGTTCACAAGGTTATCATCGTCTGCCTTTTTGAATCCCCCAAATAAGATTGCTCTGAATTCTACTCCCTATATCCGAACTTACACTTCGGACTAGGGAGTGGGGGGCATGTGATGAGGGGTAAAATTATCATTGCATTATTGACTGCCCACGTCAATGATTGGGTCACGCCCAATCCAAACATCTTGCTGGCCAGTTAGCGTAACATCTGAGCGATGAAGCCAAATCACCTTTGATAAAGTTGAGTCACCCCGAACAACCCGAGCTATCTTCATACCTTGGCCAACCGAGCTGAGCGTTCCTCGGTAACCCGAGCTATCTTTATACCTCGGCCAACCGAGCCGATTCCTTCTATACCTCGGAAACAAGTTACCCCTATTCAGGCCGAACCACGGCATTCAAAATACCTCTGCGGAATCTGGCGCATAAGAATTTGAATCCACTATAACTGAATAAGATTCCAGGGCAAGTCATGCCCAGAGGTGGCCTAGGTCTATGCGATCATTAAGCCTCAAGGCATCAATAGCTTTTCCAGCCGTCGATCTCCTAACTGATAAGATACGGACCCTACTGGCCTCATAACAAACTTGATTCAAATCCTAACAGTTTTCAGACCTCATCCAGAGCACGTCCGAGGAATCAGGTGATTGCCTATAAATACCACCACCCTCAAGCCTCTCAGGTACGTCGATTGTAGGCCCATTTTTTCATACATAGTTCTCACACACTCCATTGAGGCTCCCCCTGAGCTCGGAGCTCTCGAGAGAAAACATCCGCCAAAAGGGGAACTCCTCTGTGAGAGTCTTCTCCTCACATCTGCTTGCTGTGAATCTCCACTGACCTGGGCGTCGAAGGGTCCTCCACAAGGGCAACCCCCACAGCTCCCTCTGCGCGCGGACTATCTTATAGGTTCTACTTCGAAGCAGTGGGATTGACGTCCGGACCAAGAGTCAGAAGCGCATCCGAGTCGAAGAACGGATTTCCATAGTAACAAAGGGAAAATAGTTGAAAGACTTGTTCAGAATGGGGAAGTGGGGACTTGGGGATAAGGGAAACTAGTTGAAACAAACTATTCGTTTCTAGCTCACTTCGCATCTCTTAGGAACAGGCCGGGTTGGCCCCATCATATATAACAATCCAACCCGATTTCCAAATTCATCAATTTGGATCTTTCAGCTCAACTGCAAGGCTTGTTGACATCCTTCCACGTAACCATCCAATGGATTCTTTCAATTTGGTACTTTCAGCTCATCTTGCAAGGTTTGTTGACATCCTTCCACACAACCATCCATTGGATTCTTTCTCACGCAATGCCAAGATTTATCCATACCAAAGTGTCAAATCATTTCTGTTTCATGGACAAAATCTAGTTATAATGCAGGCTTGGGCTTGACCAGATGTCCTCATCTGATGATATCATGTTCTCCTTCCATTTTGGGACATGAGATTGACCTCACTTCTGGAATCCTCCTCATGGAAATCGCTAATGTATCCACACTCTAAAATTGTGTGGTTATGGTTCTTTATGTGCATCGACCAAATCTTGTCTCTTTTCATTTTCCATTCATTTTCAAGGGTCTCAACTGAGCTGTAGATCATGTTTGAAGCGTTCCTGAGCCAACCTAAAATCGTAAGCCGTTTTCGAAAGTTCAAGAACGCGCGCAAAAATAGCAAACCGCGGTGCGCTTTTCAACACGAATGTCCCACCTTTGACAGTGCTCCGCAAACCCGGCTGGCGCTACCGCAGGCACCACGTCACGTCATGAGTACCGTTGCCAAGACCACCAGTACCTTGCGGAGCGCCACACCTTGGACCCACTTATTTGAATTCTAACTCCGCTAAGAAGCCTTCGCTCGCCGCCGTCTCCTCCGTTCCGTCTTGTCCCGCTTCGTCTCGAGCAACCCTAAAACCCATTGAAATATGGCTTCCTCCGCCAGGCCTTCGTCTCGCTACGCCTCCGTGGATTCCGTCTCTGATCTCTCCCCGTCTCCCTCTGCCCGCAAGGACCTCTCCTCCCTCAAACGCCTCGTCGCTGACACGAACGGCTGCCGGACGCCGTCCGATCCGGATGTCTCCTCCCGGGCCCTCTCCAAGACGCGGTCAGGCCAGAACTTTGGGAGCATGGTGAGGAAATTGATGGAGAAGAGGACGAATTCGAAGCCAGGGCCTGCAGATTGGACGGCTCTGGTCGTTCCTGCTGATCTGATATCAGAGGACCTGAAGAAGGCCGCGAAAGGCTCGAATCTCTCAGCTTGGCACCGAAAGCTGTTCCAGAAGGGCAGGTCGGCCGACGATCGGACTGCGGGGAAGGCCTTGACGGAGACCAGTTCCAACTCGCGCACGTTGGCAATGGTTCTACGCAGCGAAAGGGAGCTTCTAAACCAGAATAAGGAATACGAGGCCCAGATCACAGAGCTGCGCTTGCTGTCTGAAGAAAAGAATCGAGAGGTTCCAGAAAAAAAAATCTCATTTATTGGTCCTTTCATGTAAACAGTGACGATTTTATTTTTTAAAATCTTTTGGTACCTTATTTTATGAAAAGTAAAAGTCTCTTCTTGTCTTAAACTTCCTAAATTTCTGATGCTGTCTTTTATTTGGTAGGTGGAGAAATTGAAGGATTTGTGTTTGAAGCAGAGGGAAGAGATAAAGGCATTAAAGGATGCTATTCTCTTTCCTGATGCCATGAATTCCCAGCTTCAGGAGTTGTTAGAGAAGCAAGGCTCTGAGCTGAAGCAGGCAAGACAATTTATCCCGAGCCTCCAAAGGCAGGTCACATCTCTAACCGGACAGGTGCAAAGCCTTGCAGAGGTTCTCGCTGAGGTACGCTTCGAAGTTGTAATTCCTGCAATTTTTTGCTATTTGGTTTTGACAGATCAGCATCGCATGGGGACTGTTTTGGGTGAAGAGGACGTGTGGCTTTCGGATATTGACATGTGATGAGTCTCTGTGACCAGGGGTCTAAGAAACTTTGGAAATGAGATTCATTTAAGCCTTCCTATTAGGCGGAAGGGAAAATTTCAGTATTTAGACTTTTAATTAAAATGCCAAATACCCATATGAGACTCAAATTTTGTTGGCTGTGTGGTGGCTACCTAATTGATTAGACTGAGGCTAGAGTTATACTCTATGTTTTTAAGACAATTTTGTCCCGCAATGGTGCTCACGGTCAGTATAACGATTGTCTCCCAGGATACAACAGTTTTCTTTTGATGAAAGCAACACTACAATTCACCAAAAAATCGAACCAAGAATGTTACTATCTTTTTAATGCACTATTGCTATACTACTCTTAGGAAAGTATGTAAATGCCTAAGAGAGAACTCAATTCGGAATGGAATTGGAATGAATGAAATGAGAGGGTCTAGGGTCCTATTTATAGGTTTTTAGGTGCTTCTTGGAAGCAATCCTACGAATTTAATTTAATTTGAATTCTTTGGTCGAAGGATGTGAGGGTTAAGGCTTATCATCCTTGATATGCCCTTTAGACGTGATCTTCAGATCAGGCGATCGGATAAGCCTTTTCATGGCTGTGATATGAAGATCAGCCGATCAGATAAGCCTATCTTCATCATGATATGCCTTCTCACCATTGTGATCTGATGATCACGTTATCAGATAGGCGGTTGCACGTCTTTGATATGCCTTTTATTATCAGACCGTTGACTATCTCCAATCGTACGATCGGACGAATGCCTTATCATCAACCGATGATCGGACGGATGCCTTATCACCAACCATCCTGTTGACTGGTCAACCGACGGGTGTCAGCCGTTGGATCGCGATCGCGATCATGATTTGATCACCGCATCTCGACCCTTCATCCGATCGATCAACGATCAGTTTTGATCTGATCCGATGATCAACGGTCAATTGATCTCAGCCCTTTATCTTGATCCGATCAGTCTCCACTGTCGGATCCTCATGATCTATAAAAAATTTAAAGCTCCTCAAGCTCATTGCGACGATGCGCACATGCAAAGTGCAAAGTGCGCCTACAAAGCGCCCATTGTGTCCTGCGCACACGTGCGTGCGCGTGCGCGAGGATGATGCGTAGCCCTCAAGCTCTCCATTTGTGGTGAGCCTAAGGAACTAAGCTTCAAGAAAGTCGTTTTCATATAAGTGAACCTTCCTTTCTTGATTTTTTCAATGTGGGACTAAATTCCCGCAATTTCTCATTCACACACATAAGGAGGTAATGGGCTTTCAAGGCTCATTAGGGTATTCAAGGCCTATTTTGGCCCATTACCCAACAATCCCCCACATGAATGAAAATTGGACTTAGATCAAAGATCATCAAAGATCAGCAAAGGCAAACCCCCACATAAAAGGATTTTAATGCAAATGAATATGTAGACACACTAAAGAGAGTATAATGGGATGAAGTTGTATCGGGATAGGTAGCTTGTGGCTTTGAACCTTCCTTAGTGAGTTGTTATCGGGTTTACTTGCTAAAAGGTGAACATAATGTCTTGAACCTTTCAGCGTTTTGTGTAAACTAAGACAATAACAATCACGCAACTTCTTCCCGACATTCTTTTGGTTCTCATGGTTGTGTTCATTTTGGCCCCGAACAACTCCTGGTCTCATGAGTGCTTCAGAGAATTAAACCTTAAAATTCTCATAGAATTGGCCCAGTTCACACTCACATAGGTGATTCTTATTAAGAGTATCTTGCTATACCCCATATGATGTTCATGTCATAAGAATCATTAAAAACAATGCTTATCCTAGTACCTTTAGCAGGTAGCACCAATTATCATAGGAATGAATAGGATTGTACATTCTTAGTGCTATTAAGTCTCTTCATAATTTAGTTGTCCCTTTTGAACCTAAATCTTGGGATCTCCAGTCAGCTAGGTTGGGTATCCACTATGAAGATTTTTCAGTTATAGGTTTTAAACCCATTCCCCTCGATAAACAGTTTACTTGATCTCTTGGCAACCCCTTAGTTAATGGATCCGCTAGGTTTTTCTTTGACTGAACATAGTCAATAGAAATTACACCAATTTCAAGTAACTGCTTAATGGTATTATGTCTACGACGTATATGTCTAGACTTACCATTATACATCTTATTCTGTGCTCTGCAAATTGCCGATTGACTATCACAATGTATACATATTGCAGACACAGGCTTTGGCCAACATGGAATATCTTCTAAAAGGTTTCGAAGCCATTCTGCTTCTTCAGTTGCCTTTTCTAAGGCAATAAACTCAGATTCCATAATGGATCGAGCTATACATGTTTATTTAGAAGATTTCCATGACACAGCACCTCCTCCTAAGGTGAATACATATCCACTTGTGGATTTTGTATCTTCTGTATTAGATATCCAATTTGCATCACTGTATCCTTCTAGTACAGCTGGATATCTTGAATAATGTAATCCATAACTTAGGGTATATCGTAGATATCTTAATACCCTTATTAGAGACGTCCAATGATTTGGACCTGGATTACTCGTGAATCTATTCAACTTATTGACATCATATGCTATGTCAGGACGAGTGCAATTCATGATATATATTAAACTGCCAATTATACGTGAGTATTCCAATTGAGATATGGGTTCTCCAGTATACTTAGCCAAATGTAGATTAACATATACAGGTGTTTTCACCGGCTAGTATCATACTTTTTAAACTTATTTAATATTTTCTCAATATAATGAGATTGAGATAATATTATTTCTTCAGATGTTCTAGTGATTCGAATCCCTAGTATAACATCTGCAACACCCATATTTTTCATGTCAACATGTTTGATCAACATTTTCTTTGTCTGTTTAATCATTTCAGTATTACTACCAATGATTAACAGGTCATCTACATATAAGCAGATTATCACATATCCTTCAGGCAGGGTTTGGCATATATACATTTGTCACATTCATTTATTTTGAATCCATTTGATAACATGACATTATCAAATTTTATATGCCATTGCTTAGGTGCTTGCTTTAATCCATATAAGGATTTAACAAGTCTACACACCTTCTTTTCTTGTCCTGGAACAATAAATCCCTTAGGTTATTCCATGTATATTTCTTCATCTAATTCACCATTCAGAAAAGCAGTTTTAACATCCATTTGATGAATTTCAAGATTGTTAATGGCTGCAAAAGCGATTAACATTCTTATAGATGTTATTCTACTTACTTGTGAATAGGTATCAAAGAAGTCTATACCTTCTTTTTGTTTGAAGCCCTTAGCCACTAATCTGGCTTTATACTTGTCAATTGATCCATCAGCCTTTAGCTTTTTTTAAAAATCCACTTGCACCCTAGAGGTTTCATACCAAATGGTAAGTCTACCAACTCCCAGATATGATTATACATGATGGACTCAATTTCACTATTGACAGCTTCTTTCCAAAATGGTGCTTCTAGATTAGACATTGCCTCTTTGAATGTTTGAGGTTCATTTTGTAACATATAAGTTACATAATCAGGACCAAAAGACTTTGCAACTCTTGGTCTCTTACTGCGTTGGGTTCATCTTCAGGATATTCTTACTGATGACTACTACTAGCAGTATTATCATAAGTTCTTTTATTTGAACTTATTTCTAATTTTCTTTTACTTTGAAATATATCTTCAAAGAATGTTGTATTCCTTGATTCCATGATTGTATTTTTCTGTATATCAGTTATATCTGATTTATACACAAGAAAGCGATATGCACTACTATTATGTGCATAACCGATAAATATACAATCAACAGTTTTAGGTCCTATTTTGACCTTTTTGAGGTTCGGAATAGCTACTTTAGCTAGACACCCCCACACTCTTAAGTAATTGTAAGAAGGCTTCTTTCCTTTCCATAACTCATATGGAGTAACTTTCTTCTTCTTAAGAGGTATTTTATTAAGAATGTGATTTGCTGAGAGAGTTGATTCTCCCCATAAATTCTATGGTGTATCAGAATTTATTAACATAGCATTCATCATTTCTTTTAGTGTGCGGTTTTTACGTTCTGCAATTCCATTAGATTGAGGTAAGGAGCAGAGTTTGATGAATAATGCCATGCTCTTGACAGAATTCATCAAAAGGTGCATCGTATTCACCACCTCTATCACTCCTTATGGCCTTAATCTTTTTCCCAAGTTGATTTTCAACTTCATTCTTATAACATTTAAACATTTCTAAGACCTCATCCTTAGACTTTAGTAGATACACATAGAAGTATCTAGTTGAATCATCAATAAATGTTATAAAATACTTTTTACCTCCTCTAGTTTGAACTGACTTTAAGTCACATAAATCACTGTGAATTAAGTCAAGAGGTTCAGTATTTCTTTCAACTGATGGAAATGGTGTTTTTGCTAACTTAGCTTCAACACACTTCACACTTGTAATGTGGATCAATTTCATGATTAGGTAATAATTCTAATTTAATTAATTTTTGTAATGAATTAAAATTCACATGTCCTAATCTATCATGCCATAAACAAGAGGAGTCAATCATATAAACAGAAGAAGAAGCTTTATTCATTTCAAGGTTTCTGTGTACAGTCATTACATTCACTTTGAATAATCTATTATTCAAGTAATCCCTTCCAATAAATATCCCCTCTTAGTGAGTACAAATTTATCAGACTCAAAGACCATCCTAAAGCCATGTTTGCTTAGGAGGGAGCCTGATATAAGATTCTTCCGGATGTCTGGGACATGTAGCACATCATTCAGTAGAAGCTCCTTGCCAGATGTCATCTTCATAACGATGCGGCCAAGTCCTTCTATCTTGGATGTAGCGGAATTACCCATGACCAAATTTCTACCATTGATAGGAGTATATGATGAGAACATACTCTTATCAGAGCAGACATGTTTGGTAGCTCCAGTGTCGATGTACCATTCATTTGCTTTGTCAATCATGTTTGCTTCAAATACAACAGCTGACAGCATCATCTCGGATACCTCTTTGGATAGGGTTTCAGTAACGTTGACTTCTTTCTTTTCTTTATCCTTGAAACGATAGTCCTTGGATTTGTGTCCTTGCTTTCCACAAACAAAGCACTTTCCTTGAATTTATATTTCTTTAGATTGCCCTTCTCTGTTTAAAGCCTTTGCCTGGAAACTTGCGTTTCTTTCTTCCTTCTATGAGGTTGGCCTTTGGCTCAGTAGGTTGTCCTCCTGTCTTCTTGTCTTGGCTCTTATTGTCCTCCTCGATCCTCAGGCGGACAATTAGGTCTTCAAGTCCCATCTCCTTTCGCTTGTGCTTCAGGTAGTTCTTGAAGTCCTTCCATAGTGGTGGTAGCTTCTCTATGATGGCAGCTACCTGGAATGACTCACTGAGAGACATTCTCTATGCATGTATCTCATGCAGGATGATCTGGAGCTCTTGGATTTGCTCCATAACAGTTTTGTGGTCGACCATTTTGTAGTCTAAGAATCTTCCAACCACAAACTTCTTGTATTCAGCATCCTCTGTCTTGTACTTTTTGTCCAGGGATGCCCATAACTCCTTGGCAGTGTCAATACTGCTGTACACATTGTACAGGGTATTGTCCAGACCATTCAGGATGTAGTTTTTGCAAAGGAAGTCTGAGTACTTCCATGTTTCCACCGCAGCAATGACTTGCTTGTCGGTCTCCCCTTCCTTCAGGATAGGCGGATCTTCATTCAGCACTCTGACCAGGTTTAGAGTTGTGAGGTAGAACAGCATCTTCTGTTACCACCTCTTGAAATCCGTGCCAGAGAATTTCTTTGGTCTCTCGGCTTGAACGGATGTCGTCATAGTAGCCATCTGCAGCAGCACTTCCGTGGTAGCAGGAATTGTCTTAAGATTGTTGATTGTGTGGCAGATGGTGGCTACCTAATTGATTAGACTGAGGCTAGAGTTATACTCTATGTCCTTAAGATAATTTTGTCCTACAATGGTGCTCATGGTCAGTATGACGATTGTCTCTCAGGATACAACAGTCTCCTTTTGATAAAAGCAGCACTACAATTCACCAAAAAATCGAACCAAGAATGCTACTCTCTTTTTAATGCACTATTGTTGTACTACCCTTAGGAAAGTATGCAAATGCCTAAGAGAGAACTCAATTCGGAATGGAATTGGAATGAATGAAATGAGAGGGTCTAGGGTCCTATTTATAGGTTTTTAGAAGTGCAAAGTGCGCCTGCAAAGCGCCCATTGCGTCCTTCGCACACGCGCGTGCGCGTGCGCAAGGGTGATGTGTCAAGCTCTCCACTTGTGGTGAGCCTAAGGAACTAAGCTTCAAGGAAGTCGTTTCCATATAAGTGAACCTTCCTTTCTTGATTTTTCCGATATGGGACTAAATGTCCCCGCAATTTCTCATTCACACACATAAGGAGGTAATGGGCTTTTAAGGCCCATTGGGGTATTCAAGGCCTATTTTGGCCCATTACCTAATAATTTTATGCCTGGTTGATGTCAGTGGACAATATTCTCTATATGATAATTCTTGCTAGACTTGTCGAAAGTTTGATCCAGACAAGAATATGTAGAATGATAATGGCATGGGCACCTCCTTATTTTTTATGGAGATTTGTTGAGCACAAATGGCGGAACCTGCAAATTCTGCAGTGCGACTTTATTTCCATATTAATGATGATCAGATATGCAAATTATGTTCCTGGTGTAGGTCACTTTTATTGAAGATAAGCCCTTAGAAGAAGCGAGCCTTTAATCCATGGATGTTGTGCAGCCGATAGTGAAATAGTAATTGCAAAATATATTAGGAATAGTTATTTTTTAATGTTAGAAAGAATTTTGGTATTCCATGATTGGTACTTCAAAATTCTTATACTATATGAAATATAACGATCTTAAATCATCAGAAATCTTTAATCACAATCACATATCATACCAATTATAATGATTTAGATCACCAAGGAACAGATCACTTCGGTATTAGGATCACTAGTGATGCAAGATTACCATAGTGACCTAGTTGGGTTACCAAATGCCCCCCCTAAGAATAATTTGTCTTGCATGTCAGTGAGTTTCTTCTAGGCTCAAAGCTTTTTACAGAAGTTAATTTGGAAAGTCAATTATACTTGAACATATGATATGGTTGTCCAGTATCCCAAAGAAAAAAAGTTGGACATGGTGGCACTTCTATGTCTTATATATCTATGTAAATATGTATTGGTGAATGCATGCAATGAATAAGTAAGCTAGACTTACGCTCAACCATAAATTTGCTAAAATGGTTTCTGGTTGTTATATTAGAACTAAAAACTTTCAAATTGAAGTCCTGAAAGTAGACACTTAATGATGATGGCTTGATAAACTAATGGTATGAAGTGCCACTGAGTGTCATGGAGTGGCCCAAGTACCTTAAGTGTCCAAGCATCTGAAACTTTAAAAAAGCCAAAATTTGGAGTGTCCAGGTAATACCATTGAGAGTACAATCAACCAATCACTATATTAAGAGTAGTGATCGTAATGAAGCCAAGTGTAATGGGATCTAGTTGAATGCACATAGCTTCCTAAGAACTGGACTCAGACCTCATAACTCATTGGAAATTTCATGCATTAAGTGCAAGGGAAGAACTAGGCCTACATAATGTCTTTAGCTAGTAAAGAATCCACCAACAAACCAAATGTCCCTCTAGATTGAATGATGAAATTGCAACTAGTTGGCAGGTGAAAGGTCATTTGTAATCCATGAAGCAAGCATATGAAATATAGAGACAACATAATACAGATGTTGATCCAAGAAATCATGAAACGAATAGGATATGATATGGCTACTCTATGACAATGGGTAAATATAAATATTTTTTATGCATATGTAAAAAGCATCTATAAAGCATCAGGCGTTACTGAAATAGTATAACCTGTGCTTTGTACAATATCATCAGCATCATATCTGTCATTTAGTTATTCAAAACAATAGACTATAATCCATACTCTATCCATTAATATTAACATCACAAACTCCAAATTAATAAGTTATTATTAAAAGGCCAATAATCATAACAAAAGAAATTAAAGTGCTTTGGCTCATCCCTAGATGTATTGGGGAAGTATCTTAGGTGTATTTGGAAAATATTTGAAGCCTTTCTTCAATTTTGAAAAATAAGATGCTTAAAATAAATATTCTACACTTTTCATAGAATTATTTAACAATGGTTGATATTTGATATGTTTGATATGGACATTTCATGTAGTTTCAAGAATCAATACAGCCCTAGTATGTCAAGTTGGGAAGTTGGCTTTGATCCATACCATCACGATAGCCTCTTACGTCTCATGCTAAGCAATTAGAATCTCAGATAGTGATAGAATATGATCCAGTAGTTAAAAACATGAATTTTATGGGCTGAAGCTAGATGGTTATACAGAATTACTTGATGAATGAGAAGCAAAGTTTAATGCCAGTCATTCAGAAAGCACAAAAATATGAAGGGATTAGTTGATGTGCTCTTTATAGGCCAGTTAAGAGCCCAAGGTTCTGATGGCAGGAAGAAGGCCTATAAAACGCAGCAACAGTGACACAGAGGTATGGCTCAGCTTAGAGCGGTTGAGTAAAATCACAGCTTTTCCATAATTTTTAAGCAAGAAAGTTGTTGCTTGGATGGCATCTTGATTTCAAGTTACTACTGCTGTTCTAAATTTGAGATTGGTGTATATAATGCATGAATCATACTGGAGGCCAAGTATTTAGGTTGCATTCAGTATTGATAATTTAGCATGCTCCAAGGAAAATAATCCTACTGAAAAGACACTTAATTTGAAACGTAGAAATTTTTTTAAAAAGTCAACTTCTGACATTTATTAGTTGAATTGGAAATTGTGCAGCAGCGGTAGCAACAACAAGAAAAACAAATCCTTTCTTCCAAACTAGTTGAACAGAAAATTATACGTTGATATAATTATCTTTAATCTCACCTTAGCAGTACATGCATCAATCATCATATGGTTGGAGGTACTAGAGGTGGGCACTGGGCTGTGCTGCCTATGGGCCGGCCGGCCGGCACGAACTGAACCGTGCCTGGCATGGCATGGCACGATACTGCTACAGTACCGGAGTGTGCCTGGCATGGCATGGCACGATACTGCTATAGTACCAGACCATGCCGGCACATCCCGTTAAACAGTGATGTGCCGGGCTCGGAAAAAGAATAGCCCATGAAGGGAGGGGGGCTAGGCCTGACCTCCAGAATACAATAAGAAAGAAGAAAAAAATAGAGATGACTCACTTTAACAATTAAAAAAATAGTGATGACTCACTCATCAACAGTATTTGTGTTATCATCATCTTCGCTGGTTAAGTCATGTTCACCTTTATCTTCAAGCTTCGCCTCAGCATTCAACCAATCTTTGAAGCAGAAAAGCATGTCAACCGTCTCGCCAGTCATCCTACTTCTCTTTTCGTTCAAAACACGTCGACCTGCACTGAAAGCGGATTCCGATGCTACTGTGGACATCGGCATAGCTAAAATATCCCGTGCAATGGCAGATATAACAGGATATTGATTTCTAACATTCTTCCACCAAGCTAATACATCTAGACTCTCTATTTGATCTTCATCATATGCAGAATAAAGATCATTTCGTAAATAAAATTCTAATTCATTACTTAAAGATGAAGAAGATGAAGCATGTGCGTGTCTTTTAATGAATGAAAAAATAGATGACGAACGAGATCTAGAAGAAGAAGCAGAGCTTTGAGTAGGTATTTTAGATCCATAAATTTTATCATTATATAAAGCATAAATATCATTAAGAAGTCGTGTTACCTCATTTTAGCAGGTTCAGGATTTTGATTTATGTTTTACAATATTGATCAATTAAAAAATTTATGCCATTTAATTTAACTCTAGGATAAAAATAACAGCTAAGTTATGCAAATGACATATCCTATTCCAATATTCATTCCATTCAATTTTCATATTACATATAATAGGTATTAAAACTTCATGATATCTATATTCTTTCTCTTGTGAGTCGAGATTTGTGAGCTTCCTCTATACTCTCGTCTCTCAACAAGAAGTGACCTTCTTTCTCTTATACTTCTCAATAAGAACCTCTTCTTGTGTAGCACTTGAACACTTGGTAAAGCACTTGTCACTTGCCAGAATACTTGCAAACTAAAAATTAAATTGCTAGTCTGCTAGAGCACTTACTAGAAGAGAGAAATAGTAGTAGTAGAGAAGAAGAGAAGAGTTGATTTGGTGTAGTAAGAATGAGGAAGGAATGGATTATTTATAGAAGTCCCAATTTTTTTTTCTAAAAATATCCTTCAATATAGTTGTTATATGGCTATTGAAGGGGGGGGGGGGGTAAAATGGTCAAAATCCCTTCCTAAACTGCTATATAGCCGTTATGGGGCCGTGCCGTGCTAGGCACGGCCCACCATGGGCCGTGCCTGGCCCGGCATGGCTTAGGCATGGGCCACGGGCTGTGTCGGGTCTGAATTTTTTTTTTCCGTGCCATGCCTGGCATGGCCCGTTTGTTACTGGGCGTGCCAGATACAGCATGGCTATGGGGGCAGCCTGGCAGGCCTGGGCCGTGCCGTGCCATGCCATGCACAACCCAGTGCCCAACTCTAGGAGGTACACGAGGAAATGCCCTCTCCAATACAATCTTTGTTAAGAATTTGGCAGTGCAAGTTGTCTTTTATGGCAACGGGTTAAGTGATATATTGATGGAACTCTAGCTGGAAATGCATTGAGTTCTAGGATTTATGTTTAAAGATAATGATGACGAGTTAGCTTTAGGCTTTCTGAGATGCACTACCAAAGGGAAAAAAATGTGGGTAACATAGACTAGTTCTTGTTAGGTAAGCTTAGATGTTACCACCAAGTATATGCGCTTGTAATTGGACAAACAGATTTGCAACTAGTGGGGGCAGCTTTCATTTGGAAAGGATCACCTTTTGTTAGAATGTAGACTAATCTTTGAATATATCAGAGCAAAAATTTTATTAGGAATATCTATTGGCTTGCTAATTTTGAAAGACTGCATGGTGATGCCAACTTTTGCTTAAAACATATTCATCAAGAACTGTCACATATTGTAGATGAGGATGAACCTCTATTTTCATCCTTGGCTTGGTGGATTGAGTGAGATTGTCCCATCTGACTCACAAGTCTTCAGAAAAAATCATCAATAAACAAAACTAATGAGCTACGGTCTTAGAAAGTGTAAATGACGGTGCACTCAAGTTTCATTCTGTAAGATGATTTATAGTTTACTTGTGGTGGATATTGTTGATCAATGCTGAAAAAACTGTTAGTAAAGGTAGCAATGCAAACAAAGTTATTTTCCTGTCTGAAATTTACCTTCGTCAAATTGGTAGGCTAGATTTATGACATCAGTACTATTCGCGCAGGTGAAGGCAGACAAACATGCTGTCAAGACATGTTTTGACGGACCTATCAGCTCTCCAAAAACACCAATGGTTGGTCAGGAGGCTTCTAATTCCTTGGTATGCATTCTTCTGCTCAGGCATGATACTTGTGCCAACTCACACCGGCTCAAATCTAAGAATGTTCTTTCCTTGGTCCAATATTTGAAAATATAGGATTATTACTTCTCTGTATTTCATAGTATTATAATTTATCATATATCGATTTGATTTTTCATTGTGCTGTAATATTTCTCAAGTGGATGTTCTTGTATTTTGTTTAATTCTTTGCTAATTATGCAGGATTATAGCTCTGCAGAATTAGTATCATCTGATTATGGTAGTCCTGATGAAATGATCCTCAAGGACTTGAATCCTTGTTTGACCCCTTGCTTTTCAAAGACAAAGTCTAAGGTAACAAAATCTGTGAAGAAAATAGTTGATTAATGCTTTCAACCTCATCAATTTTTAATCCATATTTTCTTGACTTGCTAGGAATACAATGAGATGCTGGGTTATTATTCCCCCGATGAGGATAGATCGGCCTGCAACAAGACAAAGTTGAACCCAGACATGTTCTCCAGCTCTCATGGTAGAACACTGTCAAAAAGTACAGAACATTGCCAGCGGCCTAGCTTAGTTAGCAGCACCGCGAGAAAGATATACAGATCAGACGAAAACAAGTGGTCCACAAGAAAGCCAACATCTGAAGATCTTTTGTGAATTTGAACGTCCCTGCAAACTTGAGTTATTTAATGTCTGCGTTCATTATGTTCTTTCCCCACCCCCCCCCCCCCCCCCCCCCCCCAACACCCCGTCCCCTTCGTTTTTTTTTCCCCTTCCTGTATTTAGAGTTCCCTGTACTATCGAGTTATGTGCCTGCTCTTTCCTGCTTTATCTTTGCACTGCCAGACTGAGAAAAGGAAAGTTTTAAATTGCTATTAAATATATGAAAGCCAATGAAAATTATGAATATCAAACTATGCTGTTCTTCGTTTTAGGTATTTGAAGTCCTGGTACTGGTGCTCTCATTTTGGGATCCAACCCTTTTTTATTATTATTTTTCTTTTATTTGTTTTGTTGAGTCATGAATGTCTATGATCTCATCATTGGAACCTACACCAATTTGACCTTTTATATGTTTTCTTAGACTTTATATGGTATTTTAATTTTAGCTGACCTTTTTATGGAAGGAAATTCATGAGGATTTTGGGGAGGGCCTTTTTTTTAAAGCAAAAATTATAGGTTGATGCATTGGATTTGTCTCCAACAAAATTTAAGAGTTAAAGAGCTTTCAAAGAACTAGGGCGATTGGATGTTACTGATTTTTATATAATTAAAATGATGCCATAAGATCAACTGATTTAGAAAAAAGTGAGATTATTACAACAAAATATGAGTTTGAACCAAGCTTAAATCTTGTTAACTCATTTAGGATCATTAGCTGTTTAATTGTCTCACTTTAGCTTGATTCAAAATTAATCTTGAAATAATGATAAACATATTAAACTCATCTCCAAATTTAAGCTCAAAGTTAATTTCAAATTAAGTTTGATCAAATCCAAGCCTAACCAAGCTCAGTTTGATTATTATATTAGCAAGGCCTAAGACCCTCTCTTTCTCACTTTATTGTTGTCAGTGCACTATCAGTAGCGCCATGCAGTCAACATTATCTCCTCCCTTCAAAAAATCCATATTCTTATGGCCTTCATGCGCCACCATTTGTTAACATTATTGCTTTGTCACCATCACCAAAGATTATTTACCTTATCTCTCCTCCTCTAAGTACCTCCTCCTTGTCAAGCATTATTCATCTTTTGTTTTCCATCATAACAAATGTGTTCATAACATTCAGATTGAAACGTGGTAGGCTTACCAATTATAACCATCTGATCTAATCATAATGCTTAGACCTCATGGTAGAGCTTTTGGATGACTTGAAAGCCCGAAGGGATAAAAGCATTTGTTAATATTTTGTAAAAATTTTAAGAATGCATTTAAGGTGACGCAAAAGCTTTTAAGGTAAAGTAAAAAAAAAACAATAACTACTTTACTTGAGAAAGATATAATTTAAGGTTCTTTCGAAAAGTTTCATCTGAAAAAACTATTTTTATTAAATTTAAAGATATATTTCACTTGTGAGAATAATCACATTTAATATTATAATATAATAATAATATAACATGATTATATAGCATAATATTATTATAACTATAATATATTTATTTGATATAAAAATATAATCATGCAATAATATTATAATATTACATAATAGTAAATATAGTATGCAATATATATTATAACAATATATTGCATTATTGAAATATTATATTATTAGAGAATTATTATACTTTTAATAATACATTATGATATAATTATTAAATAAGAGTAAATTATTATATGATAATAATATTACATTATAATCATTATTATATTATAATATTGCTAATATTATTATAATATGATATTATTATATTCTAATGCCATATAATAATTTATAAATTTAAAATAATTTATAGTAATGATTTTTAATAATATAAATGGTTAGATAGCTGAAGTATTACATAATATATTTTATTATTTTTTATTATAAATAAAGTATTTTTTTAGTTTGATTTTAAATACATGTTAAAGTCTCATATACTTTAAAAATATAGCTATCAAATCACAAATGACTTTTCATAAAAAGCTTTACTGCCAAAAGTTTATTGTCAAAAGTTATGCCATCAAAAGCATTATTTCCAATAGATTCACCAAAGAGAAGCAAAAGCACTCTTCTTGGATCGGCTTCTGCAGGGGAACATTTCAAACAGTTTAACATAGGAAATTGTGGCTAGATCCTATCAACGATCACTATTAATATTGATTAGGAGCCCATTAGAAAATGGAAATGAAAGTTATCTTGACAAATTTATCGACATATTATCTTCCAAATCTTAATGTTTTCTCAATTATAATGGCTGTGTCTATAAGCTTCGATAATTAGCTTCGATAATGTTTTCTCAATTACCAAGATATTTATCACAATGAAAACCTTGGTCTATTAATAGATTAATATAATATATATATATATATATATATATATATGAAATATAAAATATTTTTCTTAATCTAAATGTATGTTTCAATAGAGTTACTTTCAAAATTAAACTAATTTTTGGTATAGATTTAAATACTTCCGTATGGTTAATGCCAAAGCAACTCTTAACAATAGTATAGTAGCATGTGTACACTTATGATATAACCATGTTACTGTTGTCTTTTAACAAATGTTTTATTCAAAAATAATATAATTATATAAAACTAAAAATATAGTGGAAAATGTAGTGTTATAAGATGATAAGAATCTAAAAAATTCATGTAGAAAGGCATGATTTTCTCTTTGCTTTGAAAATTGAATATTTTTGGTGGGAAAAAAAGAAAAGTGATGGAAAGAAGATTACAAAGTGTAGATTTAGAAAGTATAGGGACTTGCTAGTGAAATCCTAGCTCACTGGATCAATTAACATATTCTTCTTTCTCCATTTCTCCATTTATTTATCCTTTGTATGTTGAAGATAATAGTAAAAAAAAAAATATATTGATAACTCTTGACCATATCATGCTTGATGATGTGATTTAATTTGGCCAACTTGTTTGATGATGATATGCATGCCTCAAAGCAATGTAATGTGATTGATCAAATCATACCACTTGTATTTCCAATCAAAAAAGGCTTTCACCAAAATATTCGAACTATCAGGAAATCCTTTTGTTGACCCTTATTGATTTTGATGAATACAAAATAACTAAGTATTATATTAATCACATTATTGTCAAGATTAATTAATTTTAGATTATTCATTATGAAAGAAAACACTTGCTTCAACTTAAGGTATATTTCGAACAAATGAAAGGTAATGCAAGTAATGTATTAATGTGCTTTCTAAATTACATTATTTTTAAAAAGTTTATAGTGCATAATAATTTTTTTTCATGACTACTGAATGGTTTTCATATTTTTGGGAGCACTTATTGTTTGGACAGTTTACTTGCCAAAATGAATTTCAAATTTTATTATATTTGCATTGTCTTGAGCTGGAGTTAATCATTTTACAAGTCATTTTATTGCTCTTATTTAACTTCTACTGTTTTGAATATTTTTTTCTAAAGTTGGATAACGGCCAAAACATTTGTTTTGGTATTAATTGGATGACTGATTTCTCGATTTTTGTTGGCTCTCTGACTGTTTTCTGAAATCGTTTTACCTTAAAAGTTGGTCAACCGATTTTGGGAGTTGGCCGACTGAATTTTGGATGCTTTCGGTCTACTCCACTGTCACCTGTTTGATTCAAAAGTTGACCAACCGGGAACTTGAGTTGGGCGACCGAGTTTGTATGTCATTCGTTTCCCTGGCACCGATTTTCGAATTCAAAAGTTGGTCGACCGAGTTCTTGAACCGGCCGATCAATTTGTGTGACATTCAGTTTCATCTTTCCTGACACCCACTTGAATCAAAAGTTGGCTGACCAGGTTCTTGAACTGGCCAACCAAATTTTTGTGGCCTTCGATCCATTTTTCCCTAGCACCCACTTGATTTAAAAGCTGGACGATCGAATCTTTAAGCCGGATGACCAATTCCTTGTGGCCTTTGGCTTCTTTTTTTTCTGACACCCACTTTGGTTAAATGTTGGTCAACTGGGGTAATGCATTAGGCGTCCGACTTTGACACAACCTTGAGTATTTTTATGGGCGACCAGATTCATGCCTCTGAGCGTTCGATTTTAACTTGCCTTTTTGTGAGTGACCGGATTCATGCCTCTGGGCGTTCGACTTTAACTTGCCTTTTTGTGGGCGATCGGCCTCAAGCCTCTAGACATCCGATCTTTTCATGGAAACCCATTGGGTGATCGAGCTCATGAGTTTGGCAACCAGCTTTATGCATTGACGATCGACTCTTGAACCTAGGTATCCAAGTTTTGTATGCTCTCAATATTTTCTCTAAAACTTCTTTTAAATCTGAATCTAGTGACATATGTGAAGATTGGTCGATCGGTGTGTTAAGAAATTTGCAACGGATTTATTTCTAATGTTCTTTTGATTTACATTTTCGTTCTCTCTTACAACATTTTTGTAATGGCTATATTTTTTGGTATATATAGTTCACTTGAACAATGATTCTGTAAAAAATACAAGAAGAAAAGAAAGAAAAGAGAAAGAAAAATACTTTGAGAGAGCTTCATTTTGAAAGAAAGTTGAAGAGCTGCATTGATTTTTTTCAAAGCCACTTGGAGTGCATTTACTTCCCATTCTTTGCGTGATGTAAAAGCTCCAACAACCTTTCTTGAAAAGCATTCAAGGCTTTGACGAAGACTTCATTATTGCTACTGTGTACTCAAAGAAAAAAAGCTACCTTGTGTTGAGCGCTTCAAGTTGTAAAGTATTTCTTATTGATTATTTGCTCAATCATTAGGAGCATCTTGTATAAACATTACATTATTGTGCTTTCATTTATGTTTCATAGTTGTAAAACATGTGAGGGCAGAGGTCTACCCGTGAGTGTATTTGTAATGCTTGCTTGTGTCCGAAAAAAGCTTGCTAGCCAAGTAGGCTAGTGGTGTCTAGTGGATTCCCAAGAGATTCTTGGGGTGTTGACATAGGTGTTGAGTTTGGCGTCAAACCATATTAAATCTTTGGTGTTTGATTATGTTATCTTCTTGTGATTGTTTGCATATTATCTACACTCACTCTACTCAATAAATTTGTGAAAGAAAATCTAAGTGCACATATTTGCTAGTTAATTAAATTTTTAAGAAACCTAATTCATCTCCCTCTTGGATTGCTGCATCTGGGCAACACTTTTATTCTTTACATTCAAGGTTTGGACCAAATCAAGTTTGAGTTGGAACCTTATTTGAGAAGGATCCACCATGGTAGCCATATCATCCAAGGATTAGGCTTATCAAAATAGTCTACTTATATGTGACTAATTCTCAGAAGAACTCTTGCCTGTAAAAACATGTAACTCATACAACACCAAGTCCTTTCTAACTTCACTAACGCACTAAAATTCATTCTCTATGAGTTTCACATATCCGAACTCCATCTCAATCAGTCCTCTATTAGAATATTCACTATACATTACATAACCCTTATAATTGTCAGAATCTCTATTGAACATTTGTTTGCTAGCCTTAGGGTCTAAGTTACTCAACCCATGAGAGGTGTTGTGAAAAAAACCTGTCAAACTCTATAAGCATAAATAATTTATGTTAGGTCTTGCGTTATGCCAAAGCTCATATAGAGTGAAGGGCACAAATTTACTGGGCATACAGCTAAGGATATAGGCATCCGTTGCCAATGCATCTCCAAAAACTAATTGAAAGATTTGTCTCTTATTTCTACACTTTGCAACTTTTCCATTTTATTGCGGCATACCAAGATTGGTGAGCTGCTTGTATATCCTCTTTTCTTCATACAACCTCTCAAAGTGCTCAGATAAGTATTCACGTACTCTATCAGTTCGAAGAGTTTTCAAAGTTCTTTCATTCTAATTTTTTACCTCCACTAAAAAGTGTTTAAAACAATACAACATTTTATGGTAGTGAAAAATCAGGAACACGTACTCAAATCATAAATAATTATTTATAAATATAAAAAATAAGAGGCATCATGGCGTGCCTTGATATTCATAGGTCTATAGATATCTGAAGTACTAGGTATAAAGGCTAAGAGGCCTTAGAAGCCTTATCAAAAGGCTTTCTCAATATCTTTCTTACCAAACAAGATTCATACACAAAGAGACTTATCTTATTAAGAGGGCTTATTAGCCCTTCTTTAGCCAATCTTACCATCCTATCTTGACCCACATGATCAAATTTGGCATGTCATATCAAACTATTATTATTTGTAGGAAAAGAAATAAATGCAAACGAGGAATAATAATCAGTGAAATCAACATTAAGTTTAAAAAACCCATGTGATAAATGCCAATAAAATACCATCTTTGTATGTAGATATCTCATCTTCAGAAAACAAAAGTGTAGCTAAGAGCCAACAGGGCAAGAATTGAATATAAATTACATCGAATGGTTGAAACATGCAAAACATCATGTAGAAGCAATATATATCTACTATGCAATCTAATACGATAAGATCATATTCTCAACACCTACTCACATAGGCTATTCCCAAGTATAATATATAGATGCTTATTGGAATCTAGTGAAAATCCTTTTATCCATCTTGATCTCACACTATATGTTTGTTTACTTCTATAGCTACAATTCAATCAGGGAACATATCTATAACTAATGCATATAAACAAACATCGAGAGAGCTTAATGTGAAGTATATGTTCTTAGGCTCAGTGCAATCACGAGCTAGAATGCTCTTAATTCCACGGTTGTAGCATTTTATCTTTGTTATATCCCTCTTGCCTCCACATCAACCTCTTCTCTGCTGAGCCACCTTCTTCCATTTGCATCACTATCCAATTTTGCCGCCTACCTTACCCCTCTTCCTACTCCTAGACCTTAAAGGCCTACCTTGGGTCATATAGACTAAGGGGCGAGAAGTTTCCATGCACTTAGCCTCCGGCTCATGATGAAGAACTATATCATCAAAGCTCTTGATGCTTTCATTATGAGTCATCAGGAGCTTTATTTGACTCTACCGAGGGTAAGGCAGAAGATGTATCGCTGCAAAACCTACTGCTCGTCTACAAGCTGAACACCAGCAACCATTAGATCTCTAATTATATTTTCCATCATTGAAGATGGTCAGAAATAGAATGATTGAGATCCTTGGTATACTCTATGAACTTTAGATTCAATGTACATAGCCTCGTCGAAGAGGTCTATCCATACTTAATCTTCAATTGGTTTCACATGAACTAGGCCATTAAAGAATTCTCAAAATCTCCTATAGATCATTGTGTATGATGCTCAACATTGTAAAGTGCACATAACGATCTTTCTTTGCTTAGTTCTCGTAAACTTTCTGGTCACGATGGTGCTAGATAGAGTTCTCAGGCTCTAGCAGTATCATACTGGATGCTAACATCTCCAACACTTCTAACTCATTGAGCAGATTTTTATGCCACATATCATAATTTTATTCATTTAATTTCTTGCCCCTAGTGAGGTTAACTACAACAAATATGAAGGTCATCACTACATTCAATCAAGCAAGATTTAAAAATTAGGCACATAATATATAGTGTATTTCAACATCAAGAAAAAATAATCAAATTTTAAATGTTCATTCTTATAAATAGGATCAAAAATTTCATTAAATTCATAATCATTGCCCATCTAATAAGATAGAATATGCAATTCAATATTTTTTTAGAAAACTTATCTTTAATGTCCATAAAATCAACACAGATTGAAACAAATCTATATTGCTAACATTGGCTGGACTAATCCATATTGCCAACACAAACTGAAATAAATCCATCTTGCCAATACAAACTAGAACTAATCCATATTGCCAACACAGGTTTGAACTTATCAGATAAATGTCATGCCAACAAAAGACATAAGAATTATCATGCATATTACCTATGCACTAAACATAAATAAACATGTCTACAGAAAAGTATAAAACGAATGATATTGTTGACCCTACATTGATTTTGATGTTTACAAAACAATTAAGCAATGGTTAATCAAGCCTGTTGCAGAGAAGTTCAGATATTCTGCAAGTAAGTATCTTCATGCACAATTTTATGTGAGCATATATTCATTTTATCTTGCCACTTGTTTGCTATCAAATTCTATGCTATCAAATTCCTATGGCCATTTTATTTTATTTTTGGGAGTTAGCTATCTAGCTAGCTTGCTCTTTTCCCTAGCTAGCTGGCATGTCATTTAGCTAGCTACCAACTTGTCTCTATGACTTAGCCAATCGTTTATTCTTTGGAGCTAGCTGGTGAGCTAGCTTGCTCCTTCGTTAGCTAGCTGGAGTTTCTTTTAGCTAGCTGAGGTGCCTGTTACAATCGCTTGGCTGAGCCTTGTCTTTTTGGAGCTAACTGGTGAGCTAGCTTACTTTTTCATTAGCTAGCTAGAGCTACTTGTTAGCTAGCTTGGCCTCTTTATCAGTTAGCTGGTTTTATTTTAGCTAACTATGGTTTTGAATGCCACTGTACCAGTCGTGTACCTTGGGTATCAGTTAGTGCTTAGCTAACTTGACTTCTTTGTTAGCTAGCTGGCTTGCTTTTTAGTTGACTATGTTTCCCTGTTACATATCATGGCCAAACGCCCTTTTTTTCTAGCTGACTGGTGAGCTACTGATGCTTCTCTTAGCTAGCTAGCATCTCCTGTTAGCTGACTGCTTTGTTTTGGAGCTAACTGGTTTCTTTCTTAGCTAACTAACTTTCACAGGATCCTCCAAACCGTGAGCCACTCATTTTCAGTTAGCTGGAGAGCTAACTTCCACTCTTTCAAGCCGTTTGGATTCACTGCTGAGTTAGCTGGAGAGTTAGCTATCTTCTAGTTCAGTTAACTGGGAAGCTAGCTCCTCCCTGGGCGTATGGCTGCTGCTTTTTATCAGTTAGCTAATGAGCTAACTCTTCTGGATGATTGCTTTATTGCTTTTTGGCTTAGTTAGCTGGAAAGCTAACTACCAGTTGCTCAGTTAGCTGAATAGCTAACTCATCACTCTCTAACGTTTCTACTTCTTTCTGCAGACCAAAAGCTATTCAAAATTAGTTAGCTAGTGAGCTAACTATCTATTGGTTTAGTTAGCTAAATAGCTAACTATTGGGAGTTGACTTTTTCTCCTGAGCCGCATGAATTGGTTGCTAGTTAGCTGGGAAGCTAACTAACCAGTGTTTTAGCTAGCTCCTCTTCACCTGAGCTTTTGGCATGTGATCTCTTGGAAGCTAGCTTGTGAGCTAGCTGAGGACTCCTCCTTTTGATGGCCGACCGTCTTCAACCCTCTCAGCCGCCTGGAATTAATTCTAGCTAGCTGTCTTTCTGGCCGTTTTTGGGCGTGCTTCTCTCTCTATTTTATTTTGATTGCTATTTTCAGCTAGACTAACTTTTGGTTTTTGAATTATGACAGAGTTCTTCCTACCTCAAATGGATTCATGCATTCAATGCTTAAGGGAAATAATCTCAACGGTTATCTTTTCTTCCCATTTTTATTTCCATTTGTTTCAATTGTATCTAACGGATCTTTTTGCTGTTGGATCGTTATATATAGCTGAGATTAAAAGCAAATATGACAGATTTTGAAAAAGAGAAATACAAGAGAGATATCCAAGAAAGAAAGCTTTTATTGCATATTTTTGGAGTAGTTGAAAGCTAGTTGCTGTGCATTGAAAATCATTCATTGCTGAAAAGTCGTCCATACTCTTTAAAGCCTTCAAGCAAATCAAGATTCAAGCCACCTCGACATTGTTCATTTATTGCTAAGGATTTGCTACAAATTTGTAAAGTATTCTCTGAATATATAGGAGTTGCTTGTTATCATTTACTCTGAATCTTTTGTAAAAGGGTTAATGCTAACCCTTTGGTTCTTGTTGACCTCCTTGTGCCGTTAAACAAGAGGACTAGCCTGGTAAGGCTAGGGGTTTTGGCTGCCTTATGCCTTGTAAAACAAGAGGGCTAGCCGTGGAAGGCTAGAGGTTGTAATCATTGTGATACGATTAGTAAAATTCCCAATGGGTATTTTGGAGAGTGGACGTAGGTACAGGATTTAGCACCGAACCACTATAAATTCTCTTGTGTTTGTGGTTGCCTAATTTTCTGTGTTATTTTCATTCTGTGCACTTTACTACACCGCTGCCAAGTAATTTCGAATTAGGGTTAAAGCATATATTGTGATAGTAATTAATTTTAATAACCCAATTCACCCCCCTCTTGGGTTGCTACATCTGAGCAACGGATATAATATTGTTCATATACTAAACATAATTAATTATGTCAATAGCAACAACATGCATAACCAAGCATAAATAATATCTATGCATTAAACATAAATAATTTACTAATAAAAAATTATAACAAAAAAAAAAGCACACAACATGGCATTACTATTATTTATGCACTAAGTATAAACCATCATTCCACGTTTAGAATACTCTCAATATTTTTTTTACAAAATTTTATTTTTTAAATTTTTTATAATTTTTACATTTTTCCTCAGTTTTCTATTTTAAATTTTTTATTTTATGTAATTTCTAAATATTAAAATAATTTTTAAAAATAAAAATTTATAAAAATTAAAATTCTACATCACATGCCATGCCATACCAATATACATGTCAGGATACCACATGGATTGCCACTTCAGCAGCCAAATCAGCATGGGACCCATGCACGACAGCACCAACATCAAGTGCTATATAGACATGTTGCATGAACTGTCATGCAAGCACCGACGTCAGCTTTATATATGCAGCTCAGCCTACGTGGCACTATAATCACCCCATCAGCTTGACACATGATGAAAGCCACATCAACCTGGATATAATTGAGGACAGTGTCACATCAGCGATCCCACTGCCATAGAGGCGAGACATAGGCCCCGTGGTAAACCACGTCAACAACTGCTTTTTTATTATTATTATTATTTGAAAGATAGGAAAACAAATGCCTCTAAGATAGTGTTTGATAGAAAAAATATTATCCATGAATAAGTGTACGAGATAGAGTTTATCCCCTAGGGATATCTCTTGGCTATCCCTAGGGATATCCCTTGGCTATCCCATTGATCATATCAAATGCAAAAAGGTAAATCCATAGGATAACTTTTTTTTACTCTTATTTGAAGGGATAACCAGCTATTCCTGCATTTTTTAGGGAATAAATTGAGGGGATAACCCTTGGTTAACCATGGATTATTCCTCTAGTTAACTTTATTCCTAGCTATCCTTTAGGTAGTGTTTGATAGAAAAATTATTATCCATGGATAAGTGTACGGGATAGAGTTTGTCCCTTGGCTATCCCTAGGGATATCCCTTGGCTATCCCATTGATCATATCAAATGCAAAAAGGTAAATCCATAGGATAACTTTTTTTTACTCTTATTTGGAGGGATAACAAGATATTCTGCATTTTCTAGGGAATAAATTGAGGGGATATCCCATGGTTAACCATGGTTAACCATGGATTATCCCTTTAGTTAACTTTATTCCTAGCTATCCCTTATAGTTATGGCTTTTGGGAATAAGAGGGGATATTCAGATATCCCCTCTTATCCCCTATTTCAAACACTACCTTATAGTTATGGCTTTTGAAAATAAGAGAAAATATCCAGGGGATATCCCGTCTTATTTCCTATTTCAAACACTACCTAAGGTAGTGTTTGATAGAAAAAATATTATCCATGGATAAGTGTATGGGATAGAGTTTATTCCCTGGCTATTCCTAGGGATATCCCTTGGCTATGTCATTGATTATATCAAATGCAAAAAGGTAAATCCATAGGACAACTTTTTTTTACTCTTATTTGGAGGGATAACCTGTTATTCCTGCATTTTCTAGAAAATAAATTGAGGGGATAACCCATGGTTAACCATGATTATCCCTTCGATTAACTTTATTTCCAACTATTCCTTATAGTTATGACTTTTGAAAATAAGAGGAGATATCCAGGTCCCCTTTTATTCTCTATTTCAAACACTACCTAAGAGTCTTTGAATTTACGGATGAGTGCCATCTGTAAATTCGCATTTTCGGGAGGTCGGGTAAACACGCCAGAGGCCTCTACAGAGGCCGGAGAGGGTTGTCCCAGCCATGGATTGGGTTTGACGGACCCTTTTCTCCTGTTGAATAACAGTGCCGTTCATGTTGAATCATCAAAATAAAATTAATACATAAATAAAAATGCACCTAAATTTATATTCATTAATTACTCTTTAAAAATAAACGATTGATATTTCATATCAACATGTTCACTTAATTTTTTTTTTTACTTTCCCTCTGTATTTTTTTTCTAAAATATCAGAAAAAAATTTGTCTATGCATATGATTTGAAATCATGTACTATAGGTACATAATCTTTTATCATCTAATTTTATTTTTATTTTAATTCATTATAAAAATAAAAAAAATAATATTTTAAATCTCTATACATTAATGATTAATTATTGAATACTTAATTGATTATTTTTAATTGAATTAATGATTCAACAGATACATGACGTAGACGCAGATAACTTGACTCAGTGCCAGAACATCCAACAGAATAAATAATAAATATTATATTTTTTTAAAAAATATAATAGTTTATTCACTGAAGTCTAATATGAAATGCGCCTCGGCTACAAAAATGAAGCAAAGTCTAACATGGTTTCAGCGAACGTTTGCCGGTGCGGTTTTGATCACGGCTTGCCGGTTGCATCAGGGTTTCTTTTGAGCATTTCATCGAGTAGCTCGCGTGCACTGGTCGATGGGAGCACGGGCCATGCGAAGAGCCGAAAAGTTGCTGGTGGTTACGTCTATGGACGAGCCGAGGTGGCAGAAGAGAGCTGTGGGTACACGGACGGTGGTGATCAAGTTTGGAAATGACCCACGGCTGATGTGGCACGCCTGATGCGACCGTCTCGGATATGGTATTCCTGCAATGAATTGTGATCGATGTTGTCAACCGTCCGATGTATGATTTTTTTTCCAAATTTCGGTCATCTATATATATCAAGCTATTCGAGTGCAATGAACTGGCAACTAGGTCGACTCCTGACAAAACCCTTCGACAAGGGAGGAGAGCTGTCCGTCCAATGGATCCCATGGTGTGGCATAAGGTCGCTGCAGTTTCTGGTACTCTGTGGGAAATCAATTATTTCGTTTTTGTAGTTATCTTTTGATCTTTTTCTCACTGAGGAGCTACTATACATGAAGTTAGTATGTTTTGTTGAAGAAAAGGCTTCATTTTTTTTTCTTTGCTTTTTAGGTTTTCTAATCTTGGTTTTTAAGCATTTGTTTTCACTGATTTGAAACAGGGGTTGTTGCGGTTGGTCTTGGGAGTTATGGCGCCCATGGCTTCAAGCCCCAAAATCCTTCTTACAAACAGGTAACTAGCTTCGCCTAGCAAATGTTCAGACGCAGCCAGAGATCTTGCTGCTTGTCACCCTCTTAGTTTGCTTTTTTATATATATGTATTTATTTTCATTTTTCTCAAGGTTTGGCAGACTGCATCTCTGTATCATTTGGTCCACACGGCAGCGTTAGTTGGAGCTCCCATCACCAGACGCCCCAACATTGTGGGTACCAGAGAGCATTACTTATTTCATTATCATTCTACTCCAATTTATCCCCCTTTGGTTCCTGTTGTTACTTGTTTGGTACTGAAGTTCTGTCCTCTGTGCAGTTTGGAGGCCTGTTGACAGCTGGGATTTTGACATTCTCTGGCACGTGAGTTTATTCCATTTATTTATTGTTTTATCTATGATCTGTTGTATAGGCTTTTCTGTATTGTGGTGCACCATGGAATAGACCACTTAAGAGTATTGTTCGTGAGCATACCACAACAATGGAAGCCATTCATCCGAAAGACTGAAATTTTGTATGTGCTCTGGTTGGTCACCATCATAATAATCTACACAAGGTGGTGCAACTTTTAAGTACCGAGAAAAGATTATATCGAAGAACTTTATAAGTAGAGGTTGAGTGGACAAGCCACCTGATTGTGGAATCCAGAGGGTCCGGAGCGGATCATCAAGGAAAATTAAGCTTGAGTACATAACAAGAGATAATATCCATGGAGATTTTGGCATTTAGAGATGAAAAACGGTGTTGTCTACAAGCTTAGATGTGTCTTGGAAATATCAAGAATTCACGCCATTTTGAATGCATATAGAAGTTAGATGATGAAGCTGTTAGAGATGCTAGTGTTGTATATTTGGAAATGTAGTTGGATAAAAGAAAAGTGTAACCATTCCTTATTACTGGATCAATGAATATAAACAAAAGCATGGATCAAAAATTAATTTACGTTTTGATGCCTGAAAGAAGATATTCCTACAAAGATTAAACTGATGAATAACACCCAACTCAACTCAACTCAACTCAACTCATCTAAGCCTTTCCCAACTACATGGGAAACCAATGAATAACAATCTTTAAAATGGAACAATTTCAAGCTATGAGGGTCAAGCACTGGGGAAATTATACTTAGGCAATTGCTTGATATGTTCAAAATACCAAGGAACTTACTTAAGTTGTGAGCAGCTTGAGGAAGTAAGGTGCAATGAGTTTGTGGACTGGATATGTATGAGGAAACGATAGTGATTAAGAAAACTACTCATCAATAAAGTGGGGAGTTGTTTGATGGCAATAGGCCTTCAAAGAGCAACGAATTAAAGCCCTTAACTTTTATGCTAGCTCTTAGTTTGTAGGATTTTGTGTTACTCGTAGGTGGTGTAATGATACTTGATGACACCAAAGAAGGCACAAATTGTCTGGCAAGTTAGGGAGTCAAGGTTGCAACATTGATTGGGGGTGAAATGATCACCCACACAAATTGTTCTGCTTCCATGATAGCGGTTCATTTTTCAAAGGATAGTTGGATGAGGTTGTCTCAGATAGAACTAAAGCGAGGTAGATAATATTAATGATAGGCCTTAAGACCCTGCCTTAGTCATTGGAACTCTTGGACAAGTCTGACTACCTGTCTAGCATTGTAATTGTATTATGGAAATTCCTTAGGGAATGGAACATCAGATTGATTACAACTCTCCTTTTGGGCCAAAATGTATTTTAGGACGTCTTAAGTTGATTTTCAGCCAATCCAGGAGCATATACCTCAACTTTTTATCATAACCTTTGGAATCTATCAATCTCATCATTTCAAAAATAGGCTGCTATAGCAATTTTTGCCTAAAACCACGATCCTAAGTACTATATGTGTGCTTCATGGCACCTGGGTATGAAGCACTTGGTATATCACGTGAAACCTACTATAGTTGCTACAACTCTTTGGACTCAAAGTGGGTGATCTATTTCATTGTCAGCTACACCAGTTTCCAGTTGGATGACCTAGGCACCTCGAGTGTTGATGCTTGAGGAGTAGATCTCTTTGAAGTGACAGGTGATGATTGATCATTAAGATGGTCCATTACCAATTTGTTGCTTGACTTTTTTGTTAAATTTATGGTCAATTATCAATCTGAACTCTAGAGGAATCTATTTATTATCTATTGATGATGATGTTTTCTTTGTTAAATTATGTTATATGATTATAAGTGCATTTCTTCCATGGTTGATGTTATGTGATTATGGACATATTATTTTATTATTAATATGACATAATTATGGATATTTTTATCTTATAACTGATATTATCATGTTTAGCGTATGATGATATTTGTCATCAAATTGTGGACTTTGACATTGTATGAATGTTCACATGATATTATGATGATAGGCAGATGATGTTTTATAGTTTTGCTCTTAATGTTTGTTTTTCATTATTTTTTGCAGGTAATTGATGTAAAATATTAATTTTTAATGGTTATAAAAAAAAATACTGATATTTTTTACCAGCCCATTTTGGATTCATAGTGTATGCTATTTATTATGAGATCCCTTAGTAACTATGAGCCCGGCTATTTGCTTTTTAATATGTTGATCAATCTATGCCATGAATATTGATTTAGGAGTGTGTTTGAGTGATTTTAATTTAAATGTTAGTTTTCATACATGATGGCCTCTACTATTACCTATATTACTTGTTTTATAACAAAAGATCATTACTTGTTTTATAACAAAAGATCTTCTTCTACCTACCCTCTTTCTTCCTTTTCCACTGTGTTTTAGCTTTTGTTATCTAGTGCATGGTACCTTGTGTAGATCAGCACTGTGTGAGAAGGTGCTGGCTGGATAAATGCAAAAAACTCCTCCCATTGCCTTCTATGTCGCAATGTGTTATCATTTAATTATATAGAGGAGAACAATACCTTTATATTAATAGCCATACAGAAAGACAGAAGCTGTGTGTTGAAGTTAGCAATAAGCAAAGTGATGGATAGCTGGTAGACCACTGTATGTCACTGAGACTACTTGATTTGACTGTTTGGTGACATCCTATCTTTAGTTATTTGGGTTTCCTAGAAATGATATTTAATTATGTGAGATGTAGCCTTTAATGGGGATGATATTTAAGTACATGATATCTAGTTCACACCATGATATTTAAGTATATAATATATGATATGTAGCTAAAAATTGATATCTGTATGAGAAGTTCTGTTGGTTGACCTGTACAGGTGAACTGGTTTTGTTCATAAAGGTTTTCAGGGTGTTTTCTTTTGTTGTCAATAAATCACCCTCTGGTTCCTCTCTTTCTTCTTCATATCATTCTTCTTCTAGCAGTAGGTAGCTCATAAACTTATGAATGAGAGTGTATAGGTGATACAGAAACTATAAGTATATTTGCATTGATCCTGTCCATAGATAATGCTGATGTGCTGATTATGTTCACGTTGCTTTCAATTCATTCCATTCTTTTAATAGAATTATGATATTTTTACAAAGAATGTCAAGGAAAATTCTTGCTGTTACCTCAGGTGCTATACTGCCGCTTACCTTGAAGACAGAAGGTACTCCTCACTAGCACCATTTGGCGGTGTTGCATTTATTGCTGCTTGGGCCAGCTTGTTCTTCTGATGGCAAGTATTTCTTCGGCAGTGGTGATTAACATGTAGGCTACTTGTGATTCTTAGATTTGTATGCAGTTAAGTCCTGGATCATGATGCTTACACTTGGAGAACTCTGGGAATACTTTCTGAATGGTACATTCTTTTAAAAGTTGCACATTGGATACATGATTATGCAAATCCATGTGAATCAAATTTACTATGGATATTTCTCCCCTGAAACCCGATGCTTTGGCCTTTCATTTTGCCAAAGTAGTGATGCTTTCTGTCAAACAAACAGTTTTTATCTTGTGAGTTCAACATGAGCTTTACGTACCATTTGAAGCAGTAATTAACGTTGCGGCAAGACCAGTTGATTAGAAAACTTGTGCGATTCACCTTCAAGTTTCATATTTCTGTAGAAAAGATTATTTGTGACCAGCAGCTTCATATTCATAACAGGTTTATTTATACAGGATGTTTTGTCTCGTTTGTGTGAAAAATGGTTGAATTATTGTTTCCATAATTGGAAAAATGTTTCCGGTAAATAAACTAGAAAACATCATGTAGAAATTATAAATTATGTGGTTATTCATATGAAAATTAAGTTCTGATCAATAATGCACATGAAACTGCAGAAAACTGGCACTTTGTTGATTATCATTGCTTGGATCATGCAAATTGGCTTTAACTGATATCTAAACTTCCGTAGTGATAGTAAGACAAATGCAAGTAATTTGAATTCCAAAATTGAGAAAAGGAAATTTCATAATGTGTTGCCTATCCCTGTTCTTTGGACAAAGGGAGAGATTTGACCAACTAGATGATCAGCTCAAGCATCACGGAGGGAAAAACATGAAATCTTTATAATGATATAATTTCTTAGCATCAGGGAAGTGACTCAAAGTGGCATGGACCTTGACCTGCAAGCAATCATAAAGAAAAAGATCATGGCATTCATTAACAAACAAGTTCACATATGATATATCCTGCATGAGAATGTGTTATTTGTGTGGCCTTGTTCATGCTGACATGGAGTCCCATTTAGACATGCTGCCTAGGGTGCTTGCCAATGCTTTTGGCTTTATCAGTTGTACTGCATAAATTGTTCTTATGGTTCATCGAACACTCTGTTTCTGAAACATGACTTCCATTTTCCTTTGTTTACACAAAATAAACTCCAATAACTTAATAATCATGGTTGAAACAAAATATCCTTATTCCAGACTCGAATTATATTTTCATTATCAGTTCTATAGAATAAATAGCATCATTATGGTTGCTTGAAATTGGTGTAACAGTTACTTGTTCTAACAACCTTGGAAAGACACTTTTTTTTCCCTCTCTGTTGTATAAATCTATCATCTTTTTGTGAACGGACATTCTAACTAAAAAAATTCCTTACAAAATTGTTCACAATATCCAATTTTTTCACACAAGTTTTCCAATTTCTTGTATGGCACTAACTTCTTATACAGGAGTAGTATTTACTCTCTTTTCAATATTCATGCAAAATGTTTATTGTTCTTTTGTCTATGTTTCTGTCTCTCATTATGTGGGCAACCACTTAGAGCTAGATGGAATGCATGGAAAGTGGAAGAAATAACATTTGGAATCCATTTGCAGACATACTCGGTATATGCACAACCTGGTATGGAAAAGAGACAGAATGCATTTGCTAAAAAAAAGAACTAGAAAGAAAAGAAACATGATGAAACACATGGAAAGGGGAATTTTTTTTTTTTTTTGGGTTGGGGAGGGAGGGGGAGGCGGAGGAGTGGATGAACCATGAGGTACCCACATAGTACTGTATGTGTCCATTCACACTCAAGTTTTGCCCATCATCACATTAGAAAAAAAAGGAAAAGTTATTTACAACTCTCCTAGACGCATTATGCATGGATGCATGATATATATGGAAAAAAAATCATTCTGATGCTTCATGTAAATATCAAAAAAATATTTTAATTGTTAGAGATACTTATTATTTTAAACCTTGTCACAATACTTTCAGGCATGCTATGAAATGAATTGTAATGAAATGAGATGAGTTGGCTTTCTTAGTCATCATAGTGGAGATGAGCTCATACTTGGGTTCAAGTCAGTGACCATAGCAGCAGCATTGAAGTAACAAGAACCTCCCTGGTTTTTGAACTTCTGCCAGTAGCTGTTAAAGGCATAGGATGCATGGTCCCTGATAGTGTTGGGAAGGTAGCAGGGCTTCTTTGGTTGGATCATCCTGCAGTCTGCACCCCCAGGACCGCATGCCCAATCCATAGCCTGCTGTAGAACATCATCTGGTGTCTGTTCATCAGCTACACACCATTGCTGCTCTGGATATGCCCCATCTATCACAATTTACAAGCAAATTTATTAGTACAAAGTTTCATCAGCACAACTTATTCTGTTCATGCTCATCATGTCTTGACTTAGGGCCTCGTCATTATTCATGCCATTTTAGTTTCTTACATTAGTTGAAGGTAGTGATCTTTCACCCTGTGTCTGCAGGGACAAATATAAACAAACTGCAATGATTAAAGGTGAAAATAATCGAAAGAAGAGGCATGGAAATAGCGTGTCAGCATCTGGCTTTTTATGATCAATGTATTTGCTGATTGTCAAATCACTATGTAATATTTGAATCAAGTTCTTTTGAAATTTACAGCATGATTTATGTGAATGGCAAACGTTCTTAGCCTTGGATTGTACTCTTAAAAATACCACTAGCTAATTGGCACCATCAAGGGCTTTTAACTGGTCATTTTCTATTGCCATCACTTTATAGTCCACTCAAAAAGCCTTCCAATGCCACTTATCATACAGTTAGAGAACCAATCCATTTTATAGTTAGCACCTAGCTGTAAGTGATAGATTCATTGTCCTTTAACATGGTTGTCATTCTGCCTGTACTCTTCCACCTCACCTTCATCTCCACTGTATCTTCAGCTCTTCGACCAATGGCCATAACCAAGGCCTGTTCGTTCGTGCAAAAACCAGGACTTGACTATCTCAAACTCAAGCTTGACTGTGACATTGAAGCCATTAGATATTACTCTCTCTCTCTCTCTCTCTCTCTCTCTCTCTCTGTGTGTGTCTGTTCCTCCTTCCTTATGAAGCTCCCAATCAAGAGAATATCAAGAAGAATGGAGAATTTTTGTATGATCAGTGTCCAACTGATATGGTCAAGTCTCTCATATGTCAGTACATTATGTACCAAAGCTATACCAGCCTGATAGCTTAACTGGCATGTTTTGATGCTGATTCAGCTAACTTACCATCAACAGTATAGCTTTATTATATTGTTTGAGTTGCCAGATTGCAAATGTATTGTTGTTGAAATGGCAGAACTGAGCACCCTCTTAGCTGAAATATCTACCCTCTGTCTGAATATCTTCTGACAAAAAAAAAAAATTCTTCAAAATATAAATAATTAACTGACTGAGTATGGCTTCTTACTTTTTTTCCTTAATTTTTTGTATTACAATTGTCTACTTTCTCATTCATCCCAGTAGTGGCACCAAGACAAAAAAGGGACGAAATGTGGTTCATAGTTGGTTAGTGTTGTTTAACTTTTGCTTTTTTTCTGAAAAAAAAAAAAATCTTTTTGAAGGCATGCATACATGGTCCTTACTAACATGTCATTAAGTAGGCTTTGCCCCCTACAAGAGGGAGAAGGGAAGAGCCTTTGTATTGACATTCCTTAAGTTATATAATACAAACAAATATACGAGTATTTGAATTCTATAGCGTTTTACAGTTCCACGTTGAAATCATAAACCAAAATACCAGTCTTAAATGTGACATGAGATATGCTCAAAATGACCTATTGATGCTGATTGGTATGTCAACGCAAGCCACTATGTTAGGTAGGTCCTGCTAGTGAGAAGAAAATTTGTATTTTTATGTGAAAACCTAAAGAAAAGATAACATAATTTTTTATGTTGTCGTTAAAATTCTCTCTCAGCAGTTTTACGTGGGCTTCTTTCTTGGCAACTTTCTCATATATTCTCTACTTGGACAATCCCCATATCCACTGCAAGTGTGGTGGAATTTTTCAGACTTGCAACCATGGTAAATCAAGAAGACTGAATGTTAAATTCTTGAAGGAAAGGATACTTCTATGTCGTGATTGATGTACAACTCCAACAAATTTATCCATTAACTTGGATGTTTATGATCATGAATAGAAGCATATCAGACATCAGAAGTGATAATTCAAATGGCCCTTAGTTGTCATACCTGATCCTGATGTTACTGGCACAAAAAAGAGCAGAGAGAACAGCATCATGGTGAGACAGGATTTCATCTTGCGCACTTCTTCTTGTCTCCCTCCTGGATCTCTATCAGGGGATTGGTATTGGATGAGCAGGCCTTCCAGATGATATATTCCTCACATCTCCTGCTTTTCTAAAAGTTGATTCTTGGTTGTTCTTTAATGTACTAAAGACGATTGAGATTCTTTCCTTCATGCTTGAGGTATGCAGGCTCTTTTTCACGCCATTTCTTTGGCTGTAGGTGTGGATCTGCTGCTTCTAATTTACTCCTAGACCCATCATTGTGTGCTTCTTTAATCATCACACTTTAAATTTAAATGTATAGATTTGGATCTGATCTGAAAGAATATTTTTTTTTTTTCTTTGATTAGGGAAGGAATCAGGATAGATTGACCTTATGATCGAGAAAGTCAAAAGTCTTGTTCTTGAGATTAAAATACCATTACTTCTTGGCTACAGTACTTCCCTCTTATATCCATCTTATTGTCTATGATCTTCATTTTTCTTTCCACGGCTTGGCATCCTCACCTGAAGAAATCATAGGCTGCTATGCTGTTGCTAGGTTCGTAACTAAAGGAAATTCGAGTGACGGCTGATGGTAACACTCATCAAATTTGAGTGATGGCGCATGTCAATCATCGGACGTGGTGCAGCAAGGCTTTCTTGTGATCTAGTCTTAGAAAATATGTCCATTTAATATGCAGGCTGATCTTGAGCTTAGAGATTAAAGCCTAGCTCAAGCCCAACCCTTTCTAAACTTTGTTAATATATCGTTTGTTACGGTTTTTTCTGATATTGTTTGTTTCTATTTGATATATTTGTAAACTGAATTGACAATTGTTGTTGATATGCAACTTGATGGGATTATAGACATATTATAGATCATTGACATTATATAGGTATTTGTATTTAACTTTTTAAAAGTATTTTTTTTTTTTTAACAAAATAGAAAATTTGTGCCTAAAGCTTAGTTGGAAGCTTGAAGCCCAAGTAAGAATCAGGCTTGGACTTGGAAGGTTGGCTTGAAGGTTGAGTTAGACTGGTCTCGAGCACAAAGAAGTTCTGTTAACCGTTGAAGCTCGACCTGGCTCATGAGAAGAGAAACTATAGGCCAAGCCTTTGCTAGGGAACATTAAAAGGTGAGCATTAAGGGTTGATTTGCTGGCTAGGCCCACCATGCTACTAAAAGACAATGCCACATCAAGTGTCAACTCTACGATGATGACAGTGATGAGCCCAATTTGCATAGCTCATCTGATTGGGGCTTTGGTGGAAATGGAGACAAACATGGCACGACCAATCAGATCATCTATATATATATATGTCCATAGAAAGGCAATCCTATTAAGAAGTGTTTCTATTTTTAAAGCTGCTAACCTATCCTGCATCATTCAGGACTATTCTTACAAGGTGTAAGACCAAGTCGTGTAAAAGTTTGTTGATCCATTGAGCGAGAGTCCTTCTTAGCTGGCGCATCACTTAATATTAATCTCATCAAAATCATCCATCACAACAGTCTGACTACAATTAAAACTCCATTAGATATGTATATATATATATAAGCAATCTAAAACTTTGTAAGTAAACAAATTCGCAGCCTTAGCTTCAATTTCAAGTAGCTCATCCTAAAATCACCAGGATCCCTTCTTGTTTACTTCAGTTAACTTGGACATTGATCAGTTTTTCCAAAGAAAACTCTAGGCTCCTTATGTACTCTCTCTCTCTCTCTCTACAAGTGCACAAATAGCTCGGCTAGAAGATGCTCCATTGCTAGAGTTAAAATCAATCTCATCCGTTGACATATGAAAACCAATTTTGAATGTCAAAAGATTAATGTTGTCCATGAGAAGTGAACCTGAATATCCAACCATGTGAACCAAATGAAGAGGCTAGGGGACAAGTAATGCCTAGCTAGCATGAGCCATGCCTAGCTCAGCTTCTAGAATTCTGGAGGAGAATTAACTAATTCGGTTTCAATTCTAGCAATACCTGTGACGCAAGAGTAGTTCGACGACCTATTTCAGGACATTGAATTGTTGACCAATTTAGTTTAGAACTTGATCAATAAAGATTCAATTATAGAGACCTCCCAAGAATCAAGTAGAGAGCTCATCAAGCATTCGATAATGGCACACCTCAACTTGAGCTTGACGAAGAGCTGCAGAGCCCTAAGCATTGAAGACTTAAGGTGTACGCTAGAAGGGCCAATATGAAAAGAAGCCTTTAGACCAATTATGTAGCTTGGATAAGCATGTTAGACCAAAGACATTGATGACTAGCCGATGCCAAATAAATCAATGACTAAAAGAAATGAATCAGAAAATTGAGGCAATTATCGAACACATTTGAAGAAGGAAGGACGAGCCTACCTACTAAACTCGACCTCTCCATGAATTACCTTTACTAAGAAGGTGATAACCGAACCTCTCCAAATTCAGGATGCCTTAGCTTGAACTGTATGATGGGATCTTAGATCCTATCGAGTTTCAAAGCCCTCATTCATTGCATAATGCACTTGATGCTGTCATATGTCAAGTTTGCCTTGTAACTCTGAGAAAAGTAGTTCAGATGTGATACTCAAGTCTTATATCAGCTTTCATTAGCTCTTTTAAGCAGCTGAACCAACAGTTCATTGGCCACTTTGTTAGTAGTAAAAAATATTGAAAAATATTTACAACCCTAATAATCATTAAGCAGAAGAAAGATGAGTTGCTAAGGGATTGCTTGAGGAATATTGATGAGTAGGAATATTCAATGGTTCAGTTCTAAGACATTAGAAGCCTATGACTTAGATACCTTAGTAGCCATTGCAATTTTGATGAGTAGCCTAAGGAATTTCAGGTTAGATTTCCTTAACTAAACGCCTCTTAAAGGAACTAGATAAGCTACTTAGCTAGGCTAAAAAATGCATCAATGCTAGAGAGACCTTGATACCTTGAAAAGAGGATGAGGAATGAGTAGAAGAAAAATGTTAACAAAGGAATGGCCAAAAGTCTAAAGAATCTCAGAAAAATCCTAAAGAACTTGAGAAATGTTGTGCTAACCTAAAACTCCTTAAATGTTTGAGAGGTACACCCCTCTTAATGCTCTTTGAAGCCAAATTCTAATAAATCTACTACAAAAACTATATTCAATGGCTAGACAAGATGAAGACAGAGTCCACCAAGCATAATAAGAGCAAGCATTAGTAGTTATACTAAGATCATGGCCATGACAATAAATAATGCCAGCATTTAAAAGATGAGATTAAGAACCTCATCCAAAAATATTACAATAACTGCTATGCCCAAAGTTGTTTGCTTGTGGAACATGACACCAGAGAGAGCCCCAATATGAGAAGAGGTCAAATAATTGACCTAACACTAAGGTTATCGTGTTATTCACAGTGGACTTGATAGAGAAAGCTCCTTAGCTCAAAAGGCCTACACCTAATAACTATAAACCGAGAAGCCCTCCATAAAGAAGACAAGACAAAGGAAAAAACTAGTATTACTTTCTTGTGAGAAGATCTCAAAGGAGTTTGAGTTCCTTTTGATAATACTTTGTTTATCTCAATAGGCAAAATAAACTATTGAGTAAAGAAAGTACTGGTAGATTATGGTAGTTCCATGGATATTCTATTTTTATAGGGCTTTTCATAGAGCATTAGCATGGATTATCTAAGATCAATTGAGACTCATTTGGCCAAATTTATTAGAGAGTTAGTGAAAGCAAAAGAAGTGATAACTCTTCTGATAACTATAGAAGAGAACCACATCTAAGATTATAATAGTAGACTTCATGGTTGTTAAGGTGTGAACTATTTATAATGCTATATTAGGTCAATTTAGCCTAAATGCTCTTAAAGATATTATGTTGACCAATTTCTCACTAATCAAAGCAAGGAGAGCCTAGCGGAGACCAAGTAGTAGCTCAACATTACTATGTAATGACCTTGAAAGAAGCTGTAAGTTGGCTAAGGCCCTCTAAAGCAGTAAGCTAGCTAAAAGTTTATCGATTAACAATTTGAACTTCTATGATGAGCTAAATTAAGGAACAATATGCAGAATCGGTTGAAGACTTAGAGGACATTCCATTGAGAAATGATTTCCCATGGCATTCATTATTTTTATTAAAATATTAAATCATATTTTGAGGTTCCTAATGTGTTGGATGATGTTTGATACTTTAGCTAATTGACTTCATCCATTAAATTATGCTATAATTGATTTATGACTTTTGGATCAATTCGAAAATGGTATTTATTGGATATATTGTTGAAAAATTATTGTATCTCTTCTGATATCATCAATTATGAATATTTGAAATTTATTTGATCTATAAAAGTTTAGATATTTATGAAACTTTATTGTTGAAAAAGAATTTGAATAGATGATATTTGTATATGCATATAGACTCTTGGCCAAACTATGTATGATATAATGTTGAAGAACTACACCACACTAATAGTATTTTTTGATATCGACATACTTTGTAGTGTTAAATGTGATCGCGGATATTTTTCATAGGGTTAAATGCAATCTGAGGCCTACTTTGTATGACTAAATATGATCATGAACCCATGTTATAGGGGTTAAATGTGGTTGTAGTTCTTGGCTGAAAAAATAAAAGAGAATTAAGATTTGAGATTTGATATGTATAATTTGATATTTGATTATCTTATTAAACTTTGGATTTGATATTTCATTCTAGCTATTAGGCAAATGGAATTCATGTGGTATATTAAATTATGCATTCGCAATGATATATTTATAGTTTTGCTATGCATGTCAAATGTACATTATTATTTATTTACATTTATTAAATTATAATTTTAAATATTGCTTGATTCAATTTTTTTAAAATAGAGTGTTGTTTATTGAAGTGTGTTACTTATTGGGCTATTAAACTCATTATTATTATTTATATATTTTTTAAATCTAAAAGCTCAGGAATATTTTGATAAAAGACCCAAGATCAATAATTAGAGGTAAGGATGGTTCAAGGATAGGTTCTTCAAATATAAGTCAGTTGATTTATAAGTATAAGCTAAAAATATTTTAAAAATATACACGAGTATGGTAATAGTATAATGTATCAATGATACTCTTTGTTATTATTTTTAATATAGTTTGTATGGAATAATTGAAGAAATTTTTTTGAAATTACAGGTGGTCTTGGATGCTTATGAGATCAATTTCTATAAGAATCTGATGGCTGTCATGATTCTAAATTAGACTGAATTCGGAATATGACACTTTTCTTTGTATCATGATATTGTTGCATACATGTCTTTTTCCTTGAAGGTTATTTATAATGGATGGTTCAGGAAATAAATTAAAATAAGGTAATCTTTTAGAAATGAGCCACCAAACCGTTGAAGTTGCCCATTGTATCATAGGAGTTAAATTTTACCATTTGTACATATTTTAGTTCATGATAGTCAGCTTAGAGTAGCAACATGAAATATAGGAACACTAATAGTTAAAACTAAGGAGATAATGGACACTATGATTAAGAAAAAAGTAAATATAATATGCTTACAAGAGACTAAATGGGTAGGTGAAAGATCTAGAGAAATAGAGAATACAGGATATAAATTATATTATACTGAAAAATATAAAAATAGAAATAGAGTAGGAATAATTGTAGAGAAAAATTTTAGGGAATATATTGTTAAGGTAATTAGGAAAGGAGATCGAATTATATCACTAAAACTTATAATGAGAATAATATAATTAACATAATTAATGCATATTCACCGCAAGTAGAATTAGACCAACAAACTAAGACATAATTTTGGAAAGACATAGATGAAGTAATGCAAGAAATACCATAAAAAAAAAGATATATTTAGAAGGAGATTTTAATGGACATGTAGGTAAATAGAGGAATTGATATGAAATGGTACATGGAGGATATGAATTTGGAGATAAAATTGTTGGGGGAATCGAATTGCGTGCAAGGGGGCTAAGTCCCTCCGCCTGCTATGCCCCAAGGAATAAGCTAAGCTAATGTGGTCCGTCGGGTCACACGACCCCCCGAGCTTTGTAGCTCGTTTTTCCCGAGCCTCCCACGGTTTGGCAGCTTCCGTAGCTCGGCTGCCCCGAGCTAGCTCGTTGAGCCCATAGTTAGCTTCCATAGATTTTGAGCCTCCCATAGCTTCCAAACTCGGCTCTCTCCGATAGCTCAGCTCTCTCCGAGCTCCCATTCGGCTTCCCCCGAGCTTCCATAGCTCGGCTCTCTCCGGGCTCCCATAGCTCGGCCTCCCCGAGCTTCCTGTAGCTCATTTTTCCGAGCCTCCCATGGTTCAGCTTCCCTGAGCTTCCCATAGCTCGGCTTCCTCCGAGCTTCCATAGCTCGGCCTCCCTGAGCGATCCACGATCCGATATTCACCTCCGCGGAACCCGGCGCAGGAGAGCCTATACCCATCGTAACGGAATCCCAAGCAAAGAATTATGTTGAAGAGTGGCCTATAATACAACTACATGGGACCTGTGCATCTACCAGATCTCAGGCCGATAAGGAGCTTTGATCCCTTAACAGACAAGATACAGATCCCAACGGCCTGATTCGATCCATCTCCGTATCCTAACAACCTTCGAACCTTCCAGAAGGTGCTCAAGATTGACAGCCTATAAATACGACACTCCCAGATTCTCTCAGGTAGCACTCACTGGGCTCAGCTCTCTCACTCTCCCCAGCTGCTCGTCGGCACTTCCCCTGGAGCCTGATCGGCCACCCCTGGAGAGACTTCCCGGAGAGATCTCTCTCCCCATTTTTCTATTGATCACCGATCCCCCCACTGACTTGAGCGTCGGAGGGACTTCCACGGAGGGCCACCCCCAACGCCTCTCGCGCGAGGACTTCTGTGCAGGTCCACCCATAAGAAAGCCCATAATTGACCGCGCTCGAGTCGGAGGACGGATCCCGACGGCAACAGGAATGAAGCCAGCGCGAGCTTATTAGATTTTGCAGTGGCATTGATCTGTTGACCCTATTATTGATTTTGATGATTAATAAAGGAATTGAGTATATTGTGTTACTGATGAATTTAACAAGTGTTTTAGGGCTTAAAAATATTTTTTTAATCAAAAGGCATTTAGAAACGTATTTTGAATCAAGTGCCAAAGGTAAGTTTCAAAATTCAGAACCTAGAGTCGACACCTAGGAAATCAGCCGACCCTATGGCCAATCAAATGATTTTTGATACGGTCTGGAGCCGACACCCAGAGTTTCAGAGCTGACACCCAGAGTTTCGGAGTCGACACTTACAGTGTCTGGAGCCGACTCCAACACGGGGACAGAACGTATGATTTTTGACTACC
>UESW01005078.1:243845-316245 GCA_900491605.1 Calamus simplicifolius | reverse complement strand
GGCCGGGATCAGGAGATTGCAGACATGCGAGATGAGATGCATCATTTGCAGGATATGGTTAGCCGCTTGTCGCAGAGGCCTCCAGCCTCCACGTGATCGCTCAGATTCTTGATGTATTTTTTTTTCTTTTTTATGTTGTACATGAAAACTTCAAAATTTTAATATATGAATTATTTTTGGAAATTGATTATTGTTTGGATCAATATGAGTGAAGAATGTTTCTATCAATATTTAAATTTAACGAAATTGTATTAACCGTTTTAATTTTTAATATTTTATATTTTTTAAAAAATTTAATTTGCAACGCATTAGCGACTGAAATTGCATCGCTAATATTTTCAAAATATTATTATTAAATATTGCGACGCAATGACCTGGCATCGCAATAATTTAAAAAAAAATTTAATAGCGATGCATTAGCGACTCAAATTGCGTCGCTATTTATCTAAAATATTTTTAATAAATATTGCGATGCAATGACCTTGCGTCGCAATATTTTAAAAAAAATTTATTTGCGATGCTTTAGCGACTCAAATTGCGTCGCTATATATCAAAAATATTATTATTAAATATTGCGATGCAACCAGATGCATCCCTATTGCGGCGGATATCTGAGCGACGCCGTCATTGCGTCCCTATTGCGTCGCAATAGCATGTTTAGCGACGCAATTGGGCGTCACAATATTTTATTTTTCTTGTAGTGACTTTCAAAATTAATTTAATCTTTCTACCAAATTAAATTAAATTCCTTAAGAAGTATTTTTTTTTTTTAATACCTTAACTTCTCACAACACAATCATCATAATATCATAGAGTCCATCACATGTATTATGTCATCCATTCTTAAGGTTAATAACCTATATCAATTACTGTTAATTCCTCGATAAGACAGTTCCAAGTTCTTTTGAATTAGATATAAGATAGTTTTCTTCCAATGCTCTCTCAACTCATAAATAGTTGAATGTGCCATTAATCATTACGACACTTATTTCAATCATCATAACATACTTGGTTTCACTCTTGAATACTTCAAGCTAACATCAATGAACATTATGCCAATCATTTAGGATATCTTTCATAATTATCATAATCAACTAATTTAATTTCTTTGAATAATAGTGCCATCATTAATCAGTATAATTATATTTATCAATAATACCACCATAACCAATCAATTTCTCTTGAATAGGTCAGTATATCCTCAATAAATAATGCAATTTAAATGATTCAAATTCTTGAATCGATTATTTCGTTACCAATGATTATCAAAATCATCTATAGATTATGCAATGTCTCATGCCATAACATGACCAACTAATTTAAACCCTTCAAATATCTCAAAGTGACTTCACTAATCTAGCTCAGATGGATACAAGACTTATAAGGTCAATAAAGATTGAAAATGCACTTACCATCCGAAAGACATAATTGAAAATTATAGTAATCTCTCTATGACTTGAAAGTGATAATAGATGTACCCTTAACCATAATCCATAACTGATAATAATCAAAAATAAAATCATCTCCCTCCTATTTTCTTAACAATAATTATGCCACTTATGGATGATTGATAATTTATCCATCCTGGAGAAAGATATCTACTTAGGAACTATGAAGAAAGGTACAATAAATTAATGAATAGATATCTTGATTTAGAAATCTATTAACAGATGAAAATCCCATGAAATTCTTTATCAGTGAGTTTATCTTATTCTCATTATTGCTAAAATCTTTCACTTTCTACCATCAAAATATTTGATCATTTATAGCCAAAATCAGTTCTAAAGATTAATAGAGTCTACTGCTCTCAAAAACTTAAACAGTAATTGTCTCAGAATTTAAAATTTTATATTCTTCCTAAATGGTCCATCAAGATATAATATGCAGTCAACTATTTCATTAGCATCAATATCAACCATCTCCACATCTAGCAAATTAACAATCAGTTTTGAACATGCAATATCCATAATAAAAGTTCTCTTAGTAAAATTCACTATATATACTTATCCATCCAGACTCAAATTCAGAAAGTACTCAATTGTGATTAATCAAAAACATGTAATTAACTATTTCATTCCCAAAATATCATCAATATTAATCATCCCTATAACCAGCAGATTAGCTCATAATCTTAAACTTACAATATCAACAATGTAAGTTCTACAAATAAAAATTCATTATATACATCCACATTCAAATTTAGATTTACTAACTCCAAATCCACATATCAACTCAATTGCAATATGGACATAATGATGTTATCTTAGTCATATTAGTCATCAATTGCAATTTTCAACTATTATATCATATTCCATATATTCATCTGTCTTTTATTGCATATCCAATTAAAGTTTCATCTACCCATATTATTTAAAGGTCTGGAACTGCTACGATCATTTCCAACAAGTTTGACGGAGCTAAAACCTCTAGAAGCCCCTAGGCCTCCCCACTGGTCAAGGCTACCAGCCAGGGAGCCCACATTATATCATTAGCTTCTTGCGATGGTTCATTCTTAATTCCTATCAAATTCTTCAATTAATATCTTGATAAACTTTAAATTTCAAGCTCCAAAGCATAATTCCTGAAATTCCTTTAAAGTCATAATTGTCTCAATATCATCCTAGTATTTTGCCTAAAGTGTCATAATGCATGTATCCCTAAGGTCATAACCTAGGCTCTGATACCATAAAAGTTGTCACGCTCTAGACCCAAAAATTTTGAGCTAGGGTGATAACCCGCCGCATGCCGGGCATGCAAGGCGTCCCAAAATTTACACATCGATCATTATAAGGCAATAAGTATAATAAGCCAATCCAAATCCATACTTTATTACAAACCACTAATATAAGTTGGGCTACAAGCCCTACACACAATATTACTGGGGTTACATCAACACTATGGAACTATTTTATTTAACTGGAGCTCCATCTACCCCATAATTTCATCTTCAATCCCGAGGCTCTGAAAAACATTGTGAGATTTACATGAGCTCACACTCAATAAGTAAGACTATAATAATGACATAAAATAGTCATATATCATCTTATCTCTCAATATATTATTAAGTCATAATTTTCATAGAAACTTCCAATTTAATTAATATGCTATCATAATCATGCATATCATTAAGTCAAAATAATCATGGAAGCTTATAAAACAAATACCAGAATATGCATTGTAAACAAATCCATTGTTTATATTTAATCATTGTCATATTATATCATATATGTCCCACGGCCCTGCAATGCCTCCATCAATCTGTACACATCCTCTAGATGTGCGTAGCCTCCACATGCCATATCAATTAGCACACATCCTCTAGATGTGCGTGGCCTCCATATGCCATATCAAAGGAGAACCGCGGCGACACACATAAATATAATTCAAATCCACTGTTTATATTTAATCATTGTTATATTATATCATATGTGTCCTACGACCCTGCAATGCCTCCATCAATCTGCACACATCCTCTAGATGTGCGTGGCCTTCACATGCCATATCAAAGGAGAACCGCGGTGACACATATAAATATAAATCAAATCATTTTACACATGCATGTCACATATTATGCGTCATCATAAGCATAATTTCAAACAGTGGTTTGTACATTTTAACCATTGCATATAATCAATTCTCTTTGCAAATAATATCAACTACTATAGCAAATATGCAATTAGATACACATGGTGCAGCTTACCAATTTCTAAAATAATCAACAAAACTCTATTTCATAAATATGCATAAAACTATAAATACAACCATTTATAATTTATGAAATTATTATATTTGGCTTACTTACCTCAATACGCAAATCCAAGTGAAGCTGCATGGACCACTGGGCACCTGGGTAATGGTAAGTCAAATCTAAGTCTCCCACGATAAATTTAACTAGCACTTTTATTTGTGCTCCAGTCCATGGTGTTGTGAGATCCCAATTTAGGTTAAGGCATCGATAATAGTTGACTGGCGCGGTAAAGCCAGACTTGTCAAATTTGCTTGCATAGTAGTTGATGGCCTCTTCTGAGTTCCAAGAAGGAACTGGCAATGAAAATTCTCAGGCAGATTCCAATCTTCCTTGGGCATAAGAAGAGGTCCTGGATCTCGAGATGTTAGAAATGTTCTGAAGATGGTTGTAGTTCCTATCTGGGCAAATTGTGCCTCTATAGCTCCAACACAATTGACAACCCATACACAATGATGATCCATCTTAAGGACACATCTTTGACAAACAGAACTGTAGTAGCCTATGGTTAGTCTTCTTTCCAACCCCTCTGAATGGTTAGTCTTCTTTCCAACCCCTCTGAACCAGACCATGCAGATGCCCTGGTCTTAGGAGAAACATAATCAGACGATGTCATAGAACTTCTTCCCACTTCCAAGTTCTCTTTTTCAAGCGGTGGTCTCCAATTTAGAGGAACGGAACCAGGATCAACAAAAGCTACCCTAAAATAACTCCATATTAACAAAGCAAGCAAGAGATGGAAGGCGATGATGATGATGGAGAAGGCAAGGAGGGAGGTGAGGCCGCCATGGAAGAGGCGTGGGCCCAGGTGATGACGACGACGGCGCAGTAGGAAAGGGCGATGATGGCGGCGACAAGGAGGATCATGAAGTAGCCGAGGACCTTGAGGCCGGAGCAGAGGCGGAAGGGGTTGGTGCAGCGGCAGCAGTCCATGCCCATGTGGTGACCTTGGAATTCCTCCCTACTAGAGTCCACCAGCAGCCCTAGGCCGTACGTCGGCAGCCGCCCTCCACCGCCTCGCGCTGAGAAGAGACGCTTCCAGGTTCCCGCTGCCAGTTTCATCGCTAATCGCGGGAAGGTCGATCGAGATCCGGATGGAGCCGCAGGAGAGGCGTAGCTGAGATCTCTGTACTTCCCTCTCTCTCTCTCTCTCTCTCTCTCGTAGGCATTAGGAGGATGGCAAATGATTTCCTAGAGGAGATGAGCGCCCGGTTGAAGGGGGGAGTCACCCTCCATCTCCCTATAAACTCACGCGACGCCTCGTACAAAGGCTCCGGAAACCCATTCGCGGAATTGAAACTTAACCGCCACGTGTAACCATAGGAATCCCAAGCGTCACCTGTCCACGTTAAATCTCATGGTAATTAAGATCTTGGGGGTTACACATTACAACAAGTAATAGAAACATCAACGCCATCCCACCATCACTAGCAGTCATTCTTAACGCGCCAATCTGGGGAGGCTTGGTAGGCCGCATGTGAGCCCCATGGTACAATGCGCAGAGGGAAACGGTGGCTCGCACATAATCTGATCGCATTAAAAGAAGGGGAAAAATAAAATAACTAAATCACCATCAGACGTTGCCAATTGTGACCTGTTCTTGAAAATCTGAGTCCCTTTTCTCCTCAAACCTCCAGAAATCCTGTTGCACCTCTCACCTTGAATACTTCGTTTTGACAACTGTAATGAAATTTACAATAAGTCTTTTCTACAATAATCAAATGACTGAAAGGTTGAAATTATTGTGAACAATCATGAGGAATTACATACGCTCCAGAACGAAAACGTTCATGAAAATCCAGAAACTGGTCACTCTTACTATAAGTAAAAAGCATATGACATTATCAGGCGATAAGAGTTGATCAGAAAACATGCAGCATTAAAGTCATGCAAACCCTAATACCACTTTGACCAAAATATGTAGTTCAGAAAGTTGATGAAGTTAAGCACAGCAAGAAGAGCATAGAATAGCTCCAGACGGTCCTTGTTGAAATCATTCCCACCCAACCATTCTGTTGATCCAAACCTCTTGCTTGCAGAATTAACAATTGTGACAAGCACAGAGCTCAAGAAGTATCCCATTGATGTTGAGCACCATGAGAGAGATGTGCTCACACTTTTCATAGTGTCTGGCGCTTCAGAGTAGAAGAATTCAAGCATACCTGCCAAAGTAAACATGTCTGAAACTCCAAGAAGTAAGTATTGCCAACCCAGCCAAAACACAGTTAATTTAGTGCCTTCCATTGCTGCTTGCCGCCTTTTAACTTCCACTACTGCAGCAACAGCCATTGAAACTGATGCTAGCAGTAGGCCAATGCCAATTCGTTGCAGTGGTGTAATTCTTTTGAGCCTGCTCATATTTAAGGAAGTAATTCTGTCATATATAGGAACAGATATGAGCATAACCGCAAGGGGAATTACTGTTAGAGAAGCCGGAGGGATCTTGAATCATTGGAAATCACAGTGTTCATGATTGTTCCTTGTTGCACAGAAAATGTTTGAAGCTGAGCCAAACAACAGTTCATCATGATCGTACATGCAAAGATAGTTAGGAGGCTGAGGAAAGTCTTTGTTTCTTCCATTTGCATAGATCTAACATGACCACCATATGTTGCCTTCTCTAAAAACCTGTAATACCAATTCCCATTCATCATTCACATTGTTTCAAAGGAAACATGCTTCTTTTTTTTCCCTACCTTTTCATTTGTATATCCCTCATTGAAGGTTTTGAATAAGCTAAAAAAGTTTTAAAAGATAAAGATTTTTTATGTAACCTCATTTTGTAATAAACTAATAAAGTGAAAACTCTTTCAAACTTTATTTCAACCATCATAACCTCTTAAGTCTAAACAATGTAATTCATGAATACAAAAAAGTAAAATGAGGATAAATGTAGAATCACATTTCCTTGTTAACTATATATGTTATTTCAGCATTTTGATTACAATGTTCATAGATATGAATGTTAAACATGTATTTGTGGTCAATGTTTGACTTTACCACCATGACCTTTCAGATACTTAATGAATTAGCAGATGTTAAAACAAATAGGAGAGTAGAATTCATGCCTGAACTTGTTGTGGGATCTTCCTCGAGACCCTTCTGTATCAGTTATTTGCACCGATTTGGTGCAGTACCGGAAGCTATAAAACAGTACCTGCATACCAATGCATTATTGATAAGATGATTTCTCCAAACATGTTGTTAGGCATGAGCTGAGAAATTCTGACAATTCTTGTTACAACTGCAGATATGCATGAGACATTATGTGCGATAGAATTTGCTTTGCCATGTCACTTCAATTTTTTCTGGTGTATTGAATAGAATATTTGTACAAATAAGCAGGTCCATCGAAGTATAACTGTTAAAATCTTTGTCTGTTATCTATATTCATATTGAAAAATGGTCTATGAAAATATCTTTGTCTGTTTTTTGTAAGATGCCTTGCATTCACATATCACATCAACTTTTGATAAGTTTAGTAGAATAATTGTACAAATAATAAGTGACACATCTATCAGCCAAAATATTCCATTGGGGCGTAACCACAATATCTTTCTCCATTATCCGTATAGATGTGAATAAATGGATGTATAAAATATCTGAACTTCGCCATCCAAGAAAGAAAACAAGTCGAAAGTCCAATAAATTCGATGCTTATAGATAATTTACCTTAAAATCCCTACTAAGAGGACTCCCACTTGGTATTTTAGTCTTATAATACTTGCACCCTAAAAAAAGTATAACAATTGCAATAAAGAGTGAGATAGAGCAAACTGCTAAGCCCCACTGCCACCCCTTGTTCTCCTGCACCCATACAAGGACTGTGACTGCCAGCATGCCACCAGTGCAAAGGCAAAAGAAGAACCAATTGAAGAAGCTAGAAATGAGGTGTTTATTTGCTGGATGAAACTGGTCAGCACCATGTGCTGGTAAGTTTCCCTTCACACCTCCCACACCAAAGGCCATGAGATAGATCCCCACAAACAGAATGGCTGTCTGCATGCTTGAAGGTCTTTGTCCTGGGCCGGGCAGTAATGATTCTTCATGCGCTTGAATTGTTAAAATGATTAGTCCCTATATCACAATGATATTTTCTTAGTACTACTTTTAGAATTTCCCAATTACATAATTGCATAATTGTGTGCTCATCCAAATTGCAACGATAGCAAACATAGGATACATGGTTAGACTGAAGAGAAAGAGAGAGAGAGAGAGAGTTGCATGGTCAATAAGCAAACCATAAATTAAATGGCTGAGATTTATATTCTACACAAATATATGTTGTCTCTACAAACTTTATATTCCAGCAAGTGAATATGTGTATTTCTAAGCAGGAAACTATAATTGCAATTATTTTTATGTTGCTAATGACTCAAATGAAGAAAGGTGGGGGGAAGAGATCACACTACTCAGGATTTCTCTAGGCATTGTATTGGTTTTGCAAGTTCCCACTAACAGAGAACAATAATATTTAAAATATTAAAGTTGATTTTCATTCTTGTTAATTATTAAATAAGTCATGGAGACCAGAATTCTTCCATGAGATTTGTATCCAACAATTTGCTCATCAAAATCTTGAATTGATTGAAGAATTCATTGTTGAACTGCTGAAAAAAAGAATTCAGCCTTGTGACAGCATTGATCAGATAAGCAATTAAAATATTGAATTCTAATGAAGAGATCCCTGATTTTAATCCATTGATCAACCTTTTCATTAAGATCAGATGTCCTAATGATCTGATCAGGAAGAAGGGATTTTGAACCTCGGAAGTTCAATTTCCTTTCGATCACCATGATATCCATACGGAATAATCCCTCTTATCACAAGAATTATGAATCAATTGGCTTCATTTGATAGATAAAAAGACTATTTCATATTTGCCAACTAATTGAATGAAAAAAATGCAAAACTAAGACAAAAACAGATGAATAACTCTAAATAATAAGGGTTGGTACCCAAGAATTCTGCTCATAGGAGCTTGCTACCCACGCACATGGCCCTTAGCCCCTGTAAACAACTGTTAGTCTTGATTTTTCCTGGTTATTCATCTGTTTTCAAGTTAACTTTAGCATTTTTCTAGGATCACCGAGGTCCTCCAAGCTATTAATTACTTTCAGTTTGCCTTTGTTAACAGGAGGGTCATGCAAGACATCATTATCTAATCCTAGAAACTCATGCTTCAATTTTTCAAATTGATTGCACTTAAAAGACCTACATGTGCTTTTCTAAGTTAAATCCTAAATGCAATAATAAGACCTATGACAAGGTTAATTGGGAGTTACTACAATAATTTAACTCCAACCTAGCTTAGAGATAAGTTCTCAATCATGGACATGTTCTATCATGTGATCTCTTTCATATGCAATTTTATCTTCCACATTAGTCGGGTGAATTTCTAACTGGGTCCCCTACAATTGTTGGACTCCTTAGGTTACACAGATCAATATTCTTGTAAGCTCATCAAACAACTTCCTTTCTTTCTAAAGACTTGATATGAAAATAAAAGGTTCTATTTCTTAGAAATAAAGTTTGGATGACTAGTATTTCAGCCAATTCTAGACTCATTACTCCAAACCTCCACACAAGAATTGGAAGAATAATTGTGGTTCGCATACATTCTCTTTTTTTCAGCAAATTTTTAAAGGCTTCCACATAAAATAAATTCAATTTCCCATGGATTTTAGTGATTTTTTAATTGCCCTATGAATTTTAGTGATTTTGAGCTTTGACCAACTCAAACTAATAATGCTTCTCCATCTTTTTTAAGAAAAGAAAAATGTCAATAAAATTCATTAAAGAGGAATATGCACAGATTTGCCAAAATATCTCTGGAGGATAGTTTCCCTCAAAATTAATCTACATTTTAATGTATATTCTCAAATTGGGCCACTTTGTTACAGGGACCACTAGATAAAGGAAGGTTCACATAGGCTTGGTTTCCAAATTGAGTTTCTATAGCAAATGGAATGCCAAAGATATCCATGGAAATTGTGCTATTCTAATTTGCAAGATCAATAATTTTTTAGATTAATATGATCTTAAAAACTTGAGTGCAAATTAATTAATAGCAGATGAACTTGAGCTATAAGTACTTTAAATTTTTCTTTTTCATCCGATGTGGAACTATTTGGGGTGTTACAAATAATTTTGAATTCATAAAACACATGCATAAACTCATCATATTTAGTTTACTAGTCCATGATGGCAGAATCTTGAAAACTAGAAAATACCACCTTGAGCCATTAAAGTGGATGGTTCAATTAAACTATTTAAAACTACTATATTATCACTTTAGATTGATGCTGTGAAATTGCTATAATGGAAACAAACATGTCATGAAGAATCGCAACAAACCTTGTATTTGCTAGCATTTTATGCCCCACCTAATAGGTGGGGAATTTAAGGATTATTAAAACACAATAGCTAAGATACTTAATGTAACTTGTCATATTACAATAGCTAGTAGGATTTATGGTAAGTATAACTAAAAAAGTATGGATTTGAGAAGTCTTACAAATAATTGTGCAATTCCAAAGGCGATAATAGACCAGAACCTTGAAAGAAAAGAGTCAGATATAAATCCACCTAGCAAGGTCATAATGAAGGAAGTTCCCATGTAATTTGTAAGCATGTTGGAAGATTGTGCTAGTGAATAATGCATATAAAAATGGAAGTAGGTGACCAAGTTGGATGCATTTGAAATGAACACCATGTTTTCAAGTATCTCAACCACTGCACTCACAACAATAGAAAAATGATGTTAGTACTATAATCCTTGGGCTTATAAATAATGAGGTACTTTAGATTGTAACAAAGGCAGAAGTAGGTATGTGTGTGTGAAGAAATGAAATTTCATTTACTTAAAGGAAAAACAGAAAAACAAGGATGACACTTGCAGACATATGTATTAATTAAAATTTTATCTGCATGTGCCATAAGATATAGCTTCTACATACATTTCTTTACTATCAAGTATCAACAAATGGCAATGCCTATGGCAAACTAGATTACCTCAATAAGCATGATAAACATTGGTTATATATAACTATGTATTAGGAATGGTAGCAAAAAAATATTTGCTCATTGTTAAGGAAAAAAACAACCCAAAACCTTAATTAAAGCAAATAAAAAATAAACTATATATAGTTTTGAGTTATACTTCTTTTATTGATTTAGGTGCTGTAAAGGAGGGTAGATCTTGGCACAATAGCAAGGTTGCTCCATTATAACCGTTGCATTATGATTTTAAAATATAGAACTAATCTTTCTGCATGTGAAGGTAAAAGTATACATACTTGACTCTCTTTTGAACCTGTAGTAAGGCTTATGCACTAGAGTGCCCTGCCAACCCTATCTTTTAGGTACCACAAACATATTATTAGTGGAAAAGATCTAACATTTGCCTTCACTATGTCTTTAAAAGTAAGAATCATTTAAGTTACAGATGTTATGGATAAATTGGATCAAGAGAGTGTGGAATTAATTAATTGGCACAAAAAACATTTCCATAATAAGTACATGTGTGGCTATATGTTATCGATATGATTGGAATGCAGATGACCTGTTTCCTAGACTTCTGCTAAACCCTTATTAATCATATTCATATTAGTGAAAATTTTCCAACTAAGATGGCTAAAAATCAATATTTTTATCTACCCAACCATAATTGCAGTAAATAAAATAATACATAAATATAATTCTTGGAGATGATAACATAAAATGACCAAGATGCCCCTGCACATATTTTATTTTTGCTAGATTATGGTAAGCATGAATACTTGAATATATTGTAGCATTCAATATAGACTAAAATGACTGGGATCTTTTACAGTAAAAAGGAGTATCATAAGGTAATCTAAACCTCAAAATTCTCAGTCATATCCAAATTGGTGATGAAGAACTAGTCATGTGCAAGCAATTGCACAAAGATTGCATTGGTTTCAAAGTTGTGTGGGGATAATTCAATTAAATATATTAGACCCTAATACCTTAAATGATCAACACACAAATCCAAAAGAGCATTGATAAGCATATATAAAGGATTCTTGCCCACCAAAGAAATTTAAGTAGTTAGTTATTGATCAAAACTAGATTATTAGTTTTTAGAAGAACAAAATTGGATTGGCTCAAATCGAGCTAAACGGAAAAAAAGGATCCATGTAGTCGACCCAACTAGTTTGGGATTAAGGCTTTATTATTGTTATCGTTGCTATTTTAGAAGAACAGAAATGGAACAAGGTTTGTATTATTTGAATAAGGGACAAACTTGGTAGTTACTTGGAGTTAAATACTGAAGATAGTTGAGACCTAAAAGCTCACGAAAATATACAGACAGGAGATCCAAAATTATTATGATGTTGACCACTTAATATAATGATTCTCCACACATTCAAACAATATTTCCAAAAGTAACCAGCGACCAACCACAAATAATGGATCCTGTCTATTCAAGGGTAGGAGTCAGGATCTTTTAACACTATACCAGAGGAACTCAAAGAGCATAGTTAGGTGGAGAAAATTTTAAATGGCCAGTCAAGGAAGGATACCTCAGAAAACTAAAGTATAATATGATGGTTACATAATGTTTTCTCTACTAGAAGTCATTTTCTCAAATTATACATTTATTTCACTTTCTGGTAGTTACTTCAACAGATTTAGAGACGTTCTTACCAATCATGCTTCATGCATATGGGATTAAGAAACAATAATTCCCTATTCAATTTATGATGTGAGAATATGAAGATCAAGCAAAACAGCAAGTCATTTTGAAGAACCGCATTCTTTTAATTCCTAAAGCCTATTTGTAACATCCAAGCTATCAAAGAAGTCCCTCTTTCACCACAATTTAGGCCTTATAACCCTAGAAGTAAGCCAAAACTTGCATTTCATTTAATCCACAAAAACCAAGGGTTTGTGATCATTTAGAATTTGGTACATAGTTTAAGCGTAGGCCAGTAGTTTTCTTTTTTTAAACTCAAGCCTCCAAAAATAAGGATCCTAATAATATGTTGGTACTAAGGAGATGAATCTTATTAGCATTATCGCTGTATCTCCATCTTCTCTAGCACCAACACAAAGTTAGATTTTAAGGAATCACATAGCATAGAAGTTTTTTCTTCTTGTTGATGAGGCTAGATGATATAAAGTCAATGATAAGATGAGAGAAATGATAGCAATTGCCACATGAATAAAGTATCAAAAAGGCAACAAAATTCTTTCAAATGAATAGATGGATTAGGTCAATTTGCTCTGACTTTTCAATGGATGAAATTGACCATCTAGTGGCTGCAAAAATCTTTCTAATAGACCAGTGGATCAGATTAGCCAATCTTGTCTATTTTAATGAACAAAACTAGTCATCCAATGGTTGCACATGGGTCAGGTAACCCATCTTTTCTATTTTGGTAAACAAAACTAATCATACAATAGCTACAAATGACTTTCTAATAGACAGATCGGTCATATTTGCACATCATGTCTATTTTAATGGACAAAACTGATCACCTATGGTTGCAGAAGATATTCTAACTAATAAATTGGTCGGATTGGCCAATCTGTCTATTTCAATGGAAGAAATTTATCATCCAATGGCTCTAAAAGCCACGTTAATGGATAGATAGACAAGTCAGATTGAGTCATATATCAAATGGGACAGACTTACAATTCTAATGGCTTTGAAAGCTACAAATATTAATGAATGGACTAGAATCGATTGTTTCATTCATATACTAGAAGGAAGCTACAATCCAATTGCCCTTAATGTCACACCTATTGATAAATGGGTGGGATTGGACTGTTTCATCCAATGGAAGAAATTCGCAATCTTATGGCTCTAAGGGCCACATTGGTTCATAAATGGACGAAGTTAACTCATTGGCCCAACTTTTTTACTTTTAATGGCAGCTACAAATAATCCCACTTTTAACCTTAGTAGCAGGGTTGTTTCACCAAGAATAAAAAAACCTACTTTGGAAGCTCCTTTGAGCTTGAACCTGCAACCACTTTGTAAGCAGTACTTTATTTTTAAGTGTTACTAAAATACCATATCCGCTACCACACCCACTCCCAATTTTGGCAACTAAGATCATAGCATAATAGATTGAATTTCATCTACCATCTTCTATTGACAATGCATCCGAAAAGGAACCATTGAGTGGCAACAAAAGGCTACACTTACAGTCTAATGGTTTTGCTTGGATCAAGACCTAAAAAAGGCATTATTATTGTTTTTTCTAGATTTATTTTAGTTAAGAAAGCCTTTTAACTATTTGAGCAATCACTCTATCCATATATTCTAGGAAATAATTATTTTTTGTCAAAGGCATCATAAGGGTCCTTTCTTTTGATCAAATGTCCAAAAAAGAATAAACGAAAATTAAGCAGTTGTCAAATGGTTATACTTGGATTTCCTATAAAACCTCTGAATAGAATACTCAAGAAGTTAGCGCCATTTGAAGGTTATATATACTTTATTAAATGATATTATTGGTGTCATATTTAGAAAAAAGGCTTGACTACCTTGCAAGGATTTATGGGCTCTGTCAATAGAGTTTAAGTGCCTCTAACTGTGGATTATGCTTCTCTCTATAATTAAGTCAGAAGTTAATTGATTTAATTCAATCTTACAGACTTCTTAACATAAACAAATGAAGCCTATCAATTTTCATTTAAAGACAGAGGGTGTAGTCTCACCTCCTGGAACGGTGAACTTTAAAATCATAAGAATTTCAAGAGCACATGAACTTTGAAGAATGAAAGCATAAAAATTTCATGAGAAAATGAATAAACATCATAGAGAACCTTGATTTCCTATGATTTACATGAAAGTATGAACATGGTAATCCCAATCTAACTATTGAAAATAATAGAATCTATAAGAAAAATATTCTAAAACTTGCATATTGAAAAGGAGTTTTCATTCATGAAATAATGATTAACTATTATTACGACAATATAAATAAGATCTTTAAAAATCAAAAGAAATTTCATCATCAGTTATGGTAATATAACTAACAAGAATATCATTATTTGAAAGATATTCATCTATGATAGTCTAAAACTACCAAAAAAAACTTTAAATCTTAAACTTCAAGTTAAAAGCATCATCATAAAACTCTTGAAATAAGAGAATTTCATGTTATTGAAGTACATAATTTACAATATAAACTTGATACTCCAAAATGTCAACAAAATTTTTGATATGAAAACTCTAAGATAAAAAGAATATCGCAATACTACTTTAGAAAATTTTAAATTAAAAACATCATTGCTTCTCCATGCTCTTAGATAAATAAAAAATTTTATATGACTTGAAGAATATCGTTTTTGTACGTTGGAAACTGAGTATCATCCAATAAACTTGAATTTAGAATTTTATATTCAATAAAATTATAAAATCTAAGCTAAGAAACGAGTTTCATTTTGGTGCATTCAAAATAACAGAGCTTAGAAAAATTTAAATTTTAAAATATAATCAAAGGTAGGCTAATGGAGTTTCATTAATGGGACTTTAGTATATAAATGCCACTTGGATGCCTTCGAAGAGTAGATCTATATTCATGAGGCTCTAATAAAAGTAACATCATGATATGCAGATGTCTCATTTTGTCAAACCTGGAAGGCATATTAGTTCTATGTTCTAAGCTTGAAATACCATAATGATATGTCCAATGTTAAAAATATTGTTTTCAGAAACTTTAAATTTGGATTATTAAATTCAATTTTCAATATTGATAAAGTTTCAATTTTAAGCATTACTTAAAAGAACATTGTATTAATACTTCAAGAATTCTCTACGGAATTTTGAATTCAAAACCTCAAATGTTGTATTCAAAATTAGATAAAACTTCAATTGCAAAAGTAAAGTGTTGATGCCACGATGCATCATATTAGAAATTTTGATAGCAAACAAAATCTACACTCTTATAAAACTTTGATATCAAAATTGACTCTTCCATATTTAGTAGCATCCCAATAAAAAACCTTTAACTCAAATTTAACATAATGATAGTCTTATAATATAAAAGAACTTTACGATAGAGACTTGATGTCAAATTGCTAATTTTGATATCATAGATGTAAAAATATCTTCATAATATCTTCAAGTTAGAAGCTTCATCTACCAGAATTTATCGTTAAAGCATCAACATTAATGAAACTCCAAAAGTAACTTAAAGATATATTTGAAATATTAAACCTTGATATTCTAAATTTTTTGAAATTTAGACGAAAAATTTTAACTCAATGAATGCCATATAACATTCATAAACTCATTTTACGAAAATATATCATAAAACAGGCATTTATAAAGATATGTCCATTTACTCATAGATATTTTTTTGCAAGTCTTCATTCTTAACTAGCATTTATGCACAAATTGCTTAACAAAAATTTTTATAATCTAAAAAGAGCTAATTGACAATAGGAGTCTTGATTCTAGTGACAATCATGAATCTAATCAAATAATAAAATCTTATAATATGTGTGATTTTAAATACATCATTCTTTATTCTATCATAAAATCATATGCCTATCCATCAAGGTTTAATTCTGACAAAAAGAATTCTGAACCCACACTAAGTTAATTAAAATTCAAGACATATTTGTTGAAGCATATATAAGTTTCACTTAAAGTTAATCTTACTCAAATAATAAGAATATCATACGCAAAAAAAAAAAAGGAAAAGACTTATAAGACTATCAAATGCTTGTTAAGTGTATGCTCACAATATTGTCTTATAAAAACAAATTTTTTTTAGTCTAAAATTTATTCATATATGATTCTTGTACATAAAATGTGAATCATAGAGTTAAAGCAGGATGGATTAAGTGAAGAAGAGCTTCGAAAGTATTGAATGATCGATGCATCCTATAAAAATAAAAAAAAATTCTATAAAACCGCTATTAGGCTAGCTATGCTATATGGAACAGAGTGTTGGACAATATTGAAACAACATGTGAATAAATTAAGTGTAACAGAAATGTGTATGTTAAGATGGATATGCCGTAAAACTTTAAAAGATAGAATTAGAAATAAATATATAAGAAAAATGATAGGAGTAGTTCCAATTGAAGATAAAATGAAAGAAAAATAATTATGATGGTTTGGACATATACAACATAGACCTTTAGATGTTCCAATTACAAAGAGTTACTTTTAACAATCCATGATAAGGATAGAGGTACAGGTAGACCTAAACTAATATGAACAAAAATAATTAAAAAAGATATAACTATTTGTAATTTGAATGTCGACTTGGTCCTGAATAGAGCAGAGTGGAGGAAGTAGATTCATGTAGCCGACCCTATGTAGTTGGGAAAAGGCTTAGATGAGTTGAGTTGAATTGAGATCCTTGTACATAAGATAGTTATGTAGAATGGTAAAGCATCATGCTATCATAGACCTTAGGAGCTAGCAATGTTTAGCTATCTAGGATGTTGTTTGTAACTTAAAGCACCCTTATTTGAATCAAAATCTTGGATAATATAAAATAGACTATAGCATAATTCATTTATATATGGTGTAGTTTCAGTCAAATTCTTCATTGAGGAATATGAGGATATTCTAGCAAAAATGATCATACTCTCATTCTAATCATCATATAGATAAAGCTCATTTTCAATTATTGTTAAAAATAAGGAGGGGCTAGGATTTATTAGCTAGGATGCCTTGAAAAACTTGTGCTTGATGCCAGAAAGGATCACATGATTACTTCAATATTTTCAAGTTTCTAGTTTCTGGATATAAATTCCACTATGATAAAAATAATTTCCCAAAATATTTTTGGGATCAAAATCAAAGGACTTTATCTCCAAAGGATGCTTCAAGCAAAAAAACGTATATCTTTTAACTGGACATCTTGAATCATCTCTTCCTTTTTTTAGTAAGTAAAGAATTTTACCAATTGGTGTACATCCATCTTCATGAATCCTAGTTATTTATGGCAATTTCCAAACAAGATAAAGTTATTCTCTCTTTTTATATCATTTATTTTCATTCCATCATCTACAAAAACCCAAATATGAATGGAATTTAATCTAGTTGCTTTGGCTAGTATGCACAATACATCATTAATCAAACTAATTATTTGCAAAATCACAAATGAAATTTAAAAGCAATTTGCGAAGGAAGTAACATTCGAAAATTACCTTTTAAAAATGAGTAAATGAAATATAAAAAAGATTAGAAGATTTCAGAGAATTATTTATTTCTTAGTTTAGTGGTCATTAATATCCTAAGGGACTACTAACGTGTCTCTTCTGAGGTCTATAACAAGGTCAAAGAAAAAAAAAGAGTAGAGAATAACCTAATTTGTTAAAATTACCTTCTTTCTTGGTAGTACGCAAGTATCATTCACATCTATTTTATTTTCCATTCTAATTCATAATTCATCCTTATTTCAGTCACCTCTAGATCGGTGAAAACCACTAAAGAAGTGTTGATTTGTTTCATTAAAACAAGAATAGGAAGTAGAGTTTTTTTTTCTTTAAGCAATTAAGAATATCTCCCGGATAAATAGGATAAAAATATAGTAATATTAAAAGTTGAGTCAGTTGCCAGTACAAAATAGACCTATTAAAAGTTGAATGTGGTTGTGAGTATGAAATAGACCAAATCATTCTTTTAATCCTTATAAATTTGTCGTCCAAGAATAAGATATCATATAGACAGCTTTTAAACCCAAAAATGGGATCCAAAGACGCCATCAATGTTAGAAGAATAAAGGATAGACTCAAATGGTTAGTCCTCAATGGTAAAATAATTGTTGTTTGGATTTGTAATATTCGGTTAGGCCTAAGTTGTTATATCTAAAAATATGCAATGGAGTCTAGAGCATGAGCTACTTGTTAGCAATCAAGTCAAAGTTAATTAACTTTCAGACCACACAACCTCAAAATGGTCATCATAAGAAATATAAATCATTAATATGCTCATTTCCATGCTTTTGAACTAACATCACAGAAAAATTCTAATCCATCTATCCTAGATTTCTCTTAGCATATAAGTGTGACCAAACCAAATTTTATAATTTTTGGATCAAGTGAAAGTTAATCGTTGGGCAAGGCCTGCTCAAAATTTCAAATTGGCTGGCCTAGTTGTTCAATAAAATATTGTAGGATTTAATTAATATTTGAATATTTAGTAACATTTAATTTCTATTTCTATTTTGAGACTACGTGAAAACAAAAAAGGAATAAAAAGAATCATGGAATTATTAATAGATATTTTATGATTTGATTACTACTTAAAAAATCGTGAACAAAGGAGAGGAAGGTAAAGAACCCACGGCAGACAATAATAGCTGCTCTTTTCCCACCATGCTTATTCGGTTGCACATCCCTCCCTCTCCAGTCCATATATTTACCATGGTCTATATGCATTTCCTACACCATAGTCAAGAAGGAAGAGAAGATTTAGAAGAGTTTTAAACTGAAAAAAAGACAGATAAATAGACAGATAGATATGCATCCACCCAAATACAAGATACAAGATGGACATTTCCAATGAAGAGCATTGAGACGATTTGTTATTTCATGAAACTTCAATACATAAATATACAAAAAAAAATCAAATATTAAATGAGATCAATCTTGTTTCTTTTGTTTAATCATTAGTGCTGTACTTTAAGAAAATCAAATCCAAAAAACCCAATTTTCATTAAATCATAAGAGTCTTTTGTATGCTTTTGTAAATCAAACCAAAGAAAATATTTTTATTATTCAAAACTCTGAATATGTGAAAAATCAAAATGATAATAAAATATTCAAATCAATTATAGAAATCAAATGACAAGTCTTACGTAAAGAACAACAAAAGTTTTAAGGTTTGCCAATACATATTCATGATGAACATATATAAAATATGCATAAACTATACCATGATGGATTGTGGCTGAGGGAGAACCAGCTTTCCACACCAAAGACAAATAATAGATGAAATTAGAAAAGAGTGATGCTTATACTTTCGGCCAGAGTCATCAGGTAAAAGGATATATAAGGGGAGTTTTTTGAATACTAAAGCTGGATTAGCACGCAATATGAAATATATAAGGGTGGGGAAGGGGATACACCTATAGAAGTGGCTTAATGGACTTAATTGCATTGGGCACACTTTATCTCTTTAAACATTCAAAGGATATGGCATCTAGTGGAACAAGATATTGCCTTCTATAATATCAGATACACAAAAGATACGAAAATAATGAGAACACTAATGGTGCAATTAATGCCTAGGATTCTAGGAAATTTTCAGATCATTGAACTCTTGTCTCTACGTTGAACACGACTCCTCCCATGGAGGTTTTAGGCCCCATGTAGCTTAGGGATGGCAACGGCCCAGGAATGGTATGGGGCGGTTTATACCGGTCCCCGTCCCGTTAAAAAAAATGTTTCCGTTCCCCGTCCCGTTAACCGTTATAATTAACAGGGTGGGACGAGGATACCCGGCCGGATAAACGGGTACCCACTGGGTACCTGTTTGCCGTTTACATAAAAATATAAAATTATTTTATTAAATTTATAATTTATTAAAAATTAAAAAAATAATTTTGTTTAGGATAAAATGGAGACTAACGAGATGATGATATTGATATATATAAGAGATTCTTCGACTTGGGATAAGGAAGAAGAGAACGAAAAGTGAGAAAGAAAACAACTAACAAGGAAAGAAAATGAAGATTTTCAACACAACAACCGTAAAAAAAAATACATTCAAATTTTAAAGAAATAAATAAAAAGATATCTTTCTAAAGAGATGAGCATATCAGAAAAGAAAAAGGTGTTGGAGGGCATCGATGGGGCAGCGATTGGCGAAGATAGACAATGGACTAATGGAGCTAGGTTCTCGTCTAGTTCAAACTTCAGATCAGCTACATGAAAGAAGGAAGAGCAAGAGACGGTTACATGAAATAAGGAAGAGCAAGAGTCAAAATTATATATTTTTTATTTATTTTTAATTTTTAATTTTTAATATATTAATATATATATATATATATTTAAAATTTAAATATATTATATTAAAGTTAACGGTCCTCGGGCCATTTACCCATTTAGCCATTAACGAAAAATCTCCGTTATCCATTAAGTTGTTTAGACCGAGGATTCCCGAACTCGTTAAAAATGGTACCGATCGGGTAAACAACCAAACGAGAAAAATTACCATCCCTAATGTAGCTTTACTTTATGTAATAAATATTTTTTCTATCAAGTTTTAGGAAATAGAGCTTTCACTAGCAGAGATAAAAAATATTACATAATGCTTTCTTCTTGTATAAAAATTTTTATCATAAAATATTCTTAGTTTATAAATTATTTATTTTGATATTTTAAAATTAATTATATTAACTAAAAATCATATTATTTCTCATAAATATATGATAATATTTTATAATATCATTATATTATGATAACATTATTATAATTATATTGTATTGTATAATCTACACTATTACATTGTAATCATCTAATATAATATAATACAACATAATGTAACATAATATCATTATTATACCATATAATAATTTAATATAATATATATTATATTACATAATTTATTATGGCTTTTGCTATGGTACTCTTTGATTTTTTAAATATTAAAAATATCAGCGGCTGATTGCATTTTAAACCATATAAATGTATCCTTAGTAATCGATTTTAATGGATTATGTGCATGGCTGGTCTAGAAAAAAAAAAAAATCTTGGCAATTGGATTTTATGCTATTGTCGCTGCACCACATCATCTACTAGGGAAGGTTTTGAGGATTTTGTAAGATCCATCGATGAAAGGAGAGGGGATGCGTAGATAGTTGGTAGGAAATAACTTGAGGATTTTGTAAGATCTATCAATAGAAAGAGAAGAAGATAACCAAATAGGAAGAGGGAGATGATTGGTAGAACGAAGTTGATGGGGCAAAAAAGTAAGCAATTACAGGAACGAGAGTAATTGGTAAGGGAACGATTAGTTCAACGTGAAGGTGCATTTAAGATTTAAAAGTGTATTGCTTATTGCTACCTCCGAACAACATCCTAACAAAGATGAGACACAAGAAGGGTTTTACTTTTGCATTCTGGAATGTGGTGGTGGATGATCAGTTCAATGGATCAGAAATATTAAATGACTAAAATATAACTACAACATAACCCTTTTATAATAGATATAATATAATATTATATTATTTATTCTATATTAACATAATAAGATAATAATATACTATAATAATATTAGTAAAACAATTATTATAATACAATGTTTTATAGTATAATATACCAATATTGTATTATAATAATATTTCCATTAATACACAATTTTTATTAGAATTCTTTCTAGGTATACCATTATAAATATATGAAATTATATGCATACTCTTACAAAATTTATTATTTATCTATATACATTTATAAATTATTTATTTTGCTTGCATACCCTTATAAATATCTAATATTGTGTACATCCAAAAATAATACATTTGTAAGAGTATATACCCAAAGAGAAATAATTTGAAAAAGTATTCAAGTTGTAGGAAATCTCGGATGAACAATCTTAGAAGAATTTTTAGAAAAGTTTAGTGAAAAAAAAATCAGGATCAATAATCTCTCAAAGTTTAGTGGAGAAAATTAGGATCAATAATCTTTCTAAGTTTAGTGAAGAAAATCAAGATCAATAATTTGTTCCTAAAGTTAAGGGAATTAATGATATTTTTTTTTCTTATTTGATGTAATAGAAAGTTGTATATATAGAGTAGAATGAATTGTAAATTTTTCTTTATGGTATCAGAGCCCCAGGCTTTCACACCTCTAGGATTTTTCTAGGCTCTTCTCTGGTCATACTAAAGAATAGAAAGTTAAAAATAACTGATAAATTGGGTTGCCTCCCAAGAGCGCTAAGTTTAAGGTCCTCAGCTAGACTATGCTACTCATTCTGATAGTATTGGGTTCATAAGATCAATTGATTCAACTTCTTCATCATTAATTTCTTCTATATACGGTTTCAAACGTTGACCGTTTACCTAAAAAATATTCCCTTGCTTAGGATCTTTGAGTTCTATTACCCCATGGGAAAATACTTGAGTTACTATAAAAGGTTCATTCCATCGTGAATGAAGTTTTCCAGGGAAATGATGTAATCTTGAATTGTAAAGCCATACTTTTTGTTTTGGTTCAAAGTTTTTCTATTTCTTAGAGTCATGACTGATTTAGCATGTTCTGAAAATTTGTCAGGACTATTGGAACCCTCAGCTATGAATTATCCTTTCGGGTTATCGATAGGCTGACTAGGTAACTTATCCTCCTCCCTTCTACTGAATGTTGTGGCTAATTGACCTATCTGAGTTTCTAGTTTTGCAATAGATTGTGTGTGAGAATGAAGGATTTGAGTATTCATTTCTATACCTTTCAATGCTTGTAACACTTTGTCTTCGAAAGTAGGATGATTATTCGATGGAGGTTGTGGGATGTTTGGGTATTGTGAATATGGCATGCTTCTAAAATTCATTTCTTGATAATTAGGTCTGATCGATGATGAATTGTTTATAGGCTGAGGTTTCCAAAAAAATTTGGGTGATTTCGCCAGCTAGGATTGTAAGTATTTGCATATGGATCATTTCTGTTCTAGGAGCCAATCGGGTTTGGGCTTGGTGGGCTTGCTCCTGAACAAGTTCAGGAAATTGGTATACAGCTGGACATTCACCTATAGAATGGGTTGGACTCGAACAAATTATGCAGACCTCATGTAATTGAGTAGATGGGAAGAGATGTTTCCAACTTTAGAATTCGGTCAAGTTTATGGGATAATTCATCTACCTTAGTATAGATATATGTAGAATGACCTATTTCATATATTTCACCTTTTTTAGGTCCTATGGGAGGGTCTCGACAAGCAATCAAGTTAACAAAGATTATACTCTCTACTCTAGGTTTATCCTAGATCTAGACAGCTCCTAACTTTCAAGACTGCCTTAGAGCGTCCAAGTCAAAAATTAGCTGATCAACTAGCCAGTTAAGGATAAGGTCAGTAGGAGTCCCCTGTTGCTTACTAGGTAAGTGAATAGAACCAATTAAGTAACAACTTTCTTTCTTTTTTTAGACACCAGTTAAGCAGTCAATCTCGACCCGGAACTCTTTTGGGTGCCTTGTCCTATTGAGCTCGAGTTCCTTAGGGGCTGATGTCTAGTTAATTTTAGAGTTAAAGATTTGGGTTAATGCAAAATGAAGGATGTGGTTGTGGGTGAAGGAAGGGTGATGAAATCCCCACCTTATCTTGATTAGGGGTTTGTGCCCTTAAAGTTAGTTATGAAAATACTATTCAATAAGCAGATGTCCACCTCTTGAAATTATCAAACAAAATTAATCTAATTACTTTTTTAAAAAGATTTTTGTGATTAGGTTCTAATTTTCTAATAAATTATGAGATGTCAATGAAAGAATTTTGAGTTTTGCAGAAAAATAAATTTACCTAAGTCAATCTAAGCATAAAAATAAAATAATTATTTTGTTTATATATTTTTTTTTTTTATTTTTTTTTTTTTTTTTTGTTTTCTTAAATTAATTATGTTTTATGGAAGTTGTCTTAGGGTTTTCTTTCAGGTTTTTAAAGGTAAGTTAATTAAAAAGAAATTTGATTAAGTTAAAAGTAGATTTGTGACGAGAAGGAAAGTAATAAATTTTCTTTTTTTATGTTAAAAAATATGAAATTCTAACAATTAAGGTAAAAAAATAATAAAATAAAGAGACAATAACTATTCAAAAATTAAAAATATGAATAAAATTAAGAGAAAATTAATCTGATTTTTTTATTTTTTTATAATTTTTTTTAAAATAATGCACTTAAGTCCCCGGCAACGGTCATATCGCAATGATTAAAATACCTTAATTTCACTAATAGAGTAGCGAGAGTAAGGGATCAAATCCAAATGGACTTTAGCGGTTATCTTGAAATAAATTTATGTAATTAAAAATTTAAATAAATAGCTAATTAGTACTAAAAATAATTAAGATATGATCCATCTTGATGAGAGCACGGCCCGTACCCGTAGATCATGACCCGTTCCTTTTAAGAATAGACCAGTCAAGAATTATTTCCACCTAAATAGAATTCAATAAGAATTAAACATGAATAAAAGTTTTATTTCATAACATCCAAGAGTGCATATTAAAATTAAAATTAAATAGTTTTATTTTTTGATATTAAGAAGGCAACAGATTCTTTCTAAACCGAACCGAAGACTGGCTGAACCAAGCCGAAGATGGTTTGAACCAAGCCGGGCTGATCCAAGGTGAAGTCTTTGTTCTTCTCCTACAAGCTACGAACGGCTCTTGGAACAGAGCCTCCACGAACGCTCCTGGGAAATCTTGGGGAGATCGCGGACGAGATCAAAATTCCTTCCATCTGAAGTTCACACTTCCAATTTGAGAATTTCCAATCCAATTTATTTTTTGATTGGTGGGGAACGATTGAATGGAAGAGAAGAAGAAAAAAAAAAAAAAAGGAAAATTCATGTGAAAAGACGATGAACTCGGCAATTGGTTTGCCGACTTTGCTTTGAGATACGTGCAGAAACAGATAAACCATTGTAAATTCAATTCCGAGCTCATTTTAAGTCCGATTTGAGTGTCGTTTGCGTCGTTGGACTCCTAAAATTGAGCTATTTAAGTTGATGGGGCTTTACCTAAAAATATTATAAAAGATAATCAAATATTAAATAATAAAGATAATTTGACCTATTAATTAATATGTTTATGGTGATTATTTGTGCGTTTATGACTACTCCCAATTAAAGCCCGACTTGACCTAAGGTGGATCCATTCTTAGTTCGAGCTTAGCTCGACTCGCTACCAATTCAATCTTGAGTCCATCCAAAGTTAAGCCCTACCCTTAAATCGAGTCCGACTTGATCCAAAGCAGCGCCCTACCCCCAATTCGAGCCTGAATTGACCCAAAGCAGAGCTTTGCTCCCAATTTTAGCTCAAATACACCTAAAGCAAAGCTTTGCTCCAAAATCAAATTTTGACTCAATCCAAGGAGAAACTTATTCCCAAATCCAGCCTGAATCGACCAAAAGTGAAGCCTTAACTTCAAAAATCCAAAATTCAAAATTCAACATTCAAAATCACTTAAAATCTAAAACTCAAATATAATTATGTAAAATTAAAAATCCAAAATCATGTAAAATCTAAAATTTAAAACTCAAAATTCAAAATCATTTAAAACTCAAAATTTAAAATAAAAATTAAAAATCCAAAAGTCCAAAATTGAAAGTTAGAAATTCAAAAGATCAACTTAAAATCTTAAATTCAAAAAACCAAAATTCAAAATCATCTTAAAATCAAAAACTCAAAATTTTAAGTCTAAAATTAAAAACCCAAAATCATCAAAAAAATCTAAAATTCAAAAGATCATCTAAAAATCTAAAATTCAAAATTCAAAATTCAAAATTGAAAATAAATTTAGCCAAAATTTAAAATTTAAAATTCAAAAATCTAAAGGTCAAAATCATTCAAAATTCAATATTTAAAAATAAAATTCAAATTTTAAAATACAAAAGATCATCTAAAAAAATTTAAAAATATAAAGCTCAAAAGTATTCAAAATTCAAAATCCAAAATCTTGAAAAAATTTTAAATGCAAAATTTTAAATTCAAAAGATCATCTAAAAAGATAAAATTAAAATTATCTGAATTTCAAAATCTAAAATTCAAAATTGAAAATCAATTTGAAATCTAAAATCTAAAAATCTAAAATTCAAAATAAAAAATAATTAAAAATTTAATCATTTAAATTCAAAAAAAAAAAACAAGTCTGAGATTTAAAATTTAAAATACAAAAGATCATCTAAAAATCTAAAATTCAAAAATCTAAAACTCAAAATCATTCAAAATTCGAAATTAAAAATAATTTAAAATTCAAAATTCAAAATCTAAAATCATGTAAAAATCTAAAATTTAAAATTTTGATTCAAAATATGAACTAAAAAGATAAAATTCAAAATCATTTGAAATTCAAAATCTAAAATTCAAAATTGAAAATCAATTTGAAATCCAAATTCAAAATCCAAATTCAAAATCACTCGAAACTAAAAATAATTTAAAATTTAAAATTTAAAATTCAAAAATTCGAAACCAAAATCATCTAAATATCTTAAATTCAAATTCAAAATCCAAAAGATCATCAAAAAAATCTAAAATTCATTATTTAAAATCATCTTAAAAACTAAAACTCAAAACTTAAAATCTAAAACTAAAAATCCAAAATCATCAAAAATCCATATATCAAAATTTAAAATTTAAAACATCGTCTAAAAATATATAATTCAAAATTTAAAATCATCGTAAAATCTAGAACTCAATTTAAAATCAAAACTTAAAATTCCAAAGGTCATCTAAAAATCTAAAATTTAAATTCAAAATCATCTAAAATTCAAAACCTAAAATTCATAATTGAAAATCAATTTAAAATTCAAAATTCAAAATCATTTTAAAATCAAAAACTCAAAATTTAAAATCTAAAATTAAAAATTAATTTAAAATCTAAAATTCAGATTTCAAAATTCTAAGTCATCTTAAAAATCTCAATAACTTTAATTTATAACCAACCCCATCTTATCCAATCCCATCTAAAAATATCCTTCTACACTCTTATCCCTTTTCTTAACCCCACCTAAAAATATGTAACCGTATTCCTTATATCACTCCAACAAATAACATATTGCTAGACAAAATTCATACCATAAGCTAGCCATAGTCTCACGTCCAAGAGCAAATCAGGCTAGCAAATTTAATTTTTTTTACTAACTCAAACAAAATCTGCAAAGAATGCAACCATCGGTAAAATATCAATTTACTCTTAAACTTGTAACGGAAGAATGAGAGTTGAAGCACAAGTAATGACTATTACAACTTGAGCACACTATGATTAAATCTGATAGATGTTCCTAACTTCCTAAAATAGATGTCATGATAACAATTTAATAAGATGGAGAGAAGAGAACTCTCAGATTTTAAACTGATGAGAGGACATGTACAAAGATGTGGATGACACAATAAATGTTCTGATAGATTAATCCATATTGTAACTTGCTTCCTCATAGAACTAACAGAAAAAAATACAAAACACAAGTTAGTTGGACCTCTAGCTTCAATGATACTACATAGAAATAAAACTAGAAGTTAGCAGATCCATTTCTTTAGTTTCGCCAATTTATTAATTCTTCAAACAACTGCAAAGACCACCACATTTGGCATTGCAATCCTATCCAACAACAAAAATATAGAAGTAGAATAGAAAAGAAAATATAAAAAATGAGACTTCAAATAGGGTCTGACTTATACTAAACTTGACTTATACTAACCTTGCTGGTTATGAAACAAAAATTATAAATGCTAGATTCTTTGTTGGAATCATCTATTAAGAAGAAAAATATCTAATGAAACAAACAAAAGCTTCAATTTTGTTATGAAAAAATATCAAAAATCAGATATGTTATCTAAATGCTAAATACTAGCGGCACAATACCTTTTCATAGTTCCAAATGCTGAAAAAGTCATCCTCAGAAGAACATCTCTTCCTAAATTTTCTGAAATAACCCCCCATCTTCAGCATGCATGAGCATATACATAAGAGAGAGAGCAAACATATGCGTCGCTATTTAAAGACGCATTTTGATGCATCGCTATTTAGCGACGCATTAAATGCGTCACTATTTAGCGACACATACGCATCAAATGCGTCACTATTTAGCGACGCAATTATGTGTCGCTATTTAGTGACGCAAGAATATGCATCGCTATGTAGCGACGCATATTCATGAGTCTACATAGCGACGCAAGCGTATGCGTCGCTATTTAGCGATGCATTTTCTTGAGTCGCTAATAGAATTGCTATTTAGCGATGGATTTTTTTGAAAGTCGCTATTTAGCGACTGATTTAATGCATCGCTAAATGAAGATGAATTCATCGCTATTTTATTGTAGATTTTGTGGGTCGCAATTGCGTCGCAATTCTATCATTATTTTGCGATGAATATTTGCGTCGCTAAGTTGCATCGCTATTTCATAATTTTCTTGTAGTGGTTGGAATTGACTGATTAACTGGTGTCTAGAAAAGAAAAGAAAAGTGATTATTTATTTGGTTCCATTTGCTTACCTAGCCAATGTAATTGGTGTCTAAGGCAAGCAACGGGGGGACCCCCATTGACCTTACCCTTAACTGGCTAGTTGATCAGCTAATTTTTGACTTGGAGGGCTCCAAGGCGATCTTGAAAGTTAAGAGCTGTCTAAATCTAGGTTAAGCCTAGAGTAGAGAGTCTAATCTTTGTTAACTTGATTGCTAATAATTATTAAATCCTAATTAAATTAGTCTCCATTGCTCTTAGTTCTAGGAATATCTTAGGATACTTCTTTTAGAATCTTCTCCTTTCTTTTCTATTATAATAGTTTAAAAAAAGAACTTAATTACTGTTTGCTTTAGAATGTATTGGTAGGATGTATGCTTGGTTGTCGATCATTACAACCTAACCTCATACCCTAGATCCTGAAATAGAGAGAATCTTTAGAGCAAACAGACTTAGAATTATGGACCCTAATAACGAAAATGATCCAACACGCCAGTTAAAGGAGTATTTTACTCCTTCAAACTATACCTACTCTCCCTACATTCAAGTACCCCCAGTGGAGGCCACTCAATATGAGATCAAGTCAAGCGTGATTCAAATGTTACCTTCGTTTTATGGACTTACAAATGAGAACCCTTACAAACATTTATACGAGTTTCTCAAAATTTATTCGATCATAAAAATTTAAAATTTTTCTAACGATGCTCTTAGACTTAAGTTGTTTCATTTTCTCTTAAGGACAAAGCCAAATATTGGTTAAATTCTTTAGATACTATAACAATTTCAACCGGGACCATCTTCATAGAGAGTTTCTTAAGAAATACTTTCCTATAGAAAAAAACTAATCAAATTAGAAAAGCCATAACAAGTTTTTTTCAGACGGATGGAGAAATATTTCACGAGACATAGGAAATATTAAAAGAATTGATTAGAAAATGTCGCATCATGCCATACCCAAATGGCAACTAGTCCAATGCTTTTATGATGGTTTATCAGAAAAGCACCAGCAAATGATTGATGCTTCATGTGGTGAGACATTTATGTTAAAGAATGAACATGAAGCTTGGCAACTCTTTGAGACACTGAGTGAAAATTCATTACATCATATGTCAGCTGCTCGTAGAGACACTCCCGTAGGACATAAAGGAGGTGGAATATATGAAATAGGTCATTTTATAGATATCTATACTAAGGTAGATGAATTGTCTTAGAAACTTGATCAAATTCTACAAGTTAGAAACAACTCTTCCCCATCTACTCAATTGCATAAGGTTTGTATAATATGTTTGAGTCCTACCTATTCTATAGGTGAATGTCCACCACATACCAATTTCCTGAGCTTGTTCAGGAGCAAGCCCATCAAGCCCAAACCCAAATGGCTCCTAAACCAATAAATGATCCATATTTGAATACTTTATTCCTGGTTGGTAAAATCACCCAAATTTTTCTTGGAAACCCCAACCTATCATCAATCTAATATCAATTAGGCCTAACCATCAGAAAACCCAATTCAAAAATATGTCGTATTCCCAATATCCAAGTGCTCCTCAACTTCCGTCGAATAATCGTGATCCTACTTTTGAAGAAAGGATGCTACAAGCATTGAAGAGGCTAGAAATGAATACTCAACTCCTTCACTCCCACACCCAGTCTATCACCAAGCTAAAAATCCAGATAGATCAGCTAGCAACAGCTTTCAGTAGGAAGGAGGGTAAACTCTCCAGTCAACCCATTAGTAATCCAAGAAGGCAATACATGGCTGAGAGCTTCACTAGTCCAGAAACTTTTCCTGAACATGCCAAATCTGTCATAACCTTTAGAAATGAAAAAACTTTAAATCAGCATGAAGTGACTCAACAAGAAGAGCAACTCATGCTGACCAAGCCAAAAAAAAAATTAAAGAAAAAAATATCTAATTGATTCAACATCCATACTTAAGGCTCCATTTTCAAGTGCTTTAGAATCTCCTCTATCTCTTGACAAGAAGAATATCAAGATGAATGAAATGTTAGAATTGTTCAAATAAATTCAAATTAGTTTACTCCTTCTTGATGCAATTAAACAAGTCCTTGCTTATGTCAAATTTCTAAAAGATTTATGCACTCAAAAGCAAAATCTAAGGCATACATACCGAAGAAAGTCCATTTAACTGAGCAGGCCAGTTCAATCTTTCAGCAAGTTACTCCACCTAAACTTAAGAATCCTGGAACCCCAATTATATCCTGTGTCATAAGAAACCTTACGATTAAGAAAGCATTGCTAGATTTAGGTGCAAGTGTTAACCTTCTCCTAAGTTCAATGTATGACTTATTTGAATTTGAAGAATTAAAACCAACGATGGTAACTCTACAATTAGCTGACCGATCAATTAAGGTACCTCACAGAATACTAGAGGATGTGTTGGTTAAAGTGGACAAATTTTATTTTTCAGTAGACTTTCTAGTTTCGGATATGGAATCTGGTTGCAACCCCAGTCAAATACCATTCATTCTAGGTAGACCCTTTCTAGCAACTGCTAATGCTTGTCTAAACTATAGAACCAGGGTCATGGATGTATCTTTTGAAAATAAAAAGCTGAGGTTGAATATTTTTAATACATCTCAAGGACCACCTCTATACGACCATAATGAGATCAATATGCTAGAGAAAGTTAGAGATGATAAGACCCCTGCTTTATCTGATTCAGATCCTTTACAAGCATGTCTGACATATTTTGGAGTGGATGATTTTGATATTGATGGATATACTAAAGAAATAAATATAATTTTAGAGCCATCCAATTTTAGCACCATTCCTTCCTGGACTGTGAAATACGATCAATTACCTATACACTCTAGTACACTGATGGTACCCTCCCTAGAAGCACCACCTTTTCTATAGTTAAAGCCTCTCCTGCTATGTTGAAATATTCATTTCTTAAACCCAATGATACCCTTTAAGTAATCATTACATCTAATCTAACCATTGATAAGGAAGACCAGCTTTTAGGAGTGCTCAAAGATTATAAGAAAGCAATTGAATGGTAAATTGCCAATCTGAAAGGAATTGACCCCTCCATCTGCATGCATCATATTCATTGAGAGAAAAATGCCAAACCTTATAGAGACATGTAGAGGAGACTTAATCCTAATATGAGGGAGGTTGTGAAGAAAGAGGTAGTAAAATGGTTAGACGCAGGAATTATCTACCCAATTTTTGATAGCAACTGGGTTAGTCCCACCCAAGTTGTACCTAAGAAATCAAGAATTACTATGGTGAAGAATGAAGAAGGAGAATTTCTTCCAACTCATACCATAACTGGTTGGCGAGTTTGCATAGACTATAGGAAACTGAATAATATTACTAGGAAGGAACATTTTTCGCTACCTTTTATCGATCAAATCCTAGAATGATTAGCTGGTCAGCAATTCTTTGGCTTCCTGGATGATTATTCAGGATATAATCAAATACCAGTCTTTTCTGATGATCAAGAGAAAACCACCTTCACTTGTTCCTATAGAACGTTCGCTTTCAGACACATGCCATTTGGACTTTGTAATGCACATGCTACATTTCAGTGATGCATGTTGGCAATTTTTTCAGACATGATAGATAAATTTTTGGAGGTATTCATGGATGACTTTTCAGTATTTAGGACCACTTTTGAGGATTGCCTTAATAAACTAGCTCAAGTATTGAAACGATGTAAACAAACAAATTTGATGTTAAGTTGGGAAAAGAGCCATTTCATAATCCAAGAGGAAATTATTTTAGGCCATATTGTTTCTAAGAAGGGGATTGAGGTAGATAAGGCCAAAGTGAAAGTCATCTCAAAACTCTCACCTCCAACTTCAGTCAAACAAATGTGATTCTTTCTCGGTCACGCTGGGTTTTATAGGAGATTCATCAAAGACTTTAGCAAAATTTCTAGACCTTTGTGCAAATTACTTGTCAAGAAAATCTCTTTTATTTTTGATGATAATTATTTAAAATTCTTCCATACTCTTTGTGTAGCTTTGACCATAGCGCCAATTATCAAGCCTCCTGATTGATCCTTTCACTTTGAAATCATGTGTGATGCATCAGATTTTGCAATTAGTGCAGTGTTAGAACAAAGAATCAACAAGGAGCCACATGTGATTTATTATGCTAGCAAAACCCTTTCAGATGCTCAACTGAACTATACTACTACTAAAAAGGAGTTATTAGCTATTGTGTTCATCCTAGAAAATTTTTGATCATATCTTTTAGGGCCTAAAGTTTTGGTTTACTCTGATCATACGACCCTTAAATACCTCTTATCAAAGAAAGATACTAAACCATGATTGATCATATGGATTTTGCTTCTACAGAATTTGACTTAGAGGTCCATGATAAGAAGGTTTCTGAAAATATGGTAGCTAACCACATATTTAAAATTTTAGTTGAACACACATTAAGCACAGATGAGATCATAGAGAAATTTTTTGATAAACAACTTTTTTTAATTTCTTCTGGTCTTCCTTAGTTTATCCATATTATCAATTACTTAGCAACAGGACAAATTCCTTCCCACTAGTCTAAACAAGAAAAGGATAGATTTTTTTCACAAGTAAAGTATTATTTTTGGGAAGAACCTGAATTGTTTAAGTACTGTCCTAACCAGGTAATTAGATGTTATGTTCATGAGTGTGATTCAAAAGTATACTTACTTTTTGCCACACCCTTGCTTGTGGAGGATACTTTAGTGGAAAGAAAACTGTAGCAAAAGTGCTGCAGAGTGGGCTTTATTGATCAACACTTTTCAAGGATGCACATGAGTTTGGTCAAAACTATTTATTATACCAACAAACTGAAAATATTTTCAAAAAAGATATGATGCCGCTGACTCCTATATTAGTAGTCAAAATCTTTGATGTTTGGGGGATCGATTTTATGGGACCTTTTCCTATTTCATTTGGATACAAATACATATTGATTGTAGTAGATTATGTGACAAAATGGGTTGAGGCCATAGCAACCCGAACTAATGATTATAAGGTTGTAATCGAATTCATTCAACATAATATTTTTAGTCAATTTGGATGCCCAAGAGCTATCATTAGTAATGGAGATACATACTTTACCAATAGGCACTTTAAGAACTTAATGAAGAAATATGGGATAATCCATAAAGTAGCTATACCATATCATCCCCAGACTAGTGGCCAAGTAGAGATCTTTAGCAGAAAGATCAAACAGATTTTAGAGAAGTCGGTAAGGCCCGGTAGAAAAGACTGGTCAACACGTTTAGATGATGCACTATGGGCTTATCGTATTGCATTTAAAACTCCCATAGGAATGTCTTCTTGCCTACTCATATTCGAAAAAGCTTGTCATTTGCCAGTATAATTGGAACATCATGCATTTTGGGCTATTAGACAGTTTAACTTTGATATAAAAAATACAGGTTCCAATAGGAGACTCCAATTGAATGAGTTAGAAGAGCTACGCAATGTACAAAAATGTTAAAATTTATAAGGCTCGAACTAAAGCATACCACGATAAATACATTTCAAGAAAAACCTTTAAACCTAATCAAAAAGTTTGGCTCTTCAACTCAAGACTAAGACTTTTCTTGAAAAACTTCGCTCCCGCTAGGATGGACCCTTTATTGTAACCCAGGTATTTTTCCATGGGGCAATAGAACTCAAAGATCCTAAGCAAGGGAATACTTTTAAGGTGAATGGTCAACGAATGAAGCTTTATATTGATAGAATTAATGATGAAAAGTTAGTTGAATCTATTGATCTTTTGGATCCAGCATCACCATGATTCTAAGCACAGTTTGGCCGAAGACTTTAAACTTAGCGCTCCTGGGAGGCAACCTAATTTATGCATTTATTCTTAGTTTTTTTTTTAGAAAATCCAAGAAGGACAATAAAGTTGGGGGGGAGCATCGCCTATAGAGTCATGCAAAGCACATTTAAAGAAGGAGGATATCGTACCCAAAAATGACAAATACATTAAACTCAGGTGGTATCCTTCCTTGCAATTTTTTTTAGGATAATAGAAAACTAAGTTTGGCGAGGAGAATAATTAAATTAATTTAAGTCCTCGAGTATGACTAAAATTAATTAGTGTGATGTACCAAATTTTGTCTTGATTTGAAGTTAATTAAGCATTCTAATTGATGAATGATTAATGGCTTAGATAATTTTAGAGATACTAAGGGGCAAATTATTAATGAAACCCAATAAAACATAGGGTGCAGGCCAAAAAAAATTTTAAAGTAATTTCAGACCCTTTTGACCATTGATCTTGATAAGAAATCTACTTGATGAGGGTATAGATGGAAATATCAAAGAATGTATCAAATTCTCCTTAAAGTTTAAAATTAATAAAGTAGGTTCTTAGCATCTCTCATTGAGTAGCCGGGCCCTCTCACCTAAGCAAGTGATATTGTTCATGTAAAAAAGTGAGAATGTGAAGAAACCCAAATAGAGTCAGCCTTAACCTGAAGCCTTTTTGACTCGAGTCAATAAGCCCAAGGGGTGTTTTACATCTAATGCCTTAAAGCCAACTGGCTTGGGAGTCATTGGCCTAAAGCTCGCTACAAGGATCGACTAGAAAGCAAGGGATTAGGATATTGCATTGACTTAAAAAAAAAAAGGAAGGGGAGACTAAATTGAAGAAGACACTTCATCCAACCCTAATTAAGTTACAGGACTTAAAGAGTGAGGTGAAAAGTTGGTGAAGAAAGAACTCTATAAATTTTTATGGAATTCACTCCATCACTAAATGGGTGAACTTGATAATCTTATGAAGTACCTCTTTATGGTCTAGCCGGGTATCTACTGATCTTAGAATAGTAAGATAACTATCAATTCTTAGACCAATTTGGTATATATCACTAGATTTCTTATTTTACTCGAGGATGAGTAAGATTTAAGTTGAGAGAAGTGATAAGTACATAAATACTAGTCATAAAAGTATTAATTTATAAACTAAATTATTATTATTCTTTTAAATTTGATACTTTTATATAATATTTTTTTAAAAATCCTTCTGACTTGAAGAACTCGATTTTAGGAGTCCAATGGTCAAATCAGACTTGAAATGAGTTCAAAATGGATTTTTCAAGATTTAACCCAGGAATTACACAAAATTTAAATCAATGGTGGACCAAAGCAAATTGTGTGATATTTTTAAGGCTGCGATTTGAATTTTAAAAGAACACATATGATCTGAAGATAAGATGAGTAGTTAACGCAGATTACATACAGAATCGACACGTCTTCATTGCTTATAAAAGAATACCATCGGAGCCACTCAAGGAATCATAAAAGAATTTTTTCGCCCCTCCTTCGCTTTGTTCTGCCCCACTCCCATTTCTAATTTTTTCACTCCATAACCTAAATCTTCTCATCCGTTCTTCATCCATCACCATCCATACCCTCCACAATCAACCATCTTTCTAGCTATCTCAGGAAGCGGATCTGCGAAGTAGGAAGCGAAAAGCAAATCTATTATCTCAGAAAGCAGATACCCATCATCTTAAGAAGTAGAAGTAGATTATATATTTTTTTAATTTTTTATGTACTCTTTTGGATGCTATGAAATAAAGTATTTATTTATGTTTAATTTTTATTGAATATTCTTTAAGGGACGGGCCATGATCCCGTACTCTAATTAAGATAGATCATATCTTAATTATTTTCACAACCAATTGTCTGTTTATTTAAATTTTTAATTACATAAACTTATTTTAAAATAATCACTCGAAGTCCCTATGAATTCGATTCCTTACTCTCGCTACTCTACCTAAGATTAGTGAAATTAAGGTGTTTTAATCGTTGCGCTATGATATGCATCAATGTCACATTAAACTGTCAATAGAATTGCTGAAAAACCCATCCTTCATGAATTATTTGATAGTATAATATCGCATAAAATTCATTTGTTCATAATATTCATTTAAAGCTCTCTATCTTACCTTGATGTTATTAAATCTTCTTGTACATATTAATCACATGCAATAATTTTCTTAAGTGTGTGTATCATTTTTTGGATATTACGTAACCGTTAGGTATAAAAAGGTTTTTTGACCTTCATCATAAGAACCTTAATGAAGCACCATAATATATGATCTTTTCCTTGATAGAAGCAAACAAAGGTTAACAAATCATGGGTTCTTTCAATCAATATTTTAAATTCTAGTACAGGATCTTGTACCAATATCTCACTAGTATGTTACAATAGTTCATGGTAAGCCATCAGGATGCCTCTATTAATTAAACACATGGTATGTTATTGGAATCAGCACTGCTAATAGTACCCCATGTCAATATGAGGAGGGGTTTAAGGATAACAATGATTTAGCTGACCCAAATAATTATTTAGCTCAACGAAACAATCAACCAAGAGCAATAGCCAACAAACAAATTAAGATAAATCCACATCAAAACCTTTTGACGTGCAAAATGTAAAATGGTAAAAGTCCTATAACAATGACTAGTTGAGAAAATGGTGTCAATTATTCAATTTACCGTAGTCGTCGGGGCACAAAGGTGAATAAACTCCAAAGCTAACTTTATCCTCACTGACAAATGTTCCTTGAGGTCGACAGTCCCAACATATAGAATTTTCTCCACTTTAAATATTACAACATGCTTGTCGATGCTCTAGCACAACTTCAAATAAAATGGAAGTTCTAATAGCAGCAATCTGTGCAACACGACATATAGAGGTGTATACTACCATCTACAAGAGTAAAAATAAAGTCAACACAAGTAAATTTTAAATTATAACTTGTTGATGTCCGGTCATCGAAGACAACCATCAAAGGCTTCGTGGGATTGTCGATGAAGCTTTCTTTATCGCATATGACCTGCAAAAAGTCATGGGCCGAAAGTTCCGATGGGGACCCTTCGATAGGCAAATTAGCGATCAGAGTCACAGTCGTAAGCTTGAGGAAGCTCGTAAGAAAAGGGCCCATATATTGGAATGCTCTCTGAGTGTTAAGTATGTGTTACCTTGCCTAAGATCCCTCTTACCCTTTTTATGGACCCTTAGTTTTCCTCTGGGGTCAGCCACGTGGAGTTCCGTAGAAGAGACTGTCTGCTAAACTCATGGTGATTACGTGAGCTTGGAGATGGTTGGTAGGCCTGGTCTTATCGACACGCAGGCAGGTGGTTGGTGGGCTTGGCCCCATCGAGCGTGCGGGTCAGATGGTAGTTAGGCCTGGTCCCATCGAGCACATGGATCAGGTGGTAGGTGGGCCTGATCCCATCGGGCGCATGGGTTAGATAATTGGTGTTCCTGGCTCATGAAGGTATGCTATTTGTGCAGGGATTTGTTAAAGAACATGCACCTACTGAGAGTACACCCATAAGAGGCGACTGTAGGATGGTACCTTAGAGGCAGCACATATAGCCCAGCATCATAAGATTTTGAAAAGCTTGCATTTGATTTTAAAAAGGGCCGGATGGGCCAAGCATACCCCTTGTGGGGGAGAGTTTCAAAAAGAAAGGTTGGTGAGCCAAGCATATCCAAGTGGGGATAAAAAAGAAAAGAAAAGAACAGAAAGGCTAGCTATAGAGAATAGGTCTTGATGAGGGACAAGAAAGCATTTACCATTTTTAGAAAAATATTTACATGTTTTATAAAGTAATGTGGCATACATGGTTTTTATATAATTGGTTTATTTTTCAGTGAAAAAATGATTGATATAGTATTTTAGTATCGGTATATTATTGCAAGCATAAGCTAATTTATGAGTTTTCTTTTATCATTGCAAAAAGATGCATTTATGTATTTATGGAGTTGTTTTCCAGTAGAAAATGGTTATTACAACATTTCAAATAAAGTAATATATTCAAAGCATAAGCTATATTTTATGTTTTCTGATATCGTGTTTAAAAAATACTTTAGTTTTATTTATGCTATACAGTGTTAATATAATAGAAATGGTGATTTTGTTCTCAATTTTTCCAATGGTTAGATGATTATCTAGTCACTGGGACTTAGGTCTCAACCCTCTATTATTGGTATTTTTATTTCAGATCAGTGAGCTTGTAGACAGGATTAGAAGGTTGGCCTTGGACTTGGATCATAATTGCATATTTTTGATGATTTATAAACTTGAAGAATTCTAATTGGATGTAAATGTATCTAAGGGTGTATTTGTACTCTAAGATGTGTAGAGGAATATGTATGAGTGTTGGCTCAGATGGCAACCAAGAGGAGGGGGGTGAATTGGGTTCTTAAAAAAATTTAGCACTTAAAAACAATTTCACAAAGTGAAAGTATACAAGGATAAGTGCAATGAGTGTGGTGCTAAGAATGCAAAGCATAATATAAAGATATAGTAGAGAGAAAAAGAGACAAGCACAACAAACACAGATTTATAGTGGTTCGGTGTTAGCTACACCTACATCCACTCACAAGCAACTCTTGTGCCCACACTATAATCTTTCTGATTATGGCCAAGTTGTTTTACAAGCTCACAACTCAAACTTATTTTTAAATAATGGGATCACAATAACCCAACCGGTTTTCACAGGCTCTCCAGCACACAACCTATCACAAGCTAACCTAGCTTGCACAAGGCTAATCTGCCTCACCTGATTGAATCAGGTGATTCAATCACCTGATTGAAACAGTAACCGAATGTTATAAAAGTAAGGTTACAACAGATATAAAGCTCCTTAAATGAGAAAATAAGCAATATGAACAAGATAGAAGTAGAAGAGCCTGATTTAGAAGATTTCTAAAGTTGAATTTTCTTCTTTTCTTCTTTTTTTCTTCTCCTCTTGAATGATCTTCCTTAAAGATAGGATTGAAGCTTTGGAAGATTTGTTAATGTAGAGGCTGTTGAAGAACTAGGACTCTTTTCTTCTCTTTTTGATTTGATGGAAATCCCTCAAAGTAGGCTTTTGAATGCTTTGAATTTCTCTAAACTTTTTTTGAACACTTGGAATTTCAAATCTAAATGTTTTCTTTTGATTTTTCTCTTTCTATTCTCTCTTTTTCAAACAATCGGAAGCTCCCTTTTATAATCTCCTCTTAATCCACTTTTTGATGAAAACTAGCCATTAAATATACATGTAGATATGTTTAGCATGAAAGAGGAAAGAGCCATTGAGGTTTATTAAAAAAAGATAACTTCTGGAGTCATCTCTGACACATCTAAAATCTGCCTCTGACAGATTAGAGTCGGCTCTAATCTGGCCTAGAGTCAGCTCTAAGTTGGGATGCTCAAAATAGCAATATCCATCAATCGCGAGTCAGCTCTAGCTTTTTGTGGGATCGACACATTGCGTGCTGGAGTCGGCTCTAACAAATGCGAGAGCCGGCTCTAATTAAGCCCCAAAAAACATAGTCCTTGTTTGACAATTATAGTAGGCTCTAATTTTCTGCAAGAGTCGGCTCTAATTTGACAGAAAAAATGTTTTTTTTTTTTTGATTAGAGTTGGCTCTAATCTCTGTAGGAGTCAGCTCTAATCCATGCCAAAAGTACAAAACTATTTCGACACGCTCCGAAGTTGGCTCTAATCCTTCTAGAGTTGGCTTTAATATCTGAAACTTGATACATGACACTAGAATTGAATTCGAACTCAATTTTTCTTAGATTTTGATTAATTAAACACTTTAAATTCCTGAAATACTTAATCAAAATCATTAGTAACATAAGAGATATACTCATATGACTTTTGTTATTCATCAAAATCAAAAATTGGGTCAACAATCTTCCCCTTTTTGATGATGACAAAAACATTAAGTATATGCATAACCAATTAAAGCATAAATTACAACTTAAACTTCTTCTTTAATCAAAGTGATAAAAATCAGAATTTTGACAACTTCATTGCAACTTTAAAAGGATTCATACTATTCAATTCTCAAAACTTAATTCAAATTATCAATTCAAATTGATAATATTCAAATAAGTTATCAATTCAAATAGGTTCTTATCAACTCAAACTCAAATAGGCTCTCCCTGAGGAAGATAGCTCCCCCTATATATGTGCATATTATTGAATGTCCATATGTATGATATGCATATACAACTCTTTCCCTTTTTTGTCATCAACAAAAAGGTCAAGGAACATAGGGTTTATCTAGCTCAGATGGAGATTTAAATCAATCAAAATAAGAATCAAACATCACAGAATCACTCATTTCACAAAGATTAAAGAGATTTCATTGAGTCATAGAACATCTCATACAATTTCATTCATATTCATTGATTATAACATTTCAAGTTAAGTACAAGTTAAATGAAAATACAACTAAAGTGTGAAATAAACATAAGACAAGGTAACATAACATGATTCAACAATCCTAAGTACAAGCTAATAAAAACAACAACATAACATTACTTAATACAATTATCTAAGTACAATATATAAAGTTCTAAAATCTAAAGATAAGCTAAGATAGATTGGATGATTGGTTGGATTGGATGAACTGGCTTGGCTTGACTGGAGCAGTAGGAAAAGCAGGAAGGGCATGGATCATTTACTTTGAACTGATTTTTAGGATTTTCTTTAACTCAGCTAAGATTTCTCCCATGCCTTCCACTTGAGTCTTGCAAAATGCCTTCATCAAATTTTAATTTCTTATGATACATTCTTGATATTGACTTGAAGTTCTATAGAAAACTTTACATAAACATCTGATTCTTCTGCAATGCCTTTAATTTTGTCCAGAATGCGTTGCAACTCAGTCTTCAACCTCTCAGCAAAGGAAGTGATTGAATTTTTAACCTTTTCTTCTAAAATATAAATCAATTGCTTCATATTTAAAAATTGATCCATGAAGCTCTCATTTATCCTCTTTTCTTGCTCAGCAAGAGTAGATTTCATCACTTCTTTGGTTTGCAAAAGCTATTCTGGTGTGAAAGCTGTGAAAATAGGGGAAGGTCCAGTAGGAGCTACCAGTGGAGGTGCTGAAGAGGAACTCGGTCCAGATGGAGCAAAAGAAGATCTAGGGCAGAAGGTCCAGCTGCTAAAGGCACAGGGACCTCCTCAACAAATTCATCAACATCCACTGCTCTGACTTCTCTGATTTGTTTAGGCCCAACAGACTGTCTCCTCCTTTGCCATTGGCCATCTAACTTCCTAAAGCCCATGCGGTGAAGAGTGAAGACATTGTGGTAGTCTGTGTGCCTTAACTTCTTTAAAGGCTCATTCCCCAAGATGTTCACCCCTTGGCTCTAAAAGATCAAAGTCAAAACCATCCATAAGATAGGGTGGACCTCTTGTTAGTCCCAGCCTCTGCCATGTACCTAATTATCATACTAGCCAAATTAATTAGATATCCATTAATCACACAATCTATAATAGCTACATCCCTTTCAGATACATACTCAAATCTTCCAATGTTTGGAAATAAAATTCTACTGCAAATGTTGTGAAGGAGTCTCAATTCTAAACTCAATTGATTTGCATATATTTTCTCAAATTCAGTAACTTCTCTTTCCAACATTCTCGACAAAGCTTTGTTTTTATCACTGTGACGAGTGGCAGCTACTCCAATAACATGTACTTCCAAAATATTACCCAAAATTTTTGAAGTAATATAGACTCGGGTGCCTCTCACATAGCTTACAAGACCACCATCTCCTTTATTGACATTATTATAAAACTCTCTCACCAAAGCAGGATAGGAGGGGACATCTAGTGAGCAAACCTTTTTCCATCCCATGTTCCTTAACAATCTCTCAATTTCAAAGCCCTCAAGGTCAAGGAAGTAAAAATCTACCTTTCTTCCCATGGTGATTGCCTTTCTAGCCACAAAATCATATTGAGATGAGGGAGGAGTAGGCATAGCACTTGGAGTTGAGGAGAAAGAAGTTGAAGGAGTGTATGGTGAAGGCGGCCTTGCCAAATGTCACATGGAGCATCTTCCAGTGGTGACGGTGACTCCAATGGCGGATGCATGGCGTTTGGGGGTTATTGAGATCAAGAGAGTTGAGAATCAAGGGTGTTTGGAAGCTTGAGAGAAGTGGAGATAAATTTGGAATGAATTGGAGTCAATTTGGCTTGGAGAAGAGTCGGCTTTGCCCTAGATATATCAAATGGGGATGACTTAGAGTTGGCTCCCAAAAAGTATAGAGTCGGCTCTAAATTGCTAACACAGTCAGCACCCAAAATAGAGTCAACTCCGACAGTAGCTAGAGTCAGCTCTAATGAGTAGATAAAGAGTCCAAATAATTAAAGTCGACTCCAACTCCAATAGAGATGGCTCCACAATAATTTTAGAAAAAAAATAAGAGTTTCAAAGAATCTGAAACTTGTCAATCTAAGCATCAAACTATAGATAAATTTTCTTTAAAGCATGGAGGATCAAGGAATCAAACATATAGATGATTTTTCTTAGAAACATAAGAAGGATTTCAAGAAAATGGATTGAAACCTAGATAATTATTCTTAAGATTTTCAAAACTATTCTAATAGATCACAAACTCCTAATTCTTCTCTAAGATAGCAAAATCTCTCTTCACTTAAGGATTTTGTAAATATATCAGCTAATTGTTCATCAGTACACATATAATTAAGACAAACATCATTTTTAGTAACATGTTCTTTAATGAAATGGTGTCTTATCTCTATGTGTTTGGTTTGAATGTTGAATAGGGTTCTTGGTCAAATTTATTACACTAGTGTTGTTACACCTAATTGAAATACTATCAAGTGTGATACCATAATCCTCAAGTTATCACTTAATCCAAAGGATTTGAGCATAGCAACTTTTAGCTACGACATATTAAGCTTCAGTAGTTAATAATGCAACTGAATTTTACTTTTTGCTAAACCAAGAGATTAAGTTACTGTCTGAGAATTGGCATGCACCACTTTGCTTTTTCTATCTAGTTTACAACCAGCAAAATCAGAATCAGAATATGCAATCAAATTAAATGGTGAGTCTCTATACCATAGTCCTACATTTTTTGTTCCACTTAAGTATCTAAAAATTCTTTTTATAGCAATTAAGTGAGATTCTCTAGGATCATATTGATATCTAGCACATAAACAAACATCAAACATAATATCAAGTCTACTAGCTGTTAAATAAAGTAAAGAACCAATCATATATCTATAAAGCTTTTGACCTACTTTCTTTCCATCTTCATCTTTATCAAGTTTGCATGAAGGACTCATTAGTGTGACAAGAGGTATAATAATTTTCATTCCAAACTTCTTAAGAATTTTCTTTGTATATTTCATTCGCTTAATAAAAATTTCCTCTCTTTCTTGTTTAATTGGAAGTCCAAGGAAGAAATTTAGTTCTTCCATCATGCTCATTTCAAATTCTTCCTACATTAGCTTTGCAAAATCTTGACAAAGAAGATTGTTAGTAGCACCAAATACTATGTCATCAACATAATTTGTACAACTAATAAATCCTTTTCTTTTCTTTTAAAAAAAAGGGTTTTATCAACATTTTCTCTAGAAAAATTATTTTCAATCAAAAATTTACTAAGTCTATCATACCAAGCTCTAGGTGCTTGTTTTAAACCATAAAGTGCTTTATGTAGCTTAAAAACATGATATGAAAATTTATGATCTTTAAAACTAGATGGTTGTTTAACATAAACTTTTTTATTTATAAAAATATTTAAAAATATATTTTTTATATTTATTTAAAATAAATTAATATTCATGCAACATGCAAATGCAAGTAACAACCTTATGGCTTCTAATCTAGCAATCGGTGCAAAGGTTTCATCAAAATCGATACCTTCTTCCTGATTATATTCTTTTGCAACTAATTTAGCCTTATTTCTAACAATTGAGCATCTTTATCTAATTTATTTCTAAATACTGATCATTTGGATCCTATAACAAGATGATCTTTGGGTCTATCAACTAAGGTCCATACCTTATTCCTGGTGAACTGTTTAATTCTTCTTGTATAACTAACATCCAATAACTGTCATTTTTAGCTTTCTCAATTATTTTGGGCTCTATATGAGATACAAATGCAAGATGATTATTGATATTTCTTATGGATAATCTAGTTCTTATACCTTGAGATGGATTACCTATGATTAGATCCTTTGGATGACCATAAGCATATCTTCAGTCTCTAGGTATATCTGTATTATTACGAGTAGTATCAACATCACCATCCTTAGGTGAGTCATCATCTTAGTTCAGGTTCATGATCTGAAGATACATCAACATTTAATTTTTTAAAATCTCTTCCAAAGATATTAGTATCTTTCTTATGATCTTTCTTTTTTGAACTTGATGCTAAAGACTCATCAAACACTACATGGATTGACTCTTCCATAATCAAATACTTCTTATTGAATACTCTATATGCCTTGTTAGATGTAGAATAACCTAAAAAAATACCTTCATCTGACTTAGCATCAAACTTTTCTAGATTATCCTTTTCATTGTTATGAAAGAAACATCTACAACCAAATATATGAAAATAACTAATATTGGGTTTTCTATTATGCCATAGTTCATAGGAAGTTTTCTTAAGAATGGGTCTAATCAAGGCTCTATTTAGGATGTAAAATATTATTTTTATAGCTTCCGCCCAGAAATATTTTGGGAGTTGACTTTCACATAGCATGATACGGGCCATGTCTTCTAGAGTCTAATTTTTTCTTTCTACCATCCCATTTTGTTAAGGTATCCTAGGTGCTGAAAAATTATGATGAATATTGTTTTCAATGCAAAAATCTTCAAATAAATGATTTTTAAATTCAATTCCATGATCACTTCTAAGAGACACTATAGTAGTATTTTTCTCATTTATGACTTTTTGAAGAATTTCAGAAATACCGAAAAAGTCTCATCTTTGTGAGCAAAAAATAATACCCAAGTGAATTTAGAATAATCATCTACTATCACAAGACCATATTTCTTTTCTCCTAGACTAGTAGTTTTAGTAGGTCCAAAAAGGTCCATGTGTAGTAGCTCGAGTGGCCTAAAAGTGAAAATAATATTTTTATATTTGAAAGAATTCCTAGTTTTTTTTTTCAATTGACATGCATCACAAACTCTATTATTTTTAAAATCTAATTTCGGGAGACCTTTAACCTAATCCATTCTAAGCAATTTTGAAATTAAGTTTGTGCTTGCATAACCTAATCTACGATGCCATAGCCACCTAATCTCATTTACCTTAGCATTATCAGCAATTAGGCAATGATTACTTGTAGATAAATTATCTAAGTCAATTAAGTATATATTATCATTTCTATTTTCAATAAAGATAATGCTATTATCAATGGGATTAGATACTGTGCAAATAGATGCTTCAAAGAAAACTTTGAAACCTTTATCACATAGTTGGCTAATGTTAATCAAATTATGTTTTAATCCATCTACATATAAAATATTTTTAATAAAAGTGGATGGAGTGATCTAAATTTTATCAATATCATGATGTGACCTTGACCATTATCTCCAAAGGTCACCACTCCACCTCTTTTAGCTTCAAGGGTGATAAATTGATCTTTGTCATCCGTCATATGTCTTGAACAGCCGCTATCAAGATATCATTTTCTTTTTAATTCTTTGGCTTTAAGATACGCCTGCAAAGCAATCACATCTTATGTTTAGGTACCTAAGCCTTCTTGGGTCCTTTATGGTTAGTAGTAGCAAATATAGTTCCTTTTGGAACCCAAATTATCTTTCCTCTATAACCAGCATTTACATGAGAAATCTTATGATTGCAAACATAGGATTTATGCCCTTTCTTGCCATAACGAAAACATGAAATATTTTTTTCAATCAATTCCTTCAAAAAAATTATTAACAAATTTTTATTTCTTATGTGGTTTGTAACCCAAACTAGACTTATCAAAAATAGCTCTTTGATTATTCAAAAGTAAATTCAGTCTTTTTGAGCTATAAGTAAATTTATCAACAATGCTCTTGTATTTTTTAAGTTTATTTTTTAAATTCTAATTTTTAGTAGAAATCATATTTTTCTCTTTTTTCTAGAACTTGTTTTTAGATTTTATCTTTTCAAATTCAATAGCAAGTTCATTATTCTTTTTAAGAAGATTTAGATTTTCAATTTTTAAAACCTTATTCTTTGTTCTCAAAACTTTAAAATCATTCATCAATTCATTGAAAGCATCATAAAGTTGTCAAATTTTAAATCATACATGGGGGTTTCAGAACTTATCTCATCTTCTTCATTTGCCATTAGACATATGTTGGCAACTTCTTGTTGTTCATCTTCGGATGAAGATTCATTACCATTGCTCCAAGTTGCAACATATGCTTTCCTTTTCTTTCTAAATTCCTTTCTGAGTTAAGAACATTCAGAATTGTAATGTTCAAGCTTCTTGCATTCATAGCATATCACGGGATCTTTCTCTTTCTCTTTATCTTTTTTCTTATCTCCTTCCAATTTAATAACAATTTTTCTTTTATGGAATGGCCTCCTTCTTTGCATGAATTTTTTAAACTTTCTTGTAAGAAGAGCGATGTCATCATCATCTTCATCTTCTTCACTGCTGCTCATTTCCTTTTCAGTAGCCTTTAATGCGATTATCCTTTTCTTCTTCACATTTTCTTCTTGATGTTGCTTCATTGTGAGTTCATGGGTCATGAGTGATCCAAGGAGCTTCTCCAAAGATAGATTGTTCAGATCTTTGGCTTCTTGAATTCTGTCACTTTGGCTTTCCATGCTCTTGGAAGGAACCTATGAATTTTTTGAACAAGTTTAGAATTAGTATAGGTCTTTCCAAGACTTTTTAATCCATTCACTATATCAGTAAATCTAGTGTACATGCAAGTGATGGATTCATTTTGATCCATGTTAAAGAGTTCATATTTATGCATATGAATGTTAATCATGAACTCTTTAACCTGGTTGGTACCCTCATGGGTAACTTTTAACCGATCCCATATCTCCTTAGCTAAGATGCAAGTGGATATTCTATTGAATTCATTTGCATCTAAGGAGTAGTATAAGACATTCATGGCCTTGGCATTAAGCTGGATCATTTTTTGATCATTTTCATTTCAATTCCTTTTGGGCTTAGGAACAATGGATGAATTAACTAAGTGTGTGAGAGTGCTAGAACCATTGATAATGATACTCCATAAATCATAGTCTAAAGCTTGAATGAATATCCTTATTCTAGCTTTCCAATATGAGTAATTTGTGCTATTAAACAAAGATGAACGATTTATGGATTGTCCCTTTAAAAAAGAAGAACTAGCTTGAGCTACCATTTGGATCTTTAGCTCTTGATTATTAGATCAAGGAAAGATGAGCACAAGCTTCGATACCAATTGTTGACCCAGATGGCAACCCAAGAGGAGGGATGAATTGGGTTCTTAAAAAATTTTGGTGCTTAAAAATAATTTCACAAAGTGAAAGTATACAAGGATAATGCAATGAGTGTGGTGCTAAGAATGCAAAGCAGAATATAAAGATAGAGTAAAGAGAAAAAGGGACATGCATGATAAACACAAAGATTTATAGTGGTTCGGTGTTAGCTACCTACATTCACTCCCAAGCAACTCTTGGGCCTACACTATAATCTTCTTGATTACAACCAAATTATTTTACAAGCTCACAACTCAAACTTATTATTTTAACAATAGGATTACAACAAATCCAGCCAGTTTTCATAAGCTCACTAGTACACAACCTATCGCAAGCTAACCTAGCTTGCACAAGGCTAATCTGTCTCACCTGATTGAATCAGTAATCAAATATTATAAGAGTAAGGTTATAACAGATATAAAGCTTCTTAAATGAGCGAATAAGCAATTAATATGAACAAGATAGAAATAAAAGAGCCTGATTTAAAAGATTTCTGAAGTTGCAACTTTTTTCTTTTCTTCTTTTTTTCTTCTTCTCTTGAATGATCTTCCTCAAGATAGGATTGAAGCTTTGAAAGATTTATTGATGTAGAGGCTATTGAAGAACTAGGGATCTTTTCTTTCCTTTTTGATTTGATGAAAGTCCCTCAAAGTAGGCTTTTGAATGCTTTCGATTTTTCTAAACTCTTTTTCGAACACTTGGGATTTTAAATCTGAACATTTTCCTTTGATTTTTCTCTTTCTGTTCTCTCCTTTTCAAATGATTGAAAGCTCCCTTTTATAATCTCCTCTTGATCCACTTTTTAATGAAAACTAGCCATTAAATGTACTTATGGATGTGTTTAGCACGAAAGAGAAAATAGTCATTGAGGTTTATTGAAAGAAAGATAACTTCTGAAGTCATCTCTAACACATCTAAAATCTACTTCTGATAGACTAGAATCGATTCTAATCTAGTCTGGAGTCGGCTCTAAGTCGGGATGCTCAAAATAGCAATATTCGTCCATTGCAAAGTTGGCTCTAGCTTTTCGTGGGGTCGACACATCGCGTGCTTAAGTCGGCTTTAACAAATGCAGGAGCTGGCTCTAATTGAGCCCCAAAAAATATAGTCTCTGTTTGACAATTAGAGTTGGCTTTAATTTGATGCAGAAAAAAGGTTCTCTATTTTTTTATTAGAATCAGCTCTAATCTCTGCAAGAGTCGGCTTAATCTGTGCCGAAAGTGCCAAACTATTTTGATACACTCTGGAGTCGGTTCTAATCCTTCTAGAGTGAGCTCTAATGTCTAAAACTTGACACTTGACACTAGAATTGAATTCAAACTCATTTTTTCTTGGATTTTGATTAGATAAATACTTTAAATTTCTAAAACACTTAATCAAAATCATTAGTAACATAAGAGATATACTCATATGGTTTTTGTTATTCATCAAAATCAATAATTGGGTCAACAATGAGTGTATATAATCATGACCTGGTAATGTATTATAGACCTAAACTGAATGTATGAAATGATTTTGGTTGTGGAATCAATTGTGAATGTGAGCTTTAATGTTGTGTGTAAAATTAATATGGATGTTGTTTAAAGATTTTGTAAAGTAGGATATGAAAATATTATTCTTATCTAAGCAGGATAAATTATGTTGAGTTATTAATTAAGAAATGTATAAATTAATTGAGTAGGTTGAAAAGTTTTTTTTAGGATGAGTTTTTGAGCAGGTAATTTATGGCAATTGGATGAGCTTCACTAATACTTTATGGTGTGCAACATAAAGGCTAGTAGAACTCTACTTGATTTTCATAAGTTACTGCATTTGTCGGAAGAGGGTATCGACACCAATACTTTTTGATATTGCTAAAAAATAGCTTTTTCTAGGAAAGCTGTGAAGGATTTTGAAATTGATGATTCATAGTTACTGAACCTGTGGGAGGTTACCTTATATTTGTATTATGTAATCCTTGCTATTAGGTTTAAGATCCTACTATACCAAATTTTATTCTTCTAATGTAACTTTCTTATCTATTTTGCTCTGTACATGATACTTTTTCTCATGGTAAATCTACACCATGTTCAAAAGTAATCAATGGATGAGGTCCTTTATCTTCACCTTATATGGAAAAACTAGTGTTGGTGTAGCCATGTTAACCAATTTGAGATTTCTTGCCTTGCAGTCAAAAGATAATCTTAGTGTACCAAGTAGGTCAATTCTGAGTGTAATTTTCTCACATTTATGGTACCCATAGTAGTACCATGCCATTATAGAGTTGATTTGGGTCAATTTGAAGTGCTGATGACTAGTATACCCTCCATATCGAATATTGGTTTGCTGCTAGTGCTATGCAATACAATGAATCATAATCACAATTGTAAAGTATTTATTATTTTAATTTTTTTCTTCATAATTTTAGCATCTATAATTGTTCATGACTATGTTTGAGTTGGTGAGATCTAAATCTAGAATCAGGAAGAATACTACGAATGGCATTAACAATGTCTCTTCAACTATGCTATCCAACAAATGTGTAGTTTTGCTAGTTTTGTTTTACTTTACAATTTGCATTTTTTTACTATGCATGGATTGTTTTGGATTTGATGAAAAATGAGGAAATCTTCTTAAGTTGCACTAATGGTGTTCTTCTATGTTGATGAAGTAATATGGATACTTAAAACAAGCCCTACATCCTTGAGCTCAATAGATGTTATGACAACATTATACAATAGTTACAGTTGGCGGTTTAAACTTTGTTGTTAATAGTAAAGAAACTTGCCATTATATATTGATAGTCTTATATGTCTGAAAATGTGACTAAAATATATGACATTTTTGAATATTTATTGCATAAATAAAAATCCATTCCATAATTACTAATGTGTAATGACTACATATGCAGCAACCACTATTTATTTCCAAACACAGTGTTGGGACCCTCTCTCGACAATGCGAGGACCTATGGAAATCGTGTATAGTTCTACTAGCCTTTATGTTGCGCATCATAAAGCATTAGTGAACCCCATTCAATTGCCATAAATCACCTACACAAAAAATCATCCTAATAAAAACTTTTTAACCTAGCATGTTCAATTAATGTATACATTTCTTAAATCAAATCTCAACTTAATTTATCCTGCTTTTCAAAATCTTTAAACAACATCCATATTATTTCCTCACACTGCTAAAAGATTACATTTACAATTGATTTCACAACCAAAACCATTTCATACATACAGATCAAATTTATAGTACATTACCAAGTTACAACTATATACATCCATACATAATTACCCTTACCCATCTCCATATACATATATGGCTCTATATACATTTTACATCCAATTTACATTTTCTCCAAGCTAATGAATTGTTACAATGATCAGCTAAACATCCAAGTCTAGGACCAATGCTAAGGCCAACCTTCTAATCCTGCCAACAAGCTCACTGATCAGAAATAAAAAATTCAAAAATAGTGGGGTAAGACCGAAGTCCCAGTATTCGATAACCATCTAACCATGAGGAAACTGAGAACAAAATCATCATTTTGAAAATATGCTAACACTGTATGTCATGAATAAGTCAAGGTACACTTTTGAATATGATATAAAAAAACATAGAATATAGCTTATGTTTCAAATAAGATAACTCCATTTAAAATACTGTAATAACTATTTTTCCACTAAAAAATCAATAGCACCAATAAATAAATACACCTTTTTGAAGCGATAAGAGAAACTCATAAGTTAGCTTATGCTTCCAATAATATACCTCAAACTGAAATACTATATAAATCATTTTTCCACTGAAAAAAATAAACCATTGTATAAAACCCATGTATGTTGCATTACTTTATAAAATATGTAAATACTTTTATAAAAACTGGTAAATGCTTTCTTGTCCCTCATCGGGACTTGTTCTCTGTAGCCCAACCTTTCTATTCTTTTCTTTTCTTTCTGATCCCCATTGGGATATACTTAGCCCATTGGCCTTTTTAAAACCAAAAACAAGCTTTTAAAATTCTCATGATGCTGGGCTATGGGTTGCCTCTGAGGTATCTTCCTACAATCGCCCACCTATAGGTATACTCTCATCGAGTGCGTATTCTTCAATGCATTCCCGCACATGTAGCATCCCTTACCTGTACGGTTCATCGGATGATTGAGCTTTGTCCCTTGACCCTAACATATCGGGTTTTCTCTATGCCCCTTAAGCTATATAATAACCGAGCTCATTATCGAACTATGATTCTTTGCCCCCACAAGCTGCTTGCAACATGCCCCACTGGCATGGTCTAGCTTGTACTCATCCTTAGCCACGAGATCATAGTACGATTGAATCACAAGGAGGTGCCACTATATAAATAGTATGCAATGCTCAGGCTACGAAGGATGATCAGTCCTATAGCTACCCAATGTTCTGTATGATACATGCATTAAAATATGCTATTTTTAAAACTTGACTATGCATATATGCCAATACATGCCTTTGAAACTCATACTTTTTCTTTGAAACTTATGCTCTTTTTTGAAAGTCATGCTTTAACTCATACTTTAATTGAAATGATAGAGATATAGACTAAAAGATATGCTTTATGTTATGTTTTTATATTTTAATGAGAATTTATTTTGAGCAATGTGTGCCATTTACTATATATGTGCATGTGTCTAGTATTTACAAAGAGTATTTGATCTAGTGTGTAGAGTACGGCTTACACATAGAAGACTAGATCATCGTTCTTTTGGAATACAAGTTTATTGTTCACAGTTTTAGATGGAATTGGACACACCATCAGTAGAACTGTAGCACAAATTTTTAGTAGGTCTGTCTTGACTACGGGGAATGGTTTATTCTAACTATTTTGCTAGTACACTTTATGTGTATTGAACAGGACCCAGTTGAGTTAATTATTTTGTACTGACTTTATAAAATAATTTAAAACTATGAATATTATGATTACTTATGCTCTTAATCCAAATTCTATTTTAGACACGTGTATGTAGTGATTATTGCTTTGATTACACAGAGTGAGATTCTATATGAGTCAATAAACTCAGTGGGTTGGGCAATATATATATGGTGAATATTAATAGTTAAAGGAATCACGTCCTGTTAATTTGGATTGATGATATCCCCTTGAGAAAGCTTATAAGTTTTGATTGTATCAAATCTTACAAATGGATTTTGAATCCATACATCAAATAAGTTAAGTGGATAAGTCTCAAGGATAATAAAAGCCAATTAAATTATATTTTCAGTAATTAAATTTAATTGGTGGATATCTATAATCTTAACATGGGGAGATAATAAGTATTTAATATTAAAGGCTCAAAATATAAATTGAATATGATTAGGAGTACAATTATAATTCTTTAGTGGAATGAATTGTAATTTACTAATTGAATCCTAACCCGTGGTAGGATTGGAGATTTAATTATGTGGAAGTCCTTTTCATATTTGCCTATTGGTCCCTGTTGTAGCCCTATAAATATCCTCTCAGTTGGTTGCTAGGGTTAACATTTTTGAGAAAAAAGAAAAACAAGAAACCCTAGGTCGGCGAGAGATCCCACCATCTTGTGAGAGAAGGAAGGTATTTTGGAATACGGTGGAAGGCTAAAAGGTTGAGGTCAAGCAATCGAATCAAAGTGTTCTAAAGTTCAAATCTGAAGGTATGATCTTGCACTCATAGATTAGAACGGTAAAAAGTTTTTTTGTATTACTCATATACGCTATAGCCGTGATCTTGGGGGTATTCCGCGCTCCCCAAAGTGGTATCAGAGCCACGGCTGATATTGTATATGAATAATGCGGCCATGTTCTCCATTAATCGGAATATGCATGCGTGGGATAGATCGTGCTTGCTGCTAACGTTGTTTTGCAGGTTTCTATCCTGTTATTATGGTCACATGAATGTATGTGTTTTGATTTGATATTCTTAGATCTATTTTGTGAACTCCGGTTTAAGAGGCGTAGGATCATTGTAATATTTCATAGCATGTATGCTCCAATTTTTTGAGAGCTTTGTGATTGTAAATACGTAGCATGTGAACTCCTATATGGAGGCATAGGATTTTTGTAATCTGGTAGGCTCTGATGGAGGAAGAAGACCTGCTGCAAATTACAGGATAGATTCTAGGAGAATCCGTTGCAGGATATGATTCTAAGGAGAATCGTTGCAGGGTAGGATTCTAAGGAGAATCCGTTGCAGGATGTGATCAAAAAGTAGATAGGATTCTAAGGAGAATCCGTTGCAGGATATGATTAAAAATAAATAGGATTCTAAGGAGAATCTGTTGCAGAAAAGGATTCTGAAGGAAAATCCGAAGGAATCGAAAGAGCAAATACAAGGTCGATCCCCGCTGGGGGCCAGCCCCCAGACCCCCGTATGCAAAGCGGAAAATCATCGAGCAAAGAAGCAATCATGATGCAATGGGGATCTTCATCTACATGGAGAATTTTGACCATAATAACAGGGATTTTATTTATCTTGTTTATATTGGTTATGTTGCATACTTGATTGTTTATCCTTTTGTTCTTATGTCTATAACTAGGAGAACATGGTTAATTGGATAATCACTTGCTGTTTGTGTTTTGAATTTATAAGATAATCAAACACAAGTTTTATAACCCTCAAAATATTGTTTAAATAACTAAGTGGGAGAGGGAATTAATCACATTTAAATCCCATGGTTCCATCACTTGTTTATTGGTGAGGTAGTTATTTTCACGTGTTAGCATTAGTGCTTTCCTCCCCATAGGATGAAATTGATTGCCAGCTCACCAAGAATAATCCCTAGTAGTTGTTAATGTTGGATTACCTCTCCATCTGAGGGATCCACCATGGGACAATGGATCTAGGATTGAGTGATGGTATACACTTAGGTATAAATATTGGTATCCTCCCATCGGAGTCACTACAAATATTTATATGACCAAAGTTAGCCAGCTAATTAATTTTACTTGGTATGTTACCTTTTATCTAGATAGTAAAATTAATAGGTTTTATCTGTCTAGATAAATGATGAGTAGTAGATGTCCTCCCATCGAGGCATACTATTCAAAATGTACTAGGCTGCTAGCAAATTCTTTTATTTTGTAGTGGTTGAGGGGCCATACTTATAATTTTGAATTTAAAGTTTATTGCTCATTATATCTTATTTGATGTATGAATGATTCTCAGGATTAAAATGTCTTCTTTCAATCCACTTGCTGTGATACTCAAAGAAAACAAATTGACTGGTCCTAATTACATTGATTGAAAAAGAAACCTGGATATAGTGTTAACTGCAGAAGGGTACAAGTATGTGCTCACTCAGGTCTATCCCGCAGAGCCCGATGAAGGGGCCTCAGATGAGGAGTCCCAAGCTTACCGTAAGTGGGTTAAGGCTGATGAGATGGCGCAGTGTTACATATTGGCATCTATGTCAAATGTTCTGCAACATCAGCATCAATCTATGCCCTCTGCCTATGACATGATGTTCAACCTCAAAGAAATGTTTGGGGATCAGAGTTAGGCAGACTGCGATCTGATGCTAATATGGCTGAAGGAACTCCTGTCAGGGATCATGTTCTAAAGATGATTAGTCTTCTGAATGAACTGGAGATGGAGCGGAGATGGATGGGGAAACCCAAGTTGATATCATTCTCCAGTCCCTACCCAGCAGTTCTGCCTAAATTATACCATGAACAAAATAAAATTTTCGCTGGCAGAGCTACTTAAAGAACTTCAGGTAGCAGAGAGTTTCATTAAGAAGCCTGCAGTTGCTATGGTTACCTTCTTCGAAGTCTCATGCTAAGAAGAAGAAAAAGGTTCACAACATCAGGCCCTACAGCCCAATGGGGAAATGAAAGTGCTTCGTCTGCAAGCAGCCAGGTCACTGGAAGCAGCAATGTCCAGTTTGCTGGTGTGTAGATCACTAATCATGTTTGCAATTCTTTGCAGGGGTTCCAGCAGACCCGGTAGCTAAGTGATGGAAGATTTACATATTTCTGAGAGATGGCACCAGTAGTTGCAGTAGGAGATTTTAGCTTTTCTTTTAGTAGAAATAGAATTTTAATATTAAAGTACCTTCAATTAGAAGGAATTTAATTTCAGTTTCTAAGTTGGTTGATGATGGATATTCAGTTTATTTTAATGACTGCGTTGTTATTAAGATTTTATCTGTTCTGGTACATTATGGTCTTTATATTATTAATCATGTTTCTCCTACTGTGCAACTAAATGAAGTGAATAACAATAATAGACCATGTAAGAGAAAATATCTTCTGAAATGAATCAAACTTATCTTTGGCACTTGCGCCTAGGTCATATAAATCTAAGACGGATTTCTAGACTGGTTCAAGATGGATTCATTGGAAGTAGAGGCACTACCGGTCTATGAATCTTGCTTAGAAGGAAAAATGACCAAGCGGCCATTCTCGGCCAAAGGCAATAGAGCTAAGGAGATATTAGAATTGGTTCACTCTGATTTGTGTGGCCCAATGAACATCCAAGCTAATGAGTACTTTATCACTTTTATTAATGATTACTCAAGATATGGGTATATTTATCTGAAAGTCTGAATGCTTTGAAAAATTTAAAATTTTTAAGGCAGAAATGGAGAACATGGTAAAATATCAAGACACTACGATCCGATCGTGGTGGCTACCTCTTAGGGGAGTTCACAGATTACTTATTAGATGCTGGGATTGAATCCCAGTTATCTGCACCTAGTACGCCACAGCAGAATGGTGTAGCTGAAAGAAGGAATATGACTCTTATGGATATGGTTAGATCTATGATGAGTTATTCAGACTTACCTATTTTGTTTTGGGGATATGCATTAGAGACAGCTGCATATATTCTTAACTTGGTACCATCTAAGTCAGTACCTAAGACACCCACAGAACTGTGGACTGGGCACAAGCCTAGTCTAAGACATGTTCGGGTTTGGGGTTGTCCAGCACATGTACTAAAAGGTAAACCAGATAAGTTGGAATCAAGGACAGATGTATGTTCTTTGTTGGATATCCTAAAGGAACAAAAGGTGGTTTATTTTATTGTCCTAAGGATCAGAAGGTCATTGTTAGCACCAATGCCCGATTCTTGGAGGAGGACTATATTATAGACCACAAACCCAGAAGTAAATTGCTCTAGAAGAGTTGAGAGGCGATAAAACTAGACTGGCTCCTTTAATACCAATAGTACAAGCAGAAACACCACAAGAAAGTGGGTTCCCAAACATCCACTCTTCGTAGTGGGAGAAGTATAGTAACATGAACTGACCCTGAACTGGTACAAAATGATACCATTAATGCACCAGTTTCAGAATCAGTGCAGGTTGATGGAGCACAAGATCAGAGTCAGATCGTATTACTACAAGCACATACAATCAGGTTGTGCCTCGTCGTAGTGGGAGGGTTGTAAATACACCTAAACGGTATATAAGAGTCATATGACAGAATCTCTGATGAACTGGATACTGAACCCAGTAGCTACAATGAAGCATTATAGGATAAAGATGCAACTCTTTAGCAAAATGCTATGAAATCAGAGATAGAGTCTATGCACTTTAATCAGATCTGGGATCTTGTAGAACCACCCGAGGGAGTAAAATCCATCGGATGCAAGTGGATCTATAAGAAGAAGAGAGGAGCAGACGGAAAGGTGGAAACCTTCAAGGCTAAGCTAGTTGCAAAAGGTTTTACTCAGAAAGAAGGGATCGACTATGAGGAAACCTTTTCACCAGTAACTATGCTTAAGTCTATCCGGATTCTCTTATCCATTGCAGCTCATTTCGATTACGAAGTTTGGCAAATGGATGTCAAGACAGCTTTCCTTAATGAAAATCTTGACGAGTGCATTTACATGATGCAACCAGATGGTTTTATAGTAAAAGGCCAGGAGCACTTGGTGTGCAAGCTTAAGAGGTCCATTTATGGACTTAAACAGGCATCTAGATCTTGGAATACTCATTTTGATCAAGCTATTAAATCTTATGGTTTTGATCAAAGTCCTAACTAGTCATGTGTGTACAAGAAGCGTGGTGGAAAAACTTTGGTGTTTCTGGTGCTATATGTGGATGACATCTTACTTATTGGAAATGATATGGGAGTGTTATCTTTGGTCAAGGTATGGTTATCTGGACAGTTTGATATGAAGGACTTGGGAGAAGCAAGTCACATCCTAGGGATCAAGCTTTTGCGAGATCACAAGCAAAGGATGATATGCTTATCTCAAGCCACTTATATCGATAAAATTCTCACCCATTTTGGCATGCATAATTCCAAGAAAGGATTTCTTCCTTTCAGGCATGGAATTTCTCTATCTAAGGATCAGTGTCCTAAGACACCTGAAGAGATAGAAAGTATGAAGGCAGTTCCTTATGCTTCTGCAGTAGGAAGCCTAATGTATGCTATGCTATGTACTAGACCTGATATCTATTTTGCCGTAGGCATGGTTAGCAGATTTCAGTCTAACCCTGGGTGAGAACATTGGACTGCAGTAAAATATATAATTAAGTACCTGAAAAGGACTAAAGATTATATGTTAGTTTACCAAGCAGATAGTCTTGTGCCTATAGGATATACAGATTCGGACTTCCAATTAGATAATGAATCTAGGAAATCAACCTCGAGATATGTGTTCACTTTGGGTGGTGGAGCTATTAGTTGGAGAAGTGTGAAGCAGACTTGTGTTGCTGACTCTACCATGGAAGCTGAGTATGTGGCTGCATCTGAGGCTGCAAAAGAGGCTGTTTGGCTAAGAAACTTTCTTTTGGATCTTAGTGTGATACCTTCAGTGCAATTACCTATTACACTTTATTGTGATAATAGTAGGGCAGTTGCTAATTCGAAGGAACCCAGGACCCATAAGAAATCTAAACACATTGAGCTTAAGTATCACCTGATATGTGACATCGTGCAAAGAGGTGACATGCTGGTGACCAAGGATACATCTGAGGACAACCTGGCAGACCCTTTTACAAAGAGTTTAATTTCGAAAGTTTTTGATAGACATGTAGAGGGCATGGGAGTTAGATGTGTACAAGCATTGCTTTGATTCTAAGTGGGAGATTGATAGAGATATAGACTAAAAGATATGATTTATGTTATGTCTTTATATTTTAATGAGAATTCATTTTGAGCAATGTGTGCCATTTACTATATATGTGCATGTGTCTAGTATTTACAAAGAGTATTTGATCTAGTGTGTAGAGTATGGCTTATACACAGAAGACTAGATCATCGGTTCTTTTGTAATACAAGTTTATTGTTCATAGTTTTAAATGGAATTGGACACATCATCAGTAGAACTGTAGCACAAATTTTTAGTAGGTCTGTCTTGACTACGGGGAATGGTTTATTCTAACTATTTATGCTAGTACACTTTATGTGTATTGAATAGGACCCAGTTGAGTTAATTATTTTATACTGACTTTATAAAATAATTTAAAACTCATGAATATTATGATTACTTATGCTCTTAATCCGAATTCTATTTCTAGACACGTGTATGTAGTGATTATTGCTTTGATTACACATAGAGTGAGATTCTATGAATCAATAAACTCAGTGGGTTGGGTAATAACATTATATATGGTGAATATTAATAATTGAAGGAATCTACATCCTGTTAATTTGGATTGATGATATCCCCTTGAGAAAGCTTATAAGTTTTAATTGTATCAAATCTTGCAAGTGGATTTTGAATCCGATACATCAAATAAGTTAAGTGGATAAGTCTCAAGGATAATAAAAGCCAATTAAATTATATTTTTAGTAATTAAATTTAATTGGTGGATATCTGTAATCTTAACGTGAGGAGATAATAAGTATTTAATATTAAAGGCTCGAAAATATAAATTTAAATATGATTAGGAGTACAATTATAATTCTTTAGTGGAATGAATTATAATTTATGTAATTGAATCCTAACTCGGGGTAGGATTGGGAGATTTAATTACGTGGGAAGTCCTTTTCATATTTGCCTATTGGTCCCTGTTGTAGCCCTATAAATACCCTCTCAGTTGGTTGCTAGGGTTAACATTTTGAGGAAAAGAAAAACAAGAACCCTAGGTCGGCCGAGAGATCCCACCATCTTGTGAGAGAAGGAAGGTATTTTCGGAAATACGGCGGAAGGCTAAAAGGTTGAGGTCAAGCAATCGAATCAAAGTGTTATAAAGTTCAAATCTGAAGGTATGATCTTGCACTCATAGATTAGAACGAAAAAGTTTTTTTGTATTACTCATATACGCTATAGCCGTGATCTTGGGGGTATTACGCACTCCCCAATAGAAATATGCTTTAAAGTCATGCTTTGAAATGCATCATGAACTTAGTTCTCAATTCTCATATTTAAAACATTTGAAACAGTATGCTAGACATATCATATCTTGGGTTCATATCAAAATATCCATAAAATATCTCAAAAGTACTATACATAACTAGATGAGAAACCCACTCAACTTAGTTGCTAGCACTCTTAACTAGCTATTATCTTCCTTGTTCCGGTTCTCTAGAACCAATCTCTTGACCTAAGTCATCATGTATGCATTATCAGGGCCACAAACATGAAAGGTTTCATGCAACTATGCATGCAAGCTCTATGCTTAACATTATAGCACAATTTTCTTCCACCCTTTCATATACTCCAAAATATGCATGCTAACATATCATGCATATCCAAATCACAAAACTCTGATACTATTCTCATGACTAGGTAAAATAGGCTTACCTTAGAAAGCAAGAAAACCCCTTGGCTTTCTCCTCTCTTCTTCTTCTTCTTCTTTTTTTTACTTCTTTTCTCACGCTAAGCTCTATGTTTCTTTTTGTTTGACCCTTTTTTTCTTCTATTCCCTTTCCTTACGATGGCTTAGAGGTTAAGAAAGAATTAGAAAGTTTTAAATGACCCACAAAAATCTCTATTTTACCATTGACAACCTTTAAGGCACACCTATTAAAGTCCACATGGCTTATCCTCATCCTTAACATTTTGCCATTTTAAAATTCTTTTCCATCTTGCCCTTATTTCATTTTGCGAATGACCTTTGGAATCCTCAACCTTTTCATCCAAGTAGTCAGCTCTATAGCCGACTACTTTGCATGAAAATTTCAAGTAGTCGGCTATAGAGCCAACTACTTTGCCCAAAATCCCCAAGTAGTCAGCTCTATAGCTGACTACTTTATCGCTTAAATTTATTTCCCCATTTGACCTTGGTCAATTCTCAAAATGGCATTCCCAAAGGGTCACCCATCCTTGCTGCTTTCATCGGGCATGCTTAACTTGCAATAGTCCTACTATGATCACACCCAACATGTCCAAAGGACCCTCTCAAGATAGCCGACCAATTTGAGTCACTACTAAGCCACTACCCGACCACCATTCCAAGTTATTTTCAGATCCATCTTTCTTCTTTTTTTCCAACTCTTACAGACTTAAAAAAAATTTCTACAGATTTAAATCATATAAGTCGACTTCCTAGTCGACCACTGTGGCCAATTTTCATCTTAACCCGATAAACAAAGGCTTTCCAAAAACAAGGCAGCTAAAGACTTGCCTTCTGACGCCAAAACAAAACCATTTCCCAAATGAGTCAGCGTATGAGCCGACTCTTTCATGGAAAACAAAAGACTTGGCATCCCTTAGGTGAGGGTGGGTGGAAAACATTAAGTGAGAGAAATTAAGGGGAAAAGGGCATTACATTGAGACTTCAAAAGGCTATGGAAAAGAAATAAGAAAATATAACAAGGCTAGTGCTAGTTTCATCCAAGAAAGTTCGGGGCATTCCAACTTTCATATTTTCATTCTAGCCTTTTTCCAACTTGCTACAATTTTCCATTAAATACAAAAATCTTTATAAAAGCCTTGATTGCAAATCTTAATTGAACAATTTGTATAATTATTTTAGAATAATATAAAAATTTAAAAACTCAGGATGTTACATACGGGCTAAGCCACGATAAGTCCTCTTGAAGGCCAAGAACAATACACATTATGACTAATAAAAATATGATATTTTATTGGTGTAAATTATTAAATGAGAATATGATAAAAAAATTCTTGACCTAATTTTAGTTTTTCTATATTTTACCCTCTTGAGAGAATGGTTATTAGATTCGGATCGAATTGGTCAGTCTAACTACTGAACCAGACTCTTAAACAAAGCTAGTTTCTTTAATCAAACTAGTGTAGTTGGCATGATCAAAATTGAATGAACCAATCCAATTTTTTATTAATTTAATGATCTAGTGTAAATCAATAATATCAGACTGATTTTTTAATGCCCTTTAAAATTATTTTTTAACCAATACAATTTAAATATCAGTGTTAATTTTTAGGTTTTTTTTCATGTAACCGACGCCATGTAGTTGAAAAAAGGCTTAGATGAGTTGAGACCCAAATCTCTTTCTTTTGGCTCTCTCTACCTCATCTCTCCCTTTCTTTAGCGACTAAATAGAATTTCAAGTATTATTTTTTCTGAAATTTAAGATTAAGTTTAGGTATTAATGTAGATGTGATATTAAATAACTCAATTTTAAGGATCTAGTAACTAGCCTTATTGAAAATTCAGCTTGTAAAATTCAAAGTTTAGAAAGAAAATAGAAATTAAATAAAAATGAAGCAATAATAGAATAAAGTATAGAAAACTAAAGTTTTCTACCTATGAACTTCGTTGAGATGGTCATCCACTATCCAAAACCATTAGCATTAACATTGAAAATAGGGTTGCCTGCTAGTTGATTGGATTGAGTCGTGCTTGTCCCTGATTTGACCAAATTTCATGTTTCAGTCATGAGTTTGGATATGGACTCAACCTATTAGGTTATTGAATTGGATCCCATTGAGTGCATAAAAAAATTTTAGACTTAACAAGTTGTTCGGGGTAATTTGAAATCAATTACGACTTATATCTAATCCAAAATGTTTTTGTTCAAGTCAAGATTGGGTTAGGTTATGTCTGCATTTGAGTTAAGCTTCTAGTTATAGTTAAAATTTACTAATTGATAATTAAATATGAAGCCACTAAAATTTTAAATAAGATTAAAATAGTAACTTAAACTAACTTTAATATATATATTGATATGCTTAAAGGTATTATAAATAAAAATATGCCAAAATAGATAATAAAATATGAATATTTAGATACAGTTAAGCAAAAAAGATGAGACAAAATCTAATTCTTAGGATAAAATAGATAATGAATCTGACATCATGTTACAAAAGAATTTGAATAGCTGATTTGGGGGTGACATGCGACCCGAGGGTAGTCCACTCATTCTGATTGCCACGACCAATGTTGTCATCCGACGTGTCATTAGATTGGCAACTTGACCCCGAGTGATTGGAAAGAAGGGCTAGGGTTCTCCCAAAGGGCCCCGTAGGAGAATATTTGGTAAGTGAGGTAACCAACCTTGCTGCAGTAAAATGATCATGGCATTAATAAACGAGTTAGAATAAGCTTCAAGCGGCCAGCCACTAATGGGGGGAGTGGAAATTGATGGCAATGGTTTTCGGTGGCGCGCCGCCTCATGGATTTCGGTGGAGCTGTCTCCAAAATTTATTATTATATAAATATATAGTTAAATTATATCACATCTAAATATAGCAAGGTGGATCTATCCGATTTGAATTTTAAAGGGATATGAATTCTAATTGGACCAGGTTCACTGGGATGAAAAAGAAAAAAAAAAAATCCATAGAGTAGGTTAATTTTGAAGGCTTAGAAGATCAAGCTACACTTAAAAATGCTTTATTTTGTACATATTGAAGGATCCATTATGCTGTCATGCTACAAATTTTTTTAATGCAATTAAGATAGAATGTACCAAGCAATCACATTTATAAAGAAAAAAATAAAGCAAGGCATTTTAACATGGCAAAACTTTTTCTAAATAATACCTATATTATACTAGAGTACTTTCTTGATGTTAATTAATAATAATAAATAAGAATAATGTGCCTCTTGATGGTCAATGTTGGAAGTACTTAGCACTCGATCATATAGATTTGTTTCTTGTATTGTTTCTTTTCTTTTTTTAGACAAAGCCTATCATATAAATTTTGGTTCTAATTTTTTATAGATAAATTTAATAAAAAATTTGATCAATTTTTTCATTGATCAGCCTAGCTATCCTTTCTTTTTTTTAGTTAAAAGAAGTAGAAAAATATATCAAGTTTCTGTAGATATGATTTACCTGTAAAATGAGGAAGAGGATGGAGAAGATTTACCTATTGAAGATAAATAAGCTTATTTCCCATCTATCACATAAAATATCTTTTTTATTTTTAAAATATCCCTGATTTTCACTTGCTTTCTTTAATCACAACAAATCTTATACCAAGTGATACTATTGCAATTTCAATCTAATTTTCAACAAAAAGATCAACAGATATTAGTAAGTGTAGCAAATTTTTTCTCTCCATCTTCTTCATCATTTTTTTCTCTTTTCTTTTTTTAGCCTTGCATTGTTTTCTTTCGTCTTAGCCTTTGATTGTGTTCTATGAAGAATGGAGCTAAAAGATGATTTTTTCCCTTCGCATGATCTTAAGCACCATCCTTATGGGGCCTTCATCCTCATCAATTTTTTATATTATTAATTTTTTCTTTTTCAACTTTCAACCTTGCATCTTTTTTCTTTTTTTATCATTATTTTTTGTTACAATTGATAAAAAATGTAGTCACTGCTCTCCACTCAACCTTCGTTCGGTCTTCAAGCACTCTCCAATACCACCCATTAATGTATACCTAATCCAACATCCTCATCATGGTTTTTGGGTCATAATTTTGGATCTATACTTAAACCATTAATTTATTGGATTAGATAGGTTCAAAAATTATAGATTCAATGAGATTTGATTATTCGGGTCAAGTATGGTCCAAGTCCAACCCAAAACATTAATGTTTAGGGTAGAAATGATCATATTGCATTTGCATTTGAATCAAGCATCTAACTATTATTTTATAATTAAAATTTAATTATTAATAATTAAATATAGATTTATTAAAAACTAAATAAGATAAAAAAGAGTTAATTTAAATTTTGTTTAAAAAATTTAAATTCTATCGAAGAAAATGATTATTTTAAGTTTATAAATTATGTTATTCAAAATATTTATTGATATACTTGGAGACATTATAAATAAAAATCTATCAAAAAATAAAAATATAGATATTTTTATATAGTTAAGAAAAAAGAAAAAGATCTAATTAATAAGATACTCAACTCAACTCATCTAAGCCTTTTCCAAACTACATGGGTTAGCTACATGAATTTTCTTCCTCCACTCTTTTCTTCAATAGATTCATGTTTTAAAGGATCTGACGAAGTTTTACGCTGGCTGTCAGTTACCTAATGCAACCCTCCTTCTTTACACCTATGCTTGGGACTGGCCTTGACGGAGTTATCTAGTTAATAAAATGAAAAAGTAAAATTAGTTTAAATAACAATATATTTAATAAATTAATAAAGGTATTGGAGTGAAAGCAAATAAGATTTATATAATTGATATTTATGAGCTGGTTCAATTGGGTTTCGATCAAGCTAAAAAATACAAGGTCAAGGAACTACTAAGAACTTAGATCGGATATAATTTTCTAACCCAACTCAATCTAGGGGTTTTTAAATACAAATCATGTTAGGACTAGGTCAAGACATGAGATCTATTTGTAGCCCTATTGCTAACAATGAAATTATAAGTGTTAAGTAATTTTTCTTTTGGCACAAGTTAATATTAACTATCATCTTTTATGGTTTATAGGGCTAACATAGGAAATAAAATATTATTAAAAATCTTTAGCGAGGGCTAGTAAAAAAATTAGAACCCTTGTTAAAATTTTAACTATATATTTTAGCCATTGTCATTAGAAATTTATTAAAATTACATCCGGAAACATCACTCTTTCTCGCACACTTGCTGAAAAATCTTTTCACCCTTCTTTTTTCCCCCTTCTATGCCACCAAATCATAACCCTATCCTTCAAAATTTAGGTTTTTGCATTCTTTTTTCTTCCTTGCTTTATGGCATGAAAAATACTCTTTTATTCTTTTTTTCTGATTGATGTTAGCTTCCAAGAATTTAGGGAAAAAAATGAATTTTTAAAATTAGCTAATGGTTTTTGAATAGTTGGTGAGATTTCAATCTTTATTATAAAACTTTTGTTTATAGTTTTATGAACTCTTTTTCTATTTAAATAATGAGTAAGGGATTGATTGGTATAGTGATTTGATGAACTAATCTAGGTTAGTATATTGAATTTCATACATGTTAACTATTGCACAACAAAGTTGATTACTATAGTTTTTCTATTTTTTTTGAAAGTTATTTTAGATTTGTGAAATTTAATTTAGAATAAGCATACAAATTCCCATCATCTCAAGAAATAGAAATTATTTTAGAAATGAAAATTTGAATTTTATTTCTTTCTAGAAAGGAAAATGACATAAAGGAACTAGGGGGTCGTTTGATTGGGAGGAAAATAGAGACAAAAAAGTTTTTTATCCTTGCTTTCCCACATTTTGTTGAAAGAAGAGGAAAAATTGTATGCGAACCCACAAACCTTTTTCTCACTCCTACCAAAATATAGATGCTATGAGGGAAGTAGTATTTATTTTCTCATGTTCATTGCTTTTTCGATTGAAATCCCTAGAAAACTTTTTCCAAAAAAATATTAAATGAACACTAAGCTGTTTATGAGAAAGTGATAATAGTTAGAATGCCAAAAAAGAAGGAAATGTTTTAAGAGATAAAGATAGAGAGAGAGAGAGAGAGAGAGAGAGAGAGAGAGAAAATTCATGGTTGCCACCTTATTTTGACTAGTTGATAAATATGTTAGACTAAAATTGCAATTTGCATTATGTTGTTAAATATTTATTGGTGTTAATAGACTCTGTTAACTATGTTTTCTTTCTCATTATGCCTTTAGGATGCTTCGCAACCTACTTTGCTTAATTTTTACCACTAATTCCACATTATCTACAACCTAGTTGAGTAGTTCCTCATCAACTTCCTAACTAGGAATTAAAAACTTCAAAAGACTTAAGATGTCATATTGCATAACTCTTTTACAAAACATTAATTCTGTCAACATTGTTTTTAATTTGATCCAATGATCAAGCTCCAACTGCTCAAGAGGAACCATTTTTTGCCTCAAAAACATACCTATGTTAACCTACATTATCTTTCTTTTTTTTTTTTTAGAGAAGTTCATCTGCATTATCATTAAGATCATCAGGAGCCCCATATTGATACACTTATAGATCATTTGGTATGTTAGTTTTTTTTCCTTCCCTCCATCTTATCTCATATACTCTTGTGGGGATTTTCTCCAATTAATTTTGAAAAGAAAAATGGCAAGTTCTGAAGCTGAAGTTTTAGCTTATTGCTTAGATTCATGTCGCTATTGTTTTCAAGTTTTATCTCCAAATTTTTTTCTTCAAATTTTCATTCTATTATGACTTGGGGATCATACGAGTATCCATTAACAAAAATCCTATTTTTGCTAAGGTAAATCTCTATCTATTTGTAATTTGACCTTTCCTGTAATTGATCATTAAATAACAATACACTCAATGTCTTACATTACAAAAGTAAGAATTATGAATGTGATGTTCAACAATCCAATAGCTTCTGATATTGCTAAAAAGTAGTTTTTTTTCTAGGAAAGCTGTGCAGGATTTCCAAACTGATGATTCATAGTTATTAAACTTATGGGAGGTTACCTTATATTTGTATTATTCTTTTAATGTGGCTTTCTTATCTATTTTGCACTTTACATGATGCCTTTTTCCTTGGTAAATTTTCACCATGTTCAAAAGTAATTGATGGATGAGCTCCTTTACCATCACCTTGTATTGGAAAACTGGTATTGGTGTACCCATGTTAACCAATTTGAGATTTTTTGCCTTGCAGTCAAGATAATCTTAGTGCAACAAGTAAGTCAACTCTAGGTGTAATTTTCTCACGTATATGGTACTCATATTAGTACCATGTCATTATAGAGTTTCTTTAATCAAACTAGTTGTATAGTTGACATGATCAAAATTGGATGAACCAATCAAATTTTTTATTACTTTGATGATCTAGTGTAAACCAATAAAATCAGACTGATTTTTTCATGCCCTTTAAAATTATTTCTTAACCAACATAATTTAAATATCATTGTTACTTTTTAGGAGTTTTTTTTCATATTTTAGGCCTAAATCTCACTTTTTCTCTTTTTTCTAATTCTCTCTCTACCTTATCTCTCCCTTTCTCTAGCCAATATAGAGAATTTCAAGTATTATTTTTTTAGAAATTTAATATTCAGTTTAGGTATTAATGTAGATGTGATATTAAATAACTCGATTTTAAGGATCTACTAACTAGCCATGTTGAAAATTTAGCTCATAAAATTCAAAATTTAGAAAGAAAATAGAAATTAAATAACAATGAAGCAGTAATAGAATAAAGTATTGAAAACTAAAATTTGCTATCTATGAACTTTATTGAGATGGTCATCCACTATCCAAAATCATTCCTTCCAAGTAGCATTAATATCCGAAAGAGAGTTGCAAGTAGCATTTATATCGAAAATAGGGTTGCAGGCAAGTTGATTGGATTGGGTCATGATTGTCCTGCTTTGATCGAATTTCACATTTCAGTCATGATTTTGGATTTGGACTCAACCCATTAGGTGATTGAATTAGATCGAGTCGAGTCCATGAAAAGAATTTTAGACCTAACAAGTTTTTTGGGTCAATTTGAGATCAATTATGATCCATATCTAATCCAAAATGTTTTGGTTCGAATCAAGATCGGGTTAGGTCATGTCTGCATATGAGTCAAGCTTCAACTCAACTCAACTCAACTCATTAAAGCCTTTTTCCAACTATTTGAGGTTGGCTACATGAATCTGCTTCCTCTACTCTTCTCTATTCAGGACCAAGTCGACATTCAAATTATGAATAGTTATATTTTTTAATTATTTATCTATGTTAGTTTAGGTCTACCTCTAGCTTTATTCTTACCATAAATTATTAAAATATCACTCTTTCTAACTAAAGCATCTAAAGGTCTACATTGTATATGTCCAAACCACCATGATTGATTTTCTCTTATTTTATTTCAATTAGGGCTACTCCTATCATTTCTTTTATATGTTTATTTTTAATTCTATCTTTTAAAGTTTTACCACATACCCATCTTAACATACGTATTTCTGTTATACTTTATTTATTCACATGTTGTTTCAATATTGCCCAACACTTTGTTACATATAAAATAGCTGGCCTAATAGCAGTTTTATAGAATTTTTCTTTTAATTTTAATGGGATACATTGATCATACAATACTTCCAAAGCACTCCTCCACTTAATCCATCCTACTTTAACTCTATGATTCACATCTTCATTTATTTTATCTTTTTACTGGATAATTAATCCGAAATACCTAAATTTTTTACTCTTTGATATCTTTTGGATTACAATCTTTACTCTTTCCTTATTTGTATTTCTGCTTCTACTAAAATTACATTTCATGTATTCAGTTTTAGTTATACTAATGTTAAAACCTTTAGATTCTAAAGACTATCTCCAAATCTCTAGCTTAGCATTTACTCTATATTTAGTTTCATCAATCAATAATATATCATCGGCAAATAATATTTTATAGGATATCATTTTGAATATTTGGTTAATTCATCCATAACTAATACAAAAAGTTACGGACTTAAAGCAGATCCTTGATGTAAACCTACAATAATTAAAAACTCACTAGTTTCTCCTATTATTATTTTAACAATAGTTATTGCTTTATCATACATATCTTTTATTAATTTTATGTACCTTTTGGTATTTTTTTTCTCTAAAACTTATCATATTATTTCTCTAGGTACTCTATCATATGCTTTCTCCAAATCAATAAAGACCATATGAAAGCTTTTTTTTTTCCTATAACTCTCCATCAATCTTCTTATTGATAAATAAATAGCTTCTATGATTGATCTTTCAGATATAAACTTATTCGATTTTTATTACTCTCTCACATAATTTCATTGTATGACTCATCAGCTTAATCCCTCTATAATTTGTACAGTTTTGAATATTTCTTTTATTTTTTGCATTTAGATATTAATATACTTTTTCTTCAATCATTCGATATTCTTTTAGTTATTACAATCTTGTTAAAAAAATTGATTAACATATGACTCCAATTTCTTCTAAGCCCTTTCAAACCTCAATAGGGATCACATCTGGTCCTAATGCCTTTGCATTTTTTATTTTACTCAAAGCCATTTTAACCTCAAGCATACTAAATTTATGAAAAAAATTATGTCCATTTGTTACTCCTAGATTCTCACATCCTTCTATCCTTAAATTTACTAAATTATTTTTATTTAATAATTTTTTAAAATAATTTTTTTAACATTCTTTTATCTCTTCTTCTTTTACTAAGACTCTTTTATCTTTATTCTTAATATATTTAATATAGTCAAGATCTTTTGTTTTCTTTTCTCTTAGTTTTGTTAGTTTATATATAGTCTTTTTACCTTCTTTCACATCTATTCTATTATATAAATTATCATAGGCTTTAATTTTAGCATTACTTACTACTTTTTTAGATTCTTTCTTTATATCCCTATACTTTTTAAGACTTTCTTCATCCCTAGCCTCTTGTTAAATTTTGTAGTTTATCCTTTTAAGCTTGATGGCAACTTAAACTTTCTCGTTTCACCATCAAGTTTTTATTCCTACTAGTCCCACTCCTTTTGATTCTCCTAAAACTTTTTTTTATATTTTTTTATATTTAATTATTTTTTCATATATTAAATTTGGATCACTATTTATATTCAAAGTAATTTCTCTTACTAATTTTTTTAAAAATAATTTTAGTTTTTCTTCTTTCAAATTCTATTATTTAATTTTTAGATTAATAGTTTTATATTTTACTCTAGATTTTATTTTTATCCATATATTTGCTACTATCCTATATTGTAAAGTTAAACTTTTTCCTGTAATAATTTTATAATTTTTGCATGTTATTTTATCTACCTTTCTAGTTAAGAAAATATCTATTTGACTTTTATTAGATTTACTTTTAAATATTATTAATTATTCATCTCTCTTTTTGAAATAAGTGTTTGCTAATATTGTTAGATCATATGCCACTATAAAATCTAATAAGCTCACGCTGGCTTCATTCCTATCTTCAATCCATATCACACTCAATAAGTAAGCCTATTATAATATAAATAATCATATATTATCATATTTTGAGATAATTTCAAATCATATTTTATGAAAAGCTTTTTAATTTTAAATACATTTATCACACTATCAGAATATGCATATCATCATCTCAAAATAATTTGAAAGCTTAATTATACAATAAATACCAGAATATGCAATGTAAACAAACCCACTGTTTATATAATCATTGTTTTCTTATGTGTCCCACGACCCTACAACACCACTGGTGTATCACTCTTAAATATCCGTAAGAGGAAGGGTCCTAGTACTAGCGTTATGCCATATCATAATCAAACAGAACACATCCTAGATATATGTCCTCCACATATCTTCCTCTGTGGACGTGGGTCCCGTATCATAATCATTCAGAACACATCATACATGTGTGTTTTCACATATCTTCCCCTATGAAGGTAGGTCTGTATCATAATCAATCAAATATATCCTACAGATGTGTGTCCTCCACATATCTTCCCTTATGGAGGTAGGTCACGTATCACTTGGCATTTACAACATTTCATATCATATGAGAACCGCAGCGACATATAAGTATATTTTAATATCATTATCATAATTGTATGTCACACATCATGCATCAACATAAGCATAAGTTTCTCACATCACATATACAGTGGCTTGTACATTATTAGCAATTGCATATAATTATCTCACTAGTATCAACATATTTTGCAAGGTCAAAGTAATTCTATTTCTTTTTGCATTACACAGTTAAGCCATTTCTTGCAAAATACTACCAGCTACAATAGTCATAGCAAATACTCATTTGTAAAATCATGGTACTATTCAAAATAGTCAATATAAATAAAACTCTATTTTCCTTATTTCATAAATATATATGCATGCAACTATAAATCCAACAATTTATAAATTAAATAATTTATAAAATTATAATAATTGGCTTACTTACCTTAGTACGCAAATCTCAAATGGTAAACCGGCTATTTGGACATCTGGGTACCTACAGCATTATTTTACACTATTAAGTCTCAAAAATCTGAATAATAAAGTGACCCTTACAACTCTACCCAAACTAATCCTGGGCCCGACTTTGGGCTTGAATATTTCTCAATCTACAAA
>UESW01005078.1:196294-226515 GCA_900491605.1 Calamus simplicifolius | reverse complement strand
TCTTAGACAAGTTTCAAAGGCTAGGTTGAAAGAGGTTTAGGTTGTCTTCACTCTTGAAGACTTCAAATCACTGCTGGAGAAGACGAGCAGGAGAAAGGTAACAATCTATTTCATTCGGTGTTCATTGTCCTTTGTTCATATTTTATAAATAAATTAAGTTCTGATGTGACAAGTGATTCGAAATCTTTGTGGCCTCCTTTTATTGATTAAGAATTAGACTTTGGTTTGATTGATATTGTCTGCTTTTCTTTGATTTCGTACCCTACTTTTTGAAATTTTGGTGAGCCTATATGCAGATTTCGAAAAACAAAATATTCTGAAACATTTTGTTGTTTGAATGTCTGGATTTTGTGGTTTATACGTGCAAGAATCAGCAGGAAGTGCCATGATTAAATGTTGTATTTTGAAAGTTGAGAGATTCAAAAAAAGAGAAGAAAAGCATGAGATGTTGTTAGATCTCAATTACCCTTCTGTGGTTTTATAAGAATGTTATTTTGTTTTGTTTCTTCAACAGGCTATTCTCTCTTTTGTTCTTTGTTTTGATCGGTGTAATTTTATTGAACCTTAACTCTTCATTTGGCGAGGTGCATATCTGCTTCTTCGTCAGCTTTACAAATGATCATAATTCTTGGTTGCAGAGGTTCTCCAGTTCATCATATTAGGGTTTACTAATATTTTGATCTATATTTTTGTCCTACTTCTATTCCACCATAAATATTTTGTTTTTTTATTTTATTTTAATGCAAATCTTCATTGCCTAACTATTCTATTTTGTTTAAACAAAAAATCCTCCTGATGTGCTAATTTGCGAATCTCTTAGATGAAGGCAGCAAAGGATGGATGTCTCCAACGATACCTGAACATCTCATGTTATTGTTTTTTTTTTGTTAAATGATTAAGCATTATTGGTTCTTGCTCTTTTGTAATGAAATCTAATAAAAAGGTTTTTCAATTATATCAATAGTTTGGAAACAGCTTATTTATCATGTTATAATGATATAGTTTTATTTTCTAACTATAATTATAATTTCATCTTACATTTGTGCTTGGCATTGAAACACTGTGGATATTAATATTCCTCATGATTAATCTATTTCTTTCTTTCCTTGTAATAAATGGTTTACAATGTTTCAGGATTCAGATTGAAATAATATGAACAGGAAGATGTAAGCTAGTTTGTCTTTTCAGTCAATATTTTTGGAAATTTAAAGGCTATACCATGGAAAGGCAAACCTCCATGCTTCTCTGCTCTCCATTATTCCCTTTGAGCCGCTGGGAGTCCCTTGGTAGCCCAGCTTTAACCCCAACCCATTTCTATCGGCGGTGCAGCTACCTGCACGTCCGCCCTCATCGATTGCCAGTTTATTAACAAATCTAATTTATTAACAGATTAATTAGATTAAGATGTAAGCTTGGGATATTATGGGTCATTACCAACAGTGTCATCGAGAAAACGAAGCTCATGGTACATAGCTTGCAGGATTTTATTTTATTTTATTTTTTGGCTTTACATGAACTCCGCCACATAAACCACAATTCTGGCATCAACCACAAGTTTAGCAAATAATTTGCAAAACTTGAATTTTGTTTTCTGGATCTCCTGGCTGTAAATGCCTTAACATACTTGGATAATAAAAATTCTGACACCTAGCAATACATAAGAAAGAGTTTTTAGCTCTTGCTAAATTATTTCCTCATAAATAACAAATGCCTTTGATGCACAGCAATTAGCAGAAAAACATGGAACTGCGCACATTTTCATGCAGCCTTGGCAATTCTGGAACCGAGGAACTCCCAGCTGATGTGAATAAGAAAGAGTTTTTGGCTCTTGCTAAATTATTTCCATCCTCATAAATAACAAATGCCTTTGATGCACAGCAATTAGCAGAAAAACATGGAACTGCACATTTTCATGCAGCCTTGGCAATTCTGGAACCGAGGAACTCCCAGCTGATGTGAATAAGAAAGAGTTTTTGGCTCTTGCTAAATTATTTCCATCCTCATAAATAACAAATGCCTTTGATGCACAGCAATTAGCAGAAAAACATGGAACTGCGCACATTTTCATGCAGCCTTGGCAATTCTGGAACCGAGGAACTCCCAGCTGATGTGAATCCTCCATGGCTTAATGAAGTTTTGGACATATCCTCAAACTTGATAAACTGAGCTAATTGAGTTGCCGCCAGGTGGGCATAGCAAATGGGTGCAACTGGGAGAATTGCAAAATGTATCATTTGAAAATTTTGGAAACAAATCAATATGTCAGTAAGAAATAGCAGTCATTTAGGTTTCAAACACTTAATTTCACCAAGAACAGCTGCCAAGCTAAGGATTACCTACAGAAATGGCAGTTGTGCTCCTCTGGTAGCTGAAAAGTTGTCAAAAATTTTATCAGTCAAAAACATCAAAATTTGGCATGCAGACCACAGTTAATAAGAAAAGATAGTGAATGAGTCAGTTTCCAGCTTTGCAGGGACACTAAAACCAGAACAAAGAACTTGTTGAACACCAAACTTACATATCCTGATGGATGCCATTTGGGATCGAACTCTGGACCTCATCTTGTAGCTATTCAGGACAGTGCCATCAAATAGGAATGGGGGTTTGCCTTTCCATATGATAGTCCTTAAATTTTTAACCATAAAGACAAAGGAGCTTACATCTTCTCCATTCATATTATTTCAATTTGAACCCTGAAACATATGAAACGTTTTTTACTAGAAAAAAAGAAATAGCTAAATCATGCGGAATATTAATTCTTCTATCCCAAGTGCAAATAAGAGATGAAGATTAGAATTATTCTACAGTTAGAAAATAAAATCAAATCACTGTAATCTGATAAATAAACTGACTCAAAACCATTGATCCATTTGTAAGACATTTTAATTAGATTTCAAAAGAGCAAGAATCAAGAATGCTACATCACTTAACAGAAAAAATGAAACAATAACATGAGATTATCAGGTATGGTTGAAGGCAACCATCCTTTATTGCCTTCGTCCAAGAGATTCTCACAGAAGAACATTATGGGGAAAAAAATCAATAAGAGAAAAACCTAGAATAGTTAAGCAAGGAAGGTTTGCATAAAACACACTACCGCACCCCCCCCCCCCCCCTTCAAAAATAATAATACTAATAATAATAATTATAAAAACAAATCTATGGCGAAAGAGTAGTAGGAAAACAAATATTAATTAAAATATTAGCAAACCCTAATGTCCTATACTGGAGAATCTCTGCAACTAGGAACTATTTGATCATCTGTAAAGTTGATAAAGAAGATCATAAAAACTATGCCGATCAAAAGGAAAAACAAAAAGAGAATAGATATTTTACTTGATGCTAAGTGCAAGAAATTAGAAAAACCAATGTTACAGCGATGCAACATCTCGACAATCTCTCGGCTTCCAAAATCCAAAAATCTGAATATAGGCCAGTCAAAATACCAAAAGCAAGGTAAAAAATCAAAGAAAATCGAAATTTCTAACACCAACGATCATACTCCGAAAACTAATTTAAATCAATGAACCAAATCACAGCCACAAAGATTTCAAATTAGATGTCATATCAGAATAGAATTTATAGGTAAAATCAGAAGAAGGGACCAACGAGCAACAAACGAATTTTTACCTTCTTCCTCTTGCACTTCTTCTCTGCGTTTCTTCTCGAACGGTGATTTAGAGCCTTAAAGAAAACCTAGGGTTTGAATCCGGTCTTAGGGCAAATTTATATTAGTAATCGGCGATATCATGCTGCCACATGGATGTTTGCGATGAAGTCGCCGAGGTTGATTTCTAGTAGCTGCTATTTTGGACGCCCCTGTTTTCAATTTTTTATTTATTTTTTTCTTCCTGATATTGGTTGGATTTATCCTTTTAGAAAAGGAAGGTTTTTAAGGACATTGTGCTAAAAAAAAATTAACAAGCTGGATTTAAAGAAAGGGCCCACCTTTCACCGTATGAATTGGTCGACGTTTGAAAAATACGGAGCGGAGAGTTGCATAACATCTACTTGAATGCTATATATATATTTTCACCTTTAAAGTACAAGAGTTAAGAGTATTTATACTTATTTAAAAAAAATATAGCAAATCATAGTCCGTTGATTATCATTAATTAATTCATAATTTTTTCAATCAAACTTTGATTGCAATCTCACATGATTCACTTAACTAAAATTCCTTGATTACCTCTACACCTTCTCTATCAAATTGTTGCTAGGTAGAGGAAAGCGTCAATTTGGAAAGAAGGTAATGATTACAACTATGAGCCATAGCTTTGGTGAAGCGATAGCTGATTTTGAGATAAAACTTTAGTAGGAGAAACAATACGCCTCTAAACTGAATCTCGAATGTAATACAATTTACCTCAATATGCTTAGTGAGCTTATGAAGAACTGGATTTGCTCCAAAATTAGGCTAAATCTAACTCAAATCAAGTCCAAATTAAGTTCAATTTAGAGCATTACTCTAAGATCAAACCAGATCTAATCCAAATCGAGCCTGGTCAACTTCAATTTGGAGCATTTCTCCAAGATCAAACTAGATCTAACCCCGATCAAGTCCAAATCAAGATCAATATTGAGCGTTGCTTCAAAACTAAGCTAGATCTAACCAAGATCAACCTAAAGAGAAGCCATACTCTTTGGCTCAAGTTAAATAGAAGCCATGCTTTTAGTTCAAGCTAGAACGGAGTTCTACTCCACCAAAGTCCTAGAGCTCTATTCGACCAAAAAAATTCTGAAGCCTTGCTCGTTCAAAAACTTTAGAGTCTTGCTCTATCAAAACTTTGAAGCCCTACTTTACTAAAGTTGGAGCCTTGCTCCATTAAAGTTTTAAAGCTTTGTTCTATCAAAATAAGAGTCCTACTTTATCAAAACTTTGGAGCACTGCTTTATTGAAGATTGGAGCTATGAAAAAAACTTGTAGCCCTACTCCATCAAAATTTTGGATCCCTAATCCACTAAGAACTTGGGGGCCTCCTCTTGTACCTAACTAAAGCTGAAACTTAAAAAGGAGGAACAAATATGAAGGCAAAAAGAAGACATAAGGATGACAAACATATGGAATTAAATCATAATAATGTCACTTTGGACTTTAGAATCTAAAATAATTATAAATAATAAGAATAAAGTTCTATGTCTGCATCCGGACTATATGACTAACAGTGGCTACAATCTCTTAATCAAGAAGTTTTTCAGCACTTAAGGTGGGAATAATTAACAATAGGGCTTGCATCGATTAAAAATCCGAACCCCACATCAGTTAAAATGAGATCACCACCAAGACGGCACAAAATATCAAACAAATACTTTTGTACCATATATCATTCATAGCAAGGCAATCTCGCTAAGGTAGAAGATGGTACGAAGTTTAAGTCTTCATGGAGTTTGAGTAGTAATGGTTATACTTTAGATATTATTAAAACAAAATATTTATTATATTGCCTTTTATGATGTGTTTCATAAATATGATGGCATAAGACATTTGAGCGTACAAATGTTAAAGGCTCATATTAGCCCACTTACATGGATGATCACCCTAGCACTTTTGTAATAAGTAGGATGAGACAAAAATGACCACATAATTCATGCTTAGATAGTGATATTATGAAAAGATGCATGCATTACATGAAACATGAAAAGTGCATATGTTGCATGAGTTGCAAGAATTGTTGCCTCAGTGATTGAGACGAGACTCAAAAGATGAGGTAACACGACTTGTTAATGATATTTATACTTTATAATGGCAAAATTTATGGATCTAGAGTACCTGCTCAAAGCTCTACTTCTTTTTCTAGATCTCGTTCGGCATCTATTTTTCATTCGTTGCACAAAGAAGACACATACATGGTTCATCTTCTTCATCTCACTCTTCTTCAACTTTAATAATGAATTAGAATTTTATTTACGAAATAATCTTCATTCTGCATATGATGAAGATCAAATAGAAAATCTAAATGTATTAGCTTGGTGAAAGTATTAGAAATCAATATCCTATTATGTCTACCATTACATGAGATATTTAGCTGTACCGATGTCCATAGTAGCATCGAAATTTGCTTTTAGTGTAGGTCGATGTGTTTTGAATGAAAAAAGAAGTAAGATGACTGGAGAGATGGTTGAGATGCTTCTCTGCTTCAAAGATTGTTAGATGCTGAGGTGAGTCTTCAAGATAAAGGTGGACATAACTTAGAGTCTTCAAGATAAAGGTGGACATAACTTAACCAGCGAAGATGATGATGACACAAATACTACTGATAAGTGAGTCATCTCTATTTTTATAATTATATTTTTATTTTTTTTATTATTAAAGTAAGCCATCTTTATTTTTCTCTTTTTTTATTATATTCTGGAGGTCAGGCCTAGCCCCCCTCCCTTCATGTACCATTTTAATTTTAAATTAATAAATTGATAAGGGTTTATGCCAAACCCTTCACCATTAAGGTGACTTCATATTAATAAATTTCTTTATTTTTAATAAATTTTTTTTATTTTTTTTAAAAAATTTATCAAAATTTTTTTAATTATTAAAAAATATTAATAAATTCCTTAGTGGCCATGTCGGCCCAGGCCCTTGTGGGTTGGCATGGCCCAGGCCCTTATGGGTCATGTTGGCCTAGGCCCCTATGGGCTGGCACGGCCCAGGCCCATATAGGACATGCCATGCCGGCACAGGCCCATCATGGACTGTGTCGTGCCGAGCTAGCAGGCCAAATTTTTTGAGTCTGGCATAGCATGGTTTAATGGGCCATACTGCCATGGTTGGCATGGTCTGATACTGTAGTAGTACTAGGTCATGCTAGGCATGGCCTAGTACTATAGCAGTACCAGACCATGCCAGGCACAGCCCGGTTCTTGCCGAGCCATGTCGGCCCATGGGCGGCACGATCCGATGCCCAAACTCTACCTTTTGCCTTCAACAACCATGCTTGATAAATCACCAAAAGTAGCAATAGTTCATTATATTTATTTCTTATCGTTAAGTAATCAGGAATGGTTTGCAGAGTTGTTGCCCAAGGCCTACAAAAACAATACCAATAATCATATACGTGCATTATCGGTTCAATATGGCATAATCAGTATAATAGGATAGAAATCCCATATTAAGAGAGGATATCAAAAGTTTTTTACATGCAACCCAAAGTTGAACGGTACGGAATAGATTGGGTCAGGTGAAAGAATGATGAGTGTAGGCTACATGCCAGTCAAATCAAACTTTCAGAGTCAACTTGCAAGCTGGTTTTTACTCAACAAATCTCAAGTTGGCTGGATATAGCAAAAATTATAAATCATACCTATTACTATTAAATAAATAAATGGACGGATATTTGTAAATTTCTTAGATGAAAAGTTCTCCTTAGGTAGCGTGTATGTGATTCCTCTTTTAAAGAATTGTATAGAAGGAAAATCTTAATTCTTTTTGAGCATTTGTATATCCAAGCATACTAATGTATCTTTTATATACACATACATGGACCTTAATGTAGTTGCAATAGTATAGCAAAGATGATATTAACTTGTCCTTCATGTTTCACACCATTCAAGGGCATGGGTTTTTCTTCCATTCGAACAATACTATCATGTATGTTGATCCATTTATTGATTTTGATGATTAATAAAGGAATTGAGTATATTATTTGATTACCAAAGGATTTTATAAGTGTTTCAGGACTTAAATTTATTTGATCAATTTAAAGGAATTAAGAAATGAATTTTGAATCAAATACAAATCAGAGATTTTAAAGTTTCAGAGCTTGGAGTCGACACCTAGAAAATCTGGAGCCGATCCCATGACCAATTCAATTTTAATCTGATTTTTGATACGATCCGGAGTCGACACATAGAGTTTCAGAGCCGACACCTAGAGTTTCGGAGTCGACACTTACAATGTCTGGAGCCGACTCCAATGCGGGGACAGAATGCTTATTTTTTAAGCATCCTGGAGCCGACACCTATAGTATTCGGGAGCCGACACCTGATGATGGTGAGCCGACACTTACTTTTTCGGAGCCGACTCCTCAACAAACTTAAAAATTTCTATTTTTGGTAAAATGATATGGAGCCGACACCTGAAAAGTTGGAGCCGACTCCAACCTGACTGGGACGGAAATTTAAAATGCCAGATCAGCTCTAACGGTAATATTTCTTTTTTACCTAATTTCTAATGGATATATTTTGTTTCCAGGTACACTCCAACGGCTAGTTTTATCCTAAAAATGGATTGAAGAAAATCTATAAAAAGGGGGAAAACACCCGTTTGAAAAGAAGTGATAGAGAGAGGAAAAAGAGAACGAAAAAGAGAAAAATTTCAAATCAAAAATTTGAGAAACCCTGAGCCTGAAATCCAAGAGAAAAGCATTCAAATTCAAATCCTTCCACTCCAAAAAGCTCAAAGAGGAATCCAAGGCGCCCCAAGTCAAAAATCGGTGGATTTCCCAAATTAAAGTAAAAGCTTCGTTTCTTCCATTTCCAATCTTCTCAACTGCAACGACTGTAAGGGATTAAAGCTGACGCTTGATTCATCATTCCAAAGGAAGAAGAGGAAAAGAAGAAAAGAAGAAAAGAAGAAAAGCTCAAAGCCAAACAATTTCAAATCAGGCTTTTCTAAACTTGTTTACTTATTTTTGAATATTTGATCATTGAGGAGCTATGTATCTTTGAAAAACTATATTCTTTTTATTTGTGCCTAGTTCAATCAAAGGGATTGAACTAGTGGAGGTTGTATACCTCGGGTCAAGCTAGATTAGCTTGAGTTTAGGGTTGTGTGCTGGTGAGCCCAAAAAACCGGCTGGGTTCGTTGTGATCCCGGGTAAAACAATAAGTTTGGGTTGTGAGATTGTAAAACAACTCGGCTGTAATCAAGAAGATTATAGTGTGGACCCAAGTGAATCTTAGGAGTGGACGTAGGTGTTGGATACACCGAACCACTATAAAATCTTTGTGTTTGCCGTGCTTCTATTGTCTCTATCTCTATCTCATTGATTGTGCTTTATATTTGCATTGCATTTACTTTCATTCATCTTAAGCAAACAATTTTTTTTAAGAGGTTAAATTTTTTAAAAGAACCCAATTCACCCCCCCTCTTGGGTTGTCATCTGGGCCAACAATTGGTATCAGAGCAAGTGCTCATTAGATTTTGATCACATGATCAAGAGCTAAAGATCTAAATGGCAGCTCATGTTGGATCATTTGCCGAAGGTCATTCTATGAATAGACCTCCCTATTTAATGGTTCCAACTATTCATATTGGAAAGCAAGAATGAGGATATTCATTCAAGCTTCTGATTATGAATTGTGGGGTGTTATAACTAATAGACCTAGTACACCCACACACATTGTTGATGGCACTATTGTTCCTAAACCCGAAAGGGATTGGAATGATAATAATAGAAAAATGGTATAGCTCAATGCTAAGGCCATGAATGTCTTGTATTGCTCTTTAGATGCTAATAAATTTAATAGAATCTCTACATGTAATTCCGCAAAGAAGATTTGGGATAGATTAGAGGTTACCCATGAGGGTACCAATCAAGTTAAAGAATCTAAGATCAATATTCTAGTGCACAAATATGAATTATTTAGCATGGAATAAACTGAAACTATAGCATGCATGTACACTAGATTTACTGATATTGTAAATGGTTTGAAAAGTTTAGGCAAAACATATTCTAACTCTGAACTTATTCGTAAAATTCTCAGGTCACTTCCAAGAACGTGGGAAGCGAAGGTGACAGCAATCCAAGAAGCAAAGGACCTCAATACCTTACTCTTAGAGGAGCTTCTAGGATCCCTAATGACCCATGAATTGACCATGAAGCAGCACATAGAAGAGGATGTGAAAAAGAAAAAGACCATAGCTCTTAAGGCTGCTGAAAGTGGGAGAGCTGTAGTGAAAATGATGATGATGATGATACAGCTCTTCTAGCAAGAAAATTTAAAAAATTCATGAGGAGAAAGAAACCCTTCCATAAAAAGAAATTTGGAGCTAAGATGGAAGGAGAAAAAAAAAAAGATAAGGACAAGGACAAAGAGAAAGAGCCCTTGATTTGCTATGAATGTAAGAAATCGGGGCATTATAGATATGATGTCCTCAACTGAAAAAGACTTTTAAGAAGAAGAAGAAAGCCTATGTTGCAACCTGGAGTGATAGTGATGAATCTTCTTCAGAGAAAGATCAAAAGGAAGTTGCAAACATTTGCTTTATGGCAAACGACGACAGTGAGGTAAGTTCCAAAATCCTTATGATGACTTTGCTTTTGATGAATTGTTTGATGCTTTTAATGAACTTGTTGGTGATTTCAAAGTTTTGAAAAAGAAATATAAATTTTTGAAAAATAAAAATTTAACTTTCATTAAAGAAAAAGAAAATCTTAATAATGAAACTAAAGTGCTGAAATCCAAAAATGAAAATCTGTCAAAAGAAAAAGAATCAATTTTCAATAAAAATGATAAACTAAAGAAGGAAGTTGATAAATATAAAAATATTATTAATAAATTCACTTATATTTCTGAAAAACTTAATTTATTGTTAAGTAATCAAAGAGCTATATATGATAAGGCTGGTTTAGGTTATAGACCTAACTTAAAGCAAAAATTTATCAAAAACTTTTTTAGAAAGGAACAAAACAATGATAATGTTACATGTCATTACTGTAACAAGAAGGGACACAAAGTTTTTGAATGCAATTTTAAGAAAATTGACAAGAAGTTAAATAATAAAGGAAAGAAGATATGAGTTCCCAAAGGAACAGTCTTTTGTGCTACTAACCATGAAGGACCCAAAAGGCTTGGGTTCCTAAATATAAGACTTAATTATTTTTGCAGGAGTGTCTTGCGGCCAAAAGATCAAAGCGAAAGTGGTATCTCGATAGCGGCTGCTCAAGGCACATGACGGGTGACAAGGATCAATTCATCACCCTTGAAAGCAAAAGAGGAGTAGTTACATTTGGTGATAATGGCAAAGGCCAAATCTTAGGGTTTGGTAACATTCAAATAACTCCCTCCACATATATTGAAAATATCTTATATGTTAATGGTTTGAAACACAATTTAATTAGCATTAGTCAATTATGTGATAAAGGTTTTAAAGTATCATTTGAATCTTCTATATGCATAGTTTCTAATCCCATTGATAATAGCATTGTTTTTATTGGAAATAGAAATGGCAATGTATACTTGATTAATTTAGACAATTTGTCTACTAGTAATCATTGCTTAGTTGCTAATAATGCTAATATGAATGAGATTGGTTGGTTGTGGCATCGTAGATTAGGTCATGCAAGCACACACCTTATTTCAAAATTAATTAGAATGGATTTAGTAAAAGGACTTCCACAACTAGATTTTGAAAATAATAAAATTTGTGATGCATGTCAATTTGGAAAATAAACTAGAAATTCTTTCAAACCTAAAAATATTGTTTTCACTTCTAGGCCTCTTGAACTACTTCACATGGATCTTTTGGACCTACTAGAACCACAAGTCTAGGAGGAAAGAAATATGGTCTTGTGATTGTAGATGATTATTCTAGATACACTTGGGTATTGTTTTTAGCTCATAAGGATGAGACCTTTCCATTATTTCTGAAATTCTTCAAGAAGGTCACAAATGAGAAAAACAACACCATAGTGTCTCTAAGAAGTGATCATGGCACTGAATTTAAAAATCATTTATTTAAAAACTTTTGCATAGAAAATGAAATTCATCATAATTTTTCAGTACCTAGAATACCGCAACAAAATGAAGTAGTTGAAAGGAAAAATAGAACCTTAGAAGACATGGCCCGTACCATGCTATGTGAAAGCAACCTACCAAAATACTTTTGGGCGGAAGCTATAAACACGGCGTGCTACATTCTTAATAGAGCTCTAATTAGGCCAATCATTAAGAAAACACCTTATGAACTATGGAATAATAGAAAACCAAACATAAGTTATTTTCATGCATTTGGTTGTAAGTATTTCATTCATAATAATGGCAAAGATAATCTAGGAAAATTTGATGCAAAATCTGATGAAGGCATTTTCTTAGGATATTCAACATCTAGCAAAGCCTATAGAGTATTTAACAAGAGAAACTTAATTGTAGAAGAATCTATTCATGTAATTTTTGATGAATCTTTAGCATCAAGTTCTGAAAAGATTGATGATGAGGAAGATACAAACATTCTAGAAAGAGATATTGAAAAATTGAATATAGATGTATCTTCAGATCATGAACAAGAAGCTAAAGATAATGATTCTCCTAGTGTTGATGTTGTTGATGCAAATCATAATGATATAGATCTACCTAGAGATTGGAGATATGCCTTTGGTCATCCAAGAAAATTAATTATAGGTGATCCATCTCAAGGAGTAAGAACTAGATCATCAATGAGAAACATCAATAATCATCTTGCATTTGTATCTCAAATTGAACCTAAAACTATTGAAGAAGCAGAAAAAGATAATAATTGGATGTTAGCTATGCAAGAAGAATTAAATCAATTTACTAGGAATAATGTTTGGACTCTTGTAGATAGACCTAAAGATCATTCTGTTATAGGATCAAAATGGGTATTTATAAATAAATTAGACTCTAAAAGGATATAATCAAGAAGAAGGAATTGATTTTGATGAAACTTTTGCACCTGTAGCTAGACTTGAAGCAATTAGATTATTACTTGCATTTGCATGTCATATGCATATCAATTTATTTCAAATGGATGTTAAAAGTGCATTTTTAAATGGATTTATAAATGAGGAAGTGTTTGTTGAACAACCACCTGGTTTTGAAGATCATGAATTTCAAATCATGTTTTTAAATTACACAAAGCACTATATGGTTTCAAACAGGCACCTAGAGCTTGGTATGAAAGATTAAGTAAATTTTAATTGAAAATGATTTTGTAAGAGAAAATGTTGATAAAACATTATTTTTGAAAAGAAAAGACAAAGATTTATTAGTAGTACAAATATATGTCGATGATATTGTATTCGGTGCTACTAACAACTTGTTATGTCAAGAATTTGCTAAGTTGATGCAGGGTGAGTTTGAAATGAGTATGATGGGAGAACTCAACTTCTTCCTAGGACTTCAAATCAAACAAAGCAAAGAAGGAATTTTCATCAATCAAGCCAAATACACAAAAGAACTGCTCAAGAAGTTTGGAATGGAGTCAATCAAGCCACTTGGAACTCCTATGAGTCCTTCGTGCAAATTGGACAAAGATGAAGATGATAAGAAAGTAGATCAAAAATATATAGAGGTATGATTGGATCTCTTCTTTACTTAACAGCTAGTAGACCAGATATTATGTTTGCAGTATGTTTATGTGCTAGATTTCAATCTGAACCTAAAGAATCATACTTAATTGCTGTAAAAAGAATTTTAAGATATTTAAGTGGAACTAAAAATGTAGGTTTATGGTATTCTAGAGACTCAACATTAAATTTAATTGCATATTCTGATTCTGACTATGCTGGATGTAAATTAGATAGAAAAAGCACAAGTGGTGCATGTCAGTTCTTAGGATGTAACTTAATCTCTTGGTTTAGCAAAAAGCAAAATTCGGTTGCATTATCTACTGCTGAAGCAGAGTATGTTGCAGCTGGAAGTTGCTGTGCTCAAATCCTTTGGATTAAGAGGTAACTTAAAGATTATGGCATAACACTTGATAAAACACCAATTAGATGTGATAACACGAGTGCAATAAATTGACTAAAAATCCAATTCAACATTCAAGAACAAAACACATTAAAATTAGATATCATTTCATAAGAGAACATGTAGCTAATAATGAAATCTGTCTTGAATATGTTAATACAGAGGAACAATTAGCTGACATATTTACAAAACCCTTGAATGAAGAGAGATTTTGTTATCTTAGAGGTGAATTAGGAATATGTGACCCTTTAGAGTGATTTTGAAACCCTAAGGAATGAGAATCTAGATTTCTATAAATTTCTTGAAAATCCTCTCACAATTTTAAGGACAAATTATCTAGTCATTTGAGCTATTTGATCCTTGATATTTTAAAGATTTTTTGAATTTTTTATTAAACTCTTTTTGACAAGTTTCAGTCATTTGAATCTTAATTATTTTTTCTGAAACTGTCTTTGGAGTCGACACCTCAGAATGAGGAGTCGACACCTCTGACTGTGTCGCTCTCGGTCCTTGACCTTGGAGCCGACACCCGTATAAGTGGAGCCGACTCCAGTTCGAGCGCTGACTGTGTTAGCGATTTGGAGTCGACACCTGACTTTACGGGAGTCGACACCTGGGATTCCAAAATTAATTTATTAGGGCAGAGTCAACACCTCATCATTTCATAACTTCTCAAATCCTAACCAAACTCCTCCAAAATTCTTCCAAAACTTCCCCACCTCTAATTCCATCCAAATCGAAACTTCCCAAAGATCTAATGGCACCCAAAAGAAGGGAATCAGTGATTGGAGCACCGGTGACCACGGAAAATGGTCTGCATGTCGTTCCGCTCGTGAGCCGACTCCAAGCAGTGATTCGTCCACGGATTCAGACAACCCCAACACCTCTTCCACTCAGGTAGATACCTTAGCCGGGAGGGTTATCACAATGGGGAGAAAGATTGATTTTGACCTATTTGAAGCCAAGGGTTTCTCAATTGGTAGGCAACTTAAAGGAAATGGGTTGGGATAAGCTCTGCTCTCTAGATGTTCCCACTTATCCAGCCTTAGTAAAAGAATTTTATTTTAATTTGGCTAGAGGTGATGGCGGTTTAGTTAGCTCTGTAAGGAATAAGAGGATTCACCTTACCTTTCAAAAGCTTGGAAACCTCCTTAGCATCCCAATTACCGGTTTAGCAGCTGACATGCACAGTGATAGGTCAGCGGCTCTTTCGAGGATGTTAGGAAGGGAAGTGACAGAGTTTGAGGAGATTAGGGCTAATCAATTACCCTTGGAATTGAGATTATTACACAACATTTGCAGTAGAATTTTGTTTCCGAAGACCGGTCGGTTTGAGTATGTCTCAGAGCGAGACATTGTTGTTATGGATAGTGTTTTGACTGGACAGCCAATCAACCTTGCAGCTATGATGATATTTTATATGGCGGAAGCTGGAGGGAAGAGAAGGTCATCCCTACCGTATGGCATGGTATGGTTTTTAGGAGCCAAGGGGTTGTAATTCAAGAGAATGAACCATCTAAGAACCTGAGGCACACCGACTACTATAGTTTGGCAACATTGCATCGGATGGGTTTTGCTAAAGTGAATGGACAGTGGGATAGGAAAGGACACCTTGATAAGAGAACCCCTGTGCCGAGAGTTTCTGAGCCTTGCGAGGCTGGACCATCAGTTAGGGTTCCTTCTCACAGCCTAGGAGTCCCATTCATGCTCCTGCTCCTGCACCTGCACATGTTAATGATCAACCATCCACTTCTTCTGCTGGATTCTCAGACCTTCAAATGGAGCAATTAAAAAGTTTGTTTGCTGCTCAGAAGGATGAGTTTGACAGTCAGTTCATGAATATAAAAGAATCACTTTATTCACTTGATGATCGGATTGCAAAAATTGAATCAACTCTCAACTCCTCTGCAGAATCTTTAAGTGGTGATTTGAAGAACATCTTTGAAGAACTTAAAGAGATTTGTGGAGATAGTGAAACTTATTCAAGGTGCAACGCCGAGCTTCAAGATAAAATCTTAACAGCTTGCACATTTGTTGATGAGAGACTTAAAGACTATGTTAAGCTTCAATGTGATGGAATGAAAAATATTGTAGATCATTTAACAAGAATAGTGAGGAAGAACTTTTGATGTAATGAATGTTTAATGTTGATATCTTAATGTAATGAATGTTTAATTTTGATGAAATGTAATTTACATTTTGATGTAATGAAGTTTATGTGTTGATGTAATGAAGGCTATATTTGATGAATGAGTATTTTGATGTCATAATTGACTTTTGTTGAAATGAAATTATCTTTTGATGCAATGAAAATTATCTTTTGATGCAATGAAATATTCTTTACCTTTTTATTGATTACAAAAAAGGGAGAGAGAATTATGGTTGTATATGCATTAAGAGGGAGAAAGTTATATTGTTAATTGCATTAAAGGGGAAGAAAGTTATGTTGCATTAATTGTTTAATATGAAAAAGTTATGTTGCATTAATTGTTTAATATGAAAAATCAAGTTATTTAATTGATTAATATGAAAACATTAATGAAGTTAATTGATTAATATGATATTGAGTTATTTAATTGATGTGGATTAATAATCAAATTGATTTGACTATGCATGAAGAAATCTTAAGTACCAAATATGTAAAGTAAGAGGAAGAATAATTTGAACTTCATAGGGGGAGCTACCTTATTCAGGGGGAGCTTACTCGTGAAGATCACTTCCTTGATAAATTTTTAATTTAAGAATTCTATGCATATACTCAATATTTTTATAATCATCAAAAAGGGGAAGATTGTTGATCCATTTATTGATTTTGATGATTAATAAAGGAATTGAGTATATTTATTTGATTACTAATGGATTTTATAAATGTTTCAGGACTTAAATTTATTTGATCAATTTAAAGGAATTAAGAAATAAATTTTGAATCAAATACAAATCAGAGATTTCAAAGTTTCAAAGCTTGGAGTCGACACCTAGAAAATCTGGAGCCGACCCCATGGCCAATTCAATTTTAATCTGATTTTTGATACGATCCGGAGTCGACACCTAGAGTTTCGGAGTCGACACTTACAGTGTCTGGAGCTGACTCCGATGCGGGGATAGAACGCTTGTTTTTTGAGCATCCTAGAGCCGACACCTACAATATTCGGGAGCCGACACCTAACGATGGCGAGCCAACACTTACTTTTTCGGAGCCGACTCCTCAACAAACTCAGAAATTTCTATTTTTGGTAAAACGATCTGGAGCCGACACCTGAAAAGTTAGAGCCGACTCCAACCTGACTGGGATGAAAATTTAAATTGCTAGATAAGCTCTAACGGTAATATTTTCTTTTTACCTAATTTCTAATGGATATATTTGTTTCCAGGTATACTCCAATGGCTAGTTTTATCCCAAAAACGGATTGAAGAAAATCTATAAAAGTGGGAAAAACACCCGTTTGAAAAGAAGTGATAGATAGAGGAAAAAGAGAATGGAAAAGAGAAAAATTTCAAATCAAAAATCTGAGAAACCCTGAGCCTGAAATCCAAGAGAAAAGCATTCAAATTCAAATCCTTCCACTCCAAAAAGCTCAAAGAGGAATCCAAGGCGCCCCAAGTCAAAAATCGGTGGATTTCCTAAATTGAAGTAAAAGCTCCGTTTCTTTCATTTCCAATCTTCTCAACTGCAACGACTGTAAGGGAATAAAGCTGAGGCTTGATTCATCATTCCAAAGGAGAAGAGGAAAACAAGAAAAGAAGAAAAGAAGAAAAGCTCAAAGCCAAACAACTTCAAATCAGGCTTTCTAAACTTGTTTACTTATTTTTGAATATTTGCTCATTGAGGAGCTCTGTATCTTTGAAAAACTATATTCTTTTATTTGTGCCTAGTTCAATCAAAGGGATTGAACTAGTGGAGGTTGTATACCTCGGGTCAAGCTAGATTAGCTTGAGTTTAGGGTTGTGTGCTGGTGAGCTCGAAAAACCGGCTGGGTTCGTTGTGATCCCGGGTAAAACAACAAGTTTGGGTTGTGAGCTTGTAAAACAACTCGGCTGTAATCGAGGAGATTATAGTGTGGACCCAAGTGGATCTTGGGAGTGGACGTAGGTGTTGGATACACCGAACCACTATAAAATCTTTGTGTTTGCCGTGCATCTATTGTCTCTATCTCTATCTCATTGATTGTGCTTTATATTTGCATTGCATTTACTTTCATTCACCTTAAGCAAACAATTTTTTTTAAGAGGTTAAATTTTTTAAAAGAACACAATTCACCCTCCCTCTTGGGTTGTCATCTGGGCCAACAATGTAGCAAGCTTTCATCTCTAAATATGAGCACAGGTATCCATATGGCCAATACTAAAGGTTTATATGATTGTTTCATGGTACACCATAGCTAAAATAACTATTGGAGGCTTAAAAATTGGAAAAAAAAAAGCAGAATTTTTCAGACTATGTTTATTACAGCATAGCATTGCTTAATACCTTATGCCTTCCAGCTTTATTGAATTGAATAAGCTATTTGAGATTTCTTTGAATAATAAAGCAAAAAATTCATACCATCTTTCATCTTCCCTTGACACTTCTTTCACTGTAAAGCATTTGCAGCCAAGTGACAGTATGGTCACCATCAATTTTCAGACAATTAGTTGAAATTTTTGACAACTTTACCTAATTTCCCTATAATCAAATACAATTGATAACTAGGTCATCAAAGGTGCTCTACATGCTCACCATGGTACCCAAGTGACGCAAGTAAAACTATGAGTGCCTTGGGATCCTGAAAAGGCAAGCTTACTAAGGTGATGCCTAGGCAAGAACCTAGCATAAAGCAAGAGGCATTCGAGCAGGCATCTCTTCATGGTCCAACAATATTAACCCTATCCTTTTTCTTCCTATTTTGTTAGAAATTTTATTTGCCTTCTTTAGAGGGATATTTTAGTCTATTCGAGTCATAAATACAAGCCTAACTTCGGATGTTCTATGATATACTCTTTTCATTTTGTTTAGAAATCGGAATTGGTGTTTTGTTATCATGTTTGAACTTTGAAGCTATCAAAGGATGCCAACTAGTTTCTTTTTAGCTGACTTTTGTTTAAAGAATGAAACAGGGCATACAACGTGATGTGATGCTTTGAAAGATATGAAAAATAAAACCTAATGTACTAAACAATCATGATTTTTGATGTTGAGATTTGACTAACCAATCCTATAATCCTTATATTTTTTAAATAATATAATATTTATTTCTATTGCATTTATGAACTTTTCAAAGCTAGCACCTTAGCACCTTACTTTCTTTAGGAGAGCACCTTTTTGGCACCTAGTGCCCTAGGCAATAAAAAGGCCTTGATGCCTTAAGCGCACCTTTTGCCTTCAACAGCCATGCTTGATAAAATGCCAAAAACAACAATAGTTCATTATGTTTATCTCTTATTTTGAGATAATCAGGAATGGTTTGCAAAATTGTTGCCCAAAAGCACTGCAACATTTTTTAAACAACAAATGGTGATATTTGTCATCAAGGCCTGCAAAACCAATAACAATCATATGAATACATTACCGGTTTACTATGGCATGGTCGATATGGTACAATAGGCATCTCATATCAAAAAAGGATATCAAAACTTTTCTCACTTACAGACCAAAACTAAATGGTACAAACAAGTTGGGTCAGGTTGGATAATGATAAGTCTAAGCTACAGACCAGTGAAATCAGACTTTTAGAGTTAACCTGCAAGCAATTTTTGGTCAAGCATAGCAAAAATCATAAATATCATACTTCTAGCTTCATTTATTCTGAATCTGCATCAAACAAACCCTTTCCATCCCTAGCCATTATGGATTTGCATTGATATGGGGCAGGAGATGAATTGGAAGTCTGAATATTACCTGTGCAGCCAATAGCTAAACTATAAGTTTTAAATACTAAAAGGTGGTTCACTGAGTAGCTACTGGTTTTACTTATTAGTGGCTAATAGAAATGCCCAACTTCTATTTTTGATAGACAACTTGACCCAAACAGCCAATTGAATGAACCACATTACATTGAACCCAAGAGAGTAATTCCAAATGGAGGGATAATACCATCAACTTAGAAGCTAACGCTTGAACAAAAAAAGGAATGTTCCCCAAGTGAATGGGTTAGATATAGGCCTATCTAAGGAATTGAAGGAAATTTATATTGGATCCCAGTTGAGCAAGGCTTAGAATTGACTTCACCTAATAAACTTTATAGCCATAGAATTTGAGAATGAAAGATTAGATTGGAGGTGGTCATTAATCCAACTTAACCTGCAATTTCCACTAAATCAAACTTTCCTAGTCTAGCCCAAGGTTTAGATTTCTCCAATTGAACCTCGCCCCAATTTAACCTAAATCCAGATCTGCATTGGTTTGACAATGAGAAGGATCAGGAATTTCCATGAACTAAACGCAGCATAACAAGAGACTAGTTCAATTGTCATTGTCAAGATATTGGATTTTTAAATAAGTGTAGTCCTTCTTTCTTTAAATTTTTGCCTTTGCAATCAAAATAGAATAGACTTTCCTGACTACACTAGCCCACTCCCATCTTTTCCCTTTGAACCCATCCTCCTCTTTCTCCTGTCTGCCTCTTCTTCAATCTATTGATGCCTTCCCTTTCAATCATAATTGGATCGCTCTGCATTGTTGATTTAATTTTTTTTCAACAATAAATACCTACCTCTACTACATAGTTCACCGAGTTGAGGCGAACCATAGTTTTATTTTTTCTTGTGAGGATGCCTTCAGTGCCATTAAATCAAACTCCACTTTCAAGCCTCTCGCATCACTCCTACACTCCAAAAATCCCCTACTCTATCTTGCCCCACTTAGAAGACCACATCATCAAGTGGCCAAGACTATTCCAATGCATTTATTCACATTGTGAAGTCACTTAAGGCACTTAACAACCCTAACCTCATTATAATGAAATCTAACATCAACAATTGGCTCAGTTCAACTTGCCTTCTTTTTTTAAAAAAAAATAATAGGAAGCATCACTAGAGAAATAAAACAAGCATTAGAAATTGAATATATGCCATCAAGTATCAAATTGTAGTCTCTAAAAGTAGATAATCATTTATGTAAAACCATAAATGACTCATTAGTTGCAACAAGATCGATAAATTGTTAGCAAGATAAAAATAATAAATGCAGCAATTGTTATAACAATATGATTACAATAATATAGTAACTAGGCGATAGTTAATAGGCCATCATGTGTAGCTTATATTTTCATTTGTGAAACTGCCACCATATCACAAAGGAGAAAAATAGTTCTAAACAGATTAAAAATAAGAAAAATATTTAATGCTTCACTAAAAGCAATGCTTTTTCAATATTGCTTCAAGCACAAAAAAAAAAAAAATTATAGGTAAATCACATGATAAAATCTTCATAATAGCAAAGTAGGAAACCCTAATGTAGGACTAAAGGAGAAAAGATATAAACACAATGTATAAATTGAAACTTGAGAATAATTGAATTGTAGATATACATTTAAAGGAATGAAACACTAGCAAAGAGGTTCTTCCCAATTTAAATTGAGGATGACATGCTAGTGGTGTTGGGAGAGGCAGAGGCACTCATACAAATACCACATTTTGCAAGCACCAATCAACCTCGAGAAAAATTTAAAGTATATTTTGAAAATTTATAGGTATATTTTGAGAATAATTGAAACTTTATCAGTGTGCTTTGAACCCAACAAGCAAAAATTTTAGAATTGATTTTTGGATAAGAAAAGGCCAAAGTTTTAAAAGTGCACTTTGGGCAAATTGAAGCTTTTTAAGTTATTTTGGATATAAAAGGAAAAGATTTCAAGTGAAAGGAATATTAACATTTAATATTTAGTTGCTTGGGTTTGATTTGAATATCTATCAATAAAGATTTGCACACAATTGGCCTCAGTACCATATATAATTAGTTATTATCCTTACTTATACATAATTGTCAAATCATATATATGCATACATATATAACTAAGTAAGAATGTCCTAAGAAAAATAAATCTAAGCCTAATTTATGCTTGTCCTTTTCTTGGTAAAATGTACAAGTGGTTACCATCTCAAACCAAGCTTACTGCACATACCAATACTGAATCAAGATCAGTATCAGCATATTTGAGTCTTAATATGCTGAACCAACCAAGGTACCTAATGTATTGACACTATATCAATGTAGTACTAGTATAGGATTGGGTACCGAGAAGGCGAACCATGGTCTCATTTATATGTTAAGCTTAAAAAATCATCTTGTATTTGCATCCTTTAATAATTATGAGACAAACAAAGTGTACTGACAAATAAATCGTCAGATGGTTTCCTAGCAATATAAAATTATTTCAGAAGGACAAAATGAGAAACATCTATCCTACAATATAGCTAAGGCAATAACTTAAATTGTAATTAGAAGTTTTATAACTCTGCATGCTCGGGTACAATGTTGTCAATATGTTTATTGCAAAATATAGGTGCAAAGAAAAAGGATGGAGGAATAAAAATAGGATTCAATGTTATTAAAGAGATTCATAATTGAGATAGAATTGATTAACTATTAAATAAAAGTCAAATAATTATGATAGAATGTTAATGACTCCAAGCATGCTCATGTTGCAAAAGAATATTAAAAAATACTCCTGCAAAAGGTTCTAAATATTGGTGGAATGAGCTAAGCATTCCACCATCTCAGGTGCTACGATACAATGAGTTGGGAAAAAGAGCAAGATAGGACAATTCATCACCATCCTAAGGGTCGGTACATAAAGTGTACTGTTCCATGAAAAATCTGCATGGCCCTAACCTACAATATTTAAAACTTGGTTCAGCAAAATCATTTCTCCACTTGTTAGCAACTTAGGCGAACATGCATAATTAAACAATTAGAACCATATGTGTTACAATTTGTTTGGTCATTCAAAGAAATTAAAGAATAGTTTATACTTTACCTTTTTCATGTAGAATTCCTACAATTGTACAATGCTTCCATTTCTGTGCATTGCAAATAGTAGATATTATGTCCATGGGTACAAAATATTTAAAATTTAAAAATAGATCATCGTAGCTAACTTTCATTTCTACTCAAAAAATTTTCAACTGATCACAACAACTCAAATATAATGTATAGTGGAACCGATATTATTAGATTCAACATTACTGATGATATGACTATTTCACATGCTATCCATTAACTACATATTTAGGATCAAACTAGGTTGAATCATAAAAGAGTCAGAAAAGACCAATAACATAACCTAAGTTGAGCCTATGTTGAATCAAAGATAAGTTATTTATATGTTTGCCACACAAATAAAATCACAAAGTTTAAATGTGTAGATGTAGTAAAGAACTCACTTAATATACTTTATAGGCATGCATCTATTGCGAACCTCAATCGCAATGATTAATAAATAGAAAATTTGGGATAACTATGATCACTTCAAGGAGATCATGCTTTCAGATAACCGCTTCAATGGGGTTAGACCTCCTGATAACCTCTTTGAGAGGATTGAGCCTTCAAAGAAAAGGAACCAATAATATTATTCACCATAGAAAAGTCAAAAGGGCTGTTACACACTTATTGGGTTGAAACCCTAATTATTCAAGTCTAATAAAATTACATAAAGAAAATCCCTTAATATAACCTATCCATAACTAAGAAAATAAATTATTGACTAAGATCAGTTCCCTTAATAATTAGATCCTTCAAAATAAGAGAACCTTATAGATTTGAAAAGATATCCATAATTAGGGAATTCTATCACTCTACCCTCCTCAAAAATTAATGTATCCTCAATGTTGTAAAGCAAATAAAAAGTTGTTGCTAGAATAAAATTTAGCTTTAAAACTACCAAAAATCAGCTATTTGTGTTCAATCTCTAGAACTATTTGTTTGATTCTAATAGCTTGATTTATGAAGAGCTAATTCACTTTCCTTTATTGATTGAATACAAGTATATATAACAGCCCCTTTTAGCTTCCACTTTTTCCATGATGTAGCTACTAAAACATCCATGGATGGATCTTTAAACCCTTCTGGTGTATATTTTTTCTCTTAAATTTTAAATTGCAAGAGAAGCTTAGAGAAATCCCATAAAATTTATCTTCGGTGCAAAGCTAATGTGCCCAAAAAACTACATCACAACCCTTAAGAGGTAATATATGGAAATACGATATGAATTTGAAATCTTGTATAGATATAGGAAGATTATAACATGTATCTTGGACTTGTATGCATGCACCATCTGTCTGCAAACTTGTTGTTTGACCACCAAATATTAAGATGCTTAATAGCACTGGATAAATAAAATTGAGTGTTGCATGAGTCAATGAAAATAGTAATGGTTGCTTCTTTAACTCTACCTTTACTCTTATTTTCTAAGGAAATGAGTTACCCGTAATAACAACATGAAAATTTTTGAGGGTAAATTGTCCAACTACTTCTTATAGCTTTTGTTCGATTTTATTTTAGATATATCATCAAATCAGTCATCATCTGTTGACCCATTTATTGATTTTGATGATTAACAAAAGCCATGAGTATATTCCTATGATACTAATAAGATTGACAAGTATTTCAGGAATTTAGAAAGATTAAATATTCAAAATTCATACAAAAATGGGCTTGAATCAATTTTTGATAGTATGTGTCAAAGTTCAGAGTTTAGAGCTAACTCCTAAAGCATTAGAGCCGACTTCAAAGCATATCGAAACTGTTTGGCACATTCGGCACGGTTTAGAGTCGACACCAAGAAAATTAGAGCTGACTCTAACCTGAGTTAAAGTGAACTATCTTTCTGCTTCAGATTTTAGAGCCAACACCAGCAGAATTAGAGCCGACTCTAACCTGAGAATAGAGATTGCATTTTTGGGACACTGTTAGAGTCGACCCCAAGGAAATTAGAGCCGACTCCAGCTCGCATTGTGTCGACCCCACAGAATTTCAGAGCCGACTCCACGATGAACATTTTCTTACTATTTTGGAAAATCGACTTAGAGCCACACCTGACTAGATTAGGGCTGACTCTAAACTGTCAGAGGTGACTTTCAGATTTGCCAGAAATGGCTCCAACGGTCATATTTCTTCACCTACTCTTCAACGGCTCTTTGCCTTTGCGTGTGAACTAATCCACAAGTACTCTCAACGGCTACTTTGCATCAAAAACATGGATTAAGAGAGATTATAAAAGGGCATTCCGACTGTTCAAAAATAAGAGAAGAAACAAGAGGAAAATAGAGAAATTTCAAATAGGGAAAACTCTAATTCAAAGCCTCACTGTGCAAAAGAGATAGAAGAGAAATCCAAAAGCTTTCAAAGATCAAATCCAAGGATTTCGATCAATTAGAAGAAGAAAAGCAAGAGCCCTAGTTCTTCATCCTTCTCTACACCAACTTTTCTTCAAGACCCCAAGCTCAATCTTGAGAAAGATCACTCAGAAGAGAAGAGGAAAAGGAGAAAAGAAGAAAAGCTCAACATCAAATATCTTCAATCAGGCTTTTCTATTCCCATTTTTATTTATATTGTTTATCTGCCCATTTGAGGAGCTTTTATATTGTTGTAATCATTTACTTGATTCGTTTGCTTTCTGATTCAATCAGGGGATTGAATTAGTTGAGGTAGTTGACCTCGGGCAAGCTAAGATTAGCTTGTGTTAGGTTGTGTGCTGGTGAACCTATGAAAACCGACTGGGTTCGTTGTGATCCCATTGTAAAACAACAAGTTTGGGTTATGATCTTGCAAAATAACTCTGCTATAATCAGGGTGATTATAATGCATACCCGAGAGTTACTTGGGAGTGGATGTAGGTGTAGCTAACACCGAACCACTATAAATCCTTTGTGTTTGTCATGCTTATTTCTTCTCTCTTTCTCTCTAATTTACATTGTGTTCAGCATTCATAGCATCACACTCTCTACACTTTACTTGTGCACATTCATCTTGAGAAATTAATTTTAATTATAAATTTTTAAAGAACCAATTCACCCTTCCCTCTTGGGTTGCCATCTGGGCCAACAATTGGTATCAGAGCTAGTGCTCATCTCTGCTTGATCTAACAATCAAGAGCTAAATATCCAAATGGCAGCTCAAGCTGGTTCTTCTTTTTCTGAGGGACAATCCACAAATCGACCACCTTTGTTTAATGGCACAAACTATTCATATTGGAAAGCTAGAATGAGGATTTTATTCAAGCTTTAGACTATAAGTTATGGAGTGTCATTATCAATGGTCCTAGTACTCCCATACACTTAGTAGACGGATCCATTGTTCCTAAGCCCAAAAGGGATTGGAATGAAAATGATAGAAAAATGGCTCAGCTCAATGCCAAGGCCATGAATGTCCTATACTGCTCTTTGGATGCAAATGAATTCAATAGAATATACTTGCATCTCAGCCAAGAAGATATGGGATAGGTTGTGTTGGTCCAGATAGCAACCCAAGAGGGGGGGGGTGAATTGGGTTTTTCAAAAATTAAACTCCTTTTAAAAACAATCCCCCAGCGGAAGTGAAAACATAGATGTTACGAATTAAAACAGAGTATGCAAGAATGGAGAGTAAGAGACAAGGAAATAATCACGGCAAACACAAGAAGTTTTATAGTGGTTCGGTGTACCTACACCTACATCCACTCCCAAGTACCTCTTGGGTCCACACTATAATCAATCTGATTACAACAGAGTTGTTTTGCAAGCTCACAACTCAAACTTGTTGTTTTCCGGTGCACAACGAACCCAGCTGTTTTCAAGGCTCACCAGCACACAACCTTACAACACAAGCAAACTGCTTGCACAAGGCTAACAGCCTCAACGAATCAATCTTCCGATTGACCCAGCAAACAATAACATTTTTACAAGTTTAAAAGCTCCTCCTATGAGCAAATACACAATAATAGAACAACAATAAAGAGATAGGAATCAAAGCCTGATTTGCAGATCTTGATGGCTTGCTTCTTCTCTTCTCTTGAGTGAATCTTCCTTTAGAATGCTCTTGAAGCTCCGAAGATTAGAAAGCTAGGGCTTGCTTCTTCTTTTGGATTTCTTCAAAATAGAACAAGGGATGCTAGAAATCTCTCTCTTTTCTTTTGAGGAATCAGTATAGTCTTCCCTTTCGAATCTTCCCTCTTTTCTCTTTGGATTTTCTGATGGATTTCAAAGGTTTTTCTCTATTCTTGTCTCTCTTCCCTGTTTTCGGATTCAACAGAAAACCCCTTCTTATAGATCCTTCTTAATCCATAAATAGCTGAAAACTATCCGTTAGAAACAAGTGTAAGAAGGATTAGAACCAAATATGGTAATAGCCGTTGGGATTAAAAAGATAAAAGTAGAGTTTAGAGACGTTCTGACAGTTCTGGAGTCGTATCTGACAATCTGGAGTCGACTCTAACTTTTCTGGAGTCGGCTCTAAATCAAAATCTCCAATCCACTCGATCTGGAGTCGTCTCTGACTTTTCTGGGGTCGACACGAAAATCTTCTGGAGTCGACTCTAACAGTCCCGGAGTCGACTCTAAGTCGTGGCCAAAAAAACCATCATTCTGTCTTGTCTGTTGGAGTCGGCTCTAACAATCCGGGAGTCGACTCTAAGTCTGTGCCGAATTCGGAGTCGACTCTGCGATTCCATGTGTCGACTCTAATGTCTGCAATCTTACCTTGACATTAGATTCGAACTAGAATTTGATTTGTCTAGTGATTTTGATTAATGAATCAAATCATAAACTGAAAAACTTAATCAAAATCATTAGTAACTTCAAATGTTATACTCAAATAGTTTTGTTAATCATCAAAATCAACAATTGGGTCAACAATCTCCCCCTTTTTGATGATGACAAAAACTTTGAGTATATGCATTAAAAATTTATTTGAACTAAGAATTATAGACATTGTTAAAGCTTTAAGACTTCCTAATAGAGAATTTGATGTCAAGTTTCAAAATGAGCTTTAAAAATATACTTGAGTTCTATTATAACCAGCAATCAAGATGATTTAACATAGAAAATCATTAAGCTCCCCCTGCATTAAATAACTCCCCCTATGCAAGGTATATGTAGATAAACTGAAATATGATCGATTGATTAGAATTTAGAAATTTCTCTCTCCCCTTTTAAGATATGCCAATTGATATGCCAATTGATTAAGACTTATTGAAATCTTATAAATCTTATATTCTTTCATTCATTTTTTTTTTGCTTTATGCATATACACTTTTCTCTCCCCCTTTTTTGTTATCAGCAATAAGGTGAGTTTAGAAAAATAATGTAGGTTATCAGCGAGGGTGTTGGTTCATTCAATCGTAGAGATAGTAATCTTCATCCATGGTAATTGCTCGACATAGACAAATTTGCAATAAAAAGATAATTGTATTTCATTTCAAGATGCATTACATGTGTCTATCAAAATACATTCTCAGTAAAGTACTATATCAATCAACATTCCTAGATACATGCTAACAAAGTATGATAAACTAGAAATCAAAATATGAAGAGCTAAACTTAGGTTTCTAAAAGATTGGGGTAGGATAGGCTTTAGATAGAGTATCACTGTAGGAAATAGAAGGTCACTCAAACATGCTTGTATACAATTTTCTTCAGATGGCCTATCATTTCCATAATTTCATCTTTTTGATTTCTTAAAGCCTTCAAGACAACTCTCAACTTGAGCAACAGCAAGGTCTAAATCTTTCTTCAATTGTCCAGTAGCATCTAGATAGGCTCTAGATCCATCTGCAATCCCTTCCAGCCTTTCAAAAATCTTTTGAAGCTCAGTGCCAAGAGACTCTGCAGAGCGGCTAATGAAAATGAAATCAAGTCGAGTCTGAATTGATCTCCTCCTTAAATTGTCTGATATCATCTCTCAACTGACAAATATCATTGCTCCTCTGACTGTCATACTCAGCTAGTAGTGCTCTGAGCTGACCAATCTGCTCATCAGAAAATCTCCTAGAAACAAATGCTGTCTGAGGTGGAGGTGAGGAATATGTGCTCGGTCCAGCCTCAGAAGGTCCAGCAGTAGATGGTCCCAATAGATGGGTCAGGGACTGATGGTCCCGCAACTGATGGTCTAGGGATGTCCTCTACTCTGGCCTCCTCAACTCTGGCATCCCGACCTCCTTTAATCCAATTACCATTTATCTTTCTGAAGCCCATGCGGTGAATAGTAGAGACACTGTAGTAATCTGTATGCCTTAATTTCCTCAGTGGCTCATTGTCCATGATCAATACACCTTGGCTTCTGAATACCAAAGTCAGAATCATACCATAAGGCAATAGATCTCTTCTTGGTTGCTGCCTCCGCCATGTAGCCTATCATCATCCCAGCTAAGTTTACTGGCTGCCCGGTGATGATGCAATCCATCAACAAGATGTCTCGCTCCGAGACATACTCAAATCTGCCTATCTTTGGAAACAATATCCTCCCGCAGATGTTGTGAAGAAGTCTGAGTTCCAAATTCAGTTGATTTGCCAAAATCTCCTCAAACTCAGATACTTCTCTCCCCAACATCCTAGATAGGGCTCCACTATGATCATCATGCTGATACTCATTTATTCCAATAGTGGGCATCTCTAATAAATTTCCAAGGGTCTCGGCAGTAATTACAACTCTTGTTCCTCTACTTAAATCATTGTAGAACTCTCTTACAAGGGCAGGGTAGGTAGGAACATCCAAAGAACAAACTTTCTCCAACCCATTTCCTTCAATTGATGGCCAATAGTAAAACCTTCCGAAGCAAATAAGTCAAAATCAACTTTTCTTCCGGTAGTGATGGCCTTACCCGCTAATTGGTTGACGCGTGGAGAAGATGGAGAAGGTGGAGAAGCTTCTTGAGTGGCAGATGATGAAGATGACGTCGCTTGCCTCCGAATCATCCTTTTTCTCATGGGAACGGCCTAACCTCCAACAATCACGCCTTTTAGGAGCCATGGGATTTGATTGGAATGAGTAATCAAGGGATTTGAAGAGTTTAGAGGGGTTGGAATAGGTTTGGAATGGCTCTAGAGAGGATTGGTTCGTTTAGGTGTCGACTCCGCCTTTTATTTTTGACCTAGGTTCACTTAGAGTCGACTCCCGCAAAGCGAGGTGTCGGCTCCGAACTAGAAAATCTGTCAGCGCCCGAATTAGAGTCGGCTCTAGAAGCGGAGTCGGCTCTAATTGCCCAGACATAACATCAAAAATAAAGGTGTCGACTCCAAAACTGAAGGTGTCGACTCCACAATAGTTTCAGTAAAAATTTGAATTTCAAAGATCTGAAACTGATCAAATTAATCATCAAACTCTAGATAAGTGTTCCTTAATCAATTGGGAAAATAATGAATCAAATTTCTAGATAAATTTCCTTATTGGACATAGAGGATTTTCAAGAAATTGATGAAGTCTAGATAGTTGTTGTCCTTAAGAGTTTCAGAAAATCATTCTAAAGGATCACAAACTCCTAATTCTCCTCTAAGATAACAAAATCTTTCTTCACTTAATGGTTTGGTAAAAATATCAGCTAATTGATCATTAGTATTCACATATTCAAGACAAACATCATTGTTGGAAACATGTTCTCTAATAAAGTGATGTCTAATTTCTATGTGTT
>UESW01005078.1:64209-193311 GCA_900491605.1 Calamus simplicifolius | reverse complement strand
TAATAGGAATTTTATCAAGTGTGATACCATAATCTTCAAGTTGTCGCTTAATCCAAAGGATTTGAGCACAGCAACTTCCAGCTGCAACATACTCTGCCTCAGCAGTGGATAATGCAACCGAATTTTGCTTCTTGCTAAACCAAGAGATTAAGTTACTTCCTAAAAGTTGGCATGCACCACTTGTACTCTTCCTATCTAATTTACAACCAGCATAATCAGAATCAGAATAAGCAATCAATTTCAAAGTTGAGTCTCTAGAATACCATAATCCTACATTTTTAGTTCCATTTAAGTATCTAAAGATTCTTTTAACAGCAAATAAATGTGATTCTTTAGGATTAGATTGATATCTTGCACATAGGCAAACAGAAAACATAATATCTGGCCTACTTGCAGTTAAGTAAAGAAGTGATCCGATCATACCTCGGTAATGCTTCTGATCTACTTTCTTACCTTCTTCATCCTTGTCAGCTTGCATGAGGGACTCATTGGCGTACCAAGAGGTTTAGCAGATTCCATACCAAACTTCTTGAGTATTTCCTTTGTGTACTTTGTTTGGTTAATGAAAATCCCCGCTTTCTCTTGTTTGATTTGAAGTCCAAGGAAGAAGTTAGTTCTCCCATCATGCTCATCTCGAATTCTCCCTGCATTAACTTAGCAAATTCTTGACAAAGGAGATTGTTAGTAGCACCAAATATAATGTCATCAACATAAATTTGAACAATTAAAAAATTCTTTTCTTTTCTTTTTAAAAAAAGTTTTATCAACATTTCCTCTAGAAAAATTATTTTCAATTAAGAATTTACTTAATCTATCATACCAAGCTCTAGGTGCTTGCTTTAAACCATAAAGTGCTTTGTATAGTTTGAAGACGTGGTTTGGAAATTCATGATCTTCAAAACCAGGAGGTTGTTCAACATAAACTTTCTCATTTATAAAACCATTTAAAAATGCACTTTTAACATCCATTTGAAATAAGTTGAAATTCATATGACATGCAAATGCAAGTAGTAGTCTAATGGCTTCTAATCTAGCAACAGGTGCAAAGGTTTCATCAAAATCTATACCTTCTTCCTGATTATATCCCTTTGCAACTAATCTAGCCTTATTTCTAATCACCAAGCCATTTTCATCCAATTTATTTCTAAAAACCCATTTAGATCCTATTATAGGGTGGTTTCTAGGTCTGTCTACTAGAGTCCAAACTTGGTTCCTAGTGAATTGGTTTAACTCTTCCTGCATTGCTAACATCCAATAACTATCTTTCTCAGCTTCCTCTATAGTTTTGGATTCTATATGAGATACAAATGCAAGATGATTATTGATATTTCTCATTGATGATCTAGTCCTTACACCTTGAGATGGATCACCTATGATTAGGTCCTTAGGATGACCATAAGCATATCTCCAATCTCTAGGTAGATCTTTATCATTATGAGCAGTATCAATACCATCATCCTTAGGTGAGTCATCATCCTTAGCTTCAGGTTCTTGATCTGAAGATACATTTAATTTTTCAATACCTCTTTCAATCAAAGATGTATCTTCCTCATCATCAATTTTACTGAACTTGATGCTAAAGACTCATCAAACACTATATGAATGGATTCTTCTACAACTAAGCTTCTCTTATTAAATACTCTATATGCCTTGCTAGATGTAGAATATCCTAGGAAAATACCTTCATCAGACTTGCATCAAACTTCCCAAGATTATCCTTACCATTGTTATGAATAAAACATTTACAACCAAATGCATGAAAATAACCTAAATTTGGTTTCCTATTATGCCATAGTTCATAGGGAGTCTTCTTAAGGATAGGTCTAATTAGGGCTCTATTTAGGATGTAACATGCTGTGTTTATAGCTTCCGCCCAAAAATATTTTGGAAGTTGGCTTTCACATAGCATGGTACGGGCCATGTCTTCTAAAGTCCTATTCTTTCTTTCTACAACTCCATTTTGTTGCGGTGTCCTAGGTGCTGAAAAATTATGATGTATGCCTTTTTCAAAACAGAATTTTTTAAATAAGTGATTTTCAAATTCAGTTCCATGATCACTTCTAATAGACACTATGGTAGTGTTTTTCTCATTGTGACTTTCTTAAAATTTCAGGAATATTGAGAAAGTCTCATCTTTGTGAGCCAAAAACATTACCCAAGTGAATCTAGAGTAATCATCTACTATCAAAGACCATATTTCTTTTCTCCTAGACTTGTGGTTCTAGTAGGTCCAAAAAGATCCATGTGTAGTAGCTCTAGTGGCCTAGTAGTTCAAACAATATTCTTAGATTTGAAGGAAGTTCTTGTTTGTTTTTCCAAATTGACATGCATCACATATTTGTTTATTTTCAAAATTTAAACTAGGAATACCTTTAACTAATCCATTTCAATAGTTTAGAAATTAGGTGTGTGCTTGCATGACCTAATCTACGGTGCCATAGCCAACCAATCTCATTCATCTTAGCGTTATTAGCAACTAAGCAATGATTACTTTGAGACAAATTACTCAAATCAATTAAGTACGTATTGCCATAACGTTTACCAACAAGATAATGCTGTTATCAATGGGATTAGTAACAGTGCAAATAGAAGCTTCAAAGGAAACATTGAAACCTTTATCACACAGTTGGCTAATTGATGAGGACATCAGTTCAGACCAAGTTCGGGTCAGTCGAACCAGTCCTTGGATGTTCCTGTACCAGCAACCCAGAGGCAGCAGGCCACGTCAGGGAAGACCACACCAGATAATCTACGAAGGTCCAAGAGGTTGCAGAACTTGAAATTCCATGTTTGGGCCGAGTGTACGGAATTGACCCGAATTTTGACACTTTGTCAATGAATCCGGTCAGCTACTGTGGGACCCAAACTTGGCTGGTCACATGGAAACGGGCTGCTGATTCAAAGTCATTGCCGTTGGCATGAGCTGCTGTGGATTTTGGCCATCCGGGCTCGTCTGATAGGAGTTTTGGGCCTTTCGTTTTTAATGGCATAGTTGTAATTTTTCTGAACTTATGATGTTAGGGTTTTCTCTCTTATTTAAGTTGGTTTTGGGCGGCCGTCAGAGGCAGAGAAGAAAGACGCTGTTTTAGATTTCCTTTTTTTCCTCTTGAATAAAGATGAATGTTCTTTTTTTCTGATTCAAACAATTGAATTGAAAATTCAATTGCTCTTCCTTTAAATTTCGGATTGAGAGTGATCAAAATTCGAAATTTTTTCCTTTTCTTGTCAAGATTCGAACCAAACCTGGACGAATTCTTTTCTCGCAGATTAGATCGTTCTTGAGTTGCAGGCGTTTTGAATATCGCCCTGCATCAACTTGGTATCAGAGCCTTGATCCATTCCTTCCATTACCGCCTTGATCCATTCCTTCCATTACCATCTTGATCCATTCCTTCCAAACCCAAATATCAACCCTAACCGAAATTTGATCCAATGGAGCAGAAGAACAATGATCAATCCCTGAGAGACGCCGTGAGAGATGCTATGCAAGACGCCATGCGAGACCAGCACCAGGTGATGCAACAGATGATGCAAACCATGCAGGCGATGATGGCGCGGCTGGAGGTGCAGAATCGTGCCCAACCCCTTCGCGTGGAGGAGCGTGATGAAATTGATGAAGGTAGGGAGAGGGGTTTCGAAAATCTGGAGGCACCACCAATTCGAAGAGGGCAACAGAGGCCTGATGTTGGACTTCCAAGGTATGTCGATCAACCTCCCTATTTCGAAAATCAGAATCGGTGGGAAGCAGGCTTCAGGGTCGAAATTCCAGAGTTTAAAGGAGGAATTAACCCAGACGAGTATGTAGATTGGACCCTTCAGGTCGATGATGTTTTTCGTCTGAAGGAGGTGCCCTTAGACAAGCAGGTACCGCTTGTCACAATTCGATTCAGAGATAGGGCTGCTGCTTGGTGGCATGCGCAGCACTATCGTAGATATATGGATGGGAGACCTCCATTAGCGTCATGGGCAGCGCTAAAGCAGGAGATGAACAGGGAGTTTTTGCCTCCGAACCATGAGCAGATTTTGTATTCGAAGTTGCATGGTTTGACGCAAGGTAGTCGGAGCGTCGAGGAGTACACAACTGAATTTTATCGATTGGTTGCACGAAATCGGTTGATTGAGGCTGAACCGAGATTGATAGCCATGTATCTTCATGGCTTGCGGCTGCCAATCCAAGATGCACTGGCTGTGCATCGAATTGATAGCGTAGGAGATGCGCATATGAGGGCTCAGGCAGTGGAAAAGAGCTTGATGAGAAACAGGGGGTTTCAGAGCAGAGGGGGTTTTACTACGGGCCAGAGTTCAGGGCAGAATTCAGGGGGCAAATTTATGCCTCCAGTAGCGAGGCCGCAGGCATCAGTACCTCCAAGACCAACAGGGTCGAGTGGAACCTCAGGTTCTCAGGCGAGAGTGGGCAGCAACAGGGCTAACATTCGGTGCCATCGGTGTCAGAATTTGGGGCACTATGCCAATGAATGCCCCAAGGCGCGAGCTCAGTTGTATATGGAGGATTATATGGAGGACGAAAATGGAGGAGAGTTCCCTGAGGATGAGGAATTTAATGATGAGCTGTGTGTTATTGATCCGGACCATATTCAAGGGGAGAGCTTGGTGATACGAAGAATGTGTCTGGCGCCGAGATCAGATGAGGATTGGCGTCGGCACGACATCTTCACAACGAAATGTTTTGTGGCTGGCAAAACATGTCGTGTTATCATAGACTCCGGCAGTTGGGAGAATGTGATAGCAGAGGAGGCTGTGAAGAAGCTGGGGTTGCAGACAGACCCTCACCCACATCCATATAAGCTCGGTTGGGTGAACCGAAATGCAGACATTCAGGTCAGCCGAAGGTGTAAGTTGTCACTGTGTTTTGGTCCTCATTTCGAGACAACTATTGAGGCGGATGTTGTTCCAATGGATGCTACTCACATCATACTGGGGCGTCCGTGGCAGTTTGATAACAGGGCAGTATACAACGGGTACACCCACAGTTATATGCTGCGTCCAGATGGGAGGAAAGTTATTTTGAAGCCGCTTCAGGAAGTGAGTGGACAGAATACAGTAATTTGTTTACCAAGCACAGAATTCGATGCGAGTTTGGATGGAGAGGATGTTTGTTTTGCTTGGTGAGCAAGTCAGGAGACTTCGGCGTGGAAGAGGAGCAAAGGCCAAATATGATTCCTGAGGAGTTGGTGTCTATCTTGGAGGAATTCCGAGATGTTGTATCAAAGGAGCTACCGGCCGGATTACCACCTCTCCGAGATATTCAATAAATATTGTAGGATTTAATTAATATTTAAATATTTAGTAACATTTAATTTCTATTTCTATTTTGAGACTACGTGAAAACAAAAAAGGAATAAAAGAATCATGGAATTATTAATAGATATTTTATGATTTGATTACTACTTAAAAAATCATGAACAAAGGAGAGGAAGGTAAAGAACCCACGGCAGACAATAACAGCTGCTCTTTTCCCACCATGCTTATTCGGTTGCACATCCCTCCCTCTCCAGTCCATATATTTACCATGGTCTATATGCATTTCCTACACCATAGTCAAGAAGGAAGAGAAGATTTAGAAGAGTTTTAAACTGAAAAAAGACAGATAAATAGACAGATAGATATGCATCCACCCAAATACAAGATACAAGATGAACATTTCCAATGAAGAGCATTGAGACGATTTGTTATTCATGAAACTTCAATACATAAATCTACAAAAAAAAAAATTCAAATATTAAATGAGATCAATCTTGTTTCTTTTGTTTAATCATAAGTGCTGTACTTTAAGAAAATCAAATCCAAAAAAACCCAATTTTCATTAAATCATAAGAGTCTTTTGTATGCTTTTGTAAATCAAACCAAAGTAAATATATTTTTATTATTCAAAACTCTGAATATGTGAAAAATCAAAATGATAATAAAATATTCAAATCAATTATAGAAATCAAATGACAAGTCTTACGTAAAGAACAACATAAGTTTTAAGGTTTGCCAATACATATTCATGTTGAACATATAAAATATGCATAAACTATACCATGATGGATTGTTGCTGAGGGAGAACCAGCTTTCCACACCAAAGACAAATAATAGATGAAATTAGAAAAGAGTGATGCTTATACTTTCGGCCAGAGTCATTAGGTAAGAGGATATATAAGGGGAGTTTTTTTTAATACTAAAGCTGGATTAGCACGCAATGTGAAATATATAAGGGTGGAGAAGGGGATACACCTATAGAAGTGGCTTAATGGAATTAATTGCATTGGGCACACATTATTTCTTTAAACATTCAAAGGATATCTGACATCTAGTGGAACAAGATATTGCCTTCTATAATATCAGATACACAAAAGATACGAAGATAATGAGAACACTAATGGTGCAATTAATGCCTAGGATTCTAGGAAATTTTCAAATCATTGAACTCAAGTCTTTACGTTGAACACGTCTCCTCCCATGGAGGTTTTAGGCCCCATGTAGCTTTAATTTATGTAATAAATATTTTTTCTATCAAGTTTTAGGAAATAGAGCTTTCACTAGCAGAGATGTTAACAAAAGTTGTTTGCTATTTGATAACAACTTCTTCAAATGTTGTGAAATTTTAGCATCTATTGGGTGATCAAACAGATAAAAAGATTTTTGTAATGTGAAAGGACAATAAAAAATATTACATAATGCTTTCTTCTTGTATGAAAATTTTTATCATAAAATATCCTTAGTTTATAAATTATTTATTTTGATATTTTAAAATCAATATATTAACTAAAATCATATTATTTCTCATAAATATGATAATATTTTTATAATATCATTATATTATGATAACATTATTGTAGAAGGCTGAAATTTTTTATTCATACCTTTCAGTGTACAATCCTAGGAAATATATAGGAGATTACAAGATAAGAATAGGAAACTTAATCATTCTAAATCTGAAATCTATCTAATCAAATCCCTTAATTTTAGGGAATGATTACAAGATAAGGATAGGAAACTTAATCATTCTAAATCTGAAATCTATCTAATCAAATCCCTTAATTTTAGAAAATTTAAATTCAAACAGATTCTCCTAATCTATAGGGATATTTAACTAATTTTATTTACAGTAAATAATTATTATAATTATATTGTATTATAATCTACACTATTACATTGCAATCATCTAATATAATATAATACAACATAATGTAACATAATATCATTATTATATCATATCATAATATAATATATATATATTATATTACATAATTTATTATGGCTTTTGCTATAGTACTCTTTGATTTTTTAAATATTAAAAATATCAGCGACTGATTGCATTTTAAACCATATAAATGTATCTTTAGTAATCGATTTTAATGGATTATGTGCATGGCTGGTCTGGAAAAAAAAAATTGAACTTTATGTTTTATCTCGGCACTGTTCTCTTTCATTGGATTTTACGCTATTGTCGCCGCACCACATCATCTACTTTAAGGGTAAATCCATCGATGAAAGGAGAGGGGATGCGTAGATAGTTGGTAGGAAATAACTTGAGGATTTTGTAAGATCTATCAATAGAAAGAGAGGAAGATAACCAAATAGGAAGAGGGAGATGATTGGTAGAACGAAGTTGATGGGGCAAAAAAGTAAGCAATTATAGGAACGAGAGTAATTGGTAAGGGAACGATTAGTTCAACGTGAAGGTGCATTTAAGATTTAAAAGTGTATTGCTTATTGCTACCTCCGAACAACATCTAACAAAGATGAGACACAAGAAGGGTTTTACTTTTGCATTCTGGAATGTGGTGATCGATGATCAGTTCAATGGATCAGAAATATTAAATGACTAAAATATCCTTTACTGCTTTAAAGAGTACGACAACATAACCCTTTTATAATAGCTATAATATTATATTTTATTGTATTTATTCTATATTACCATAATAAGATAATAATATACTATAATAATATTAGTAAAGCAATTATTATAATACAATGTTTTATAGTATAATATACCAATATTGTATTATAATAATATTTCCATTAATACACAATTTTTATTAGAATTCTTTCTAGGTATACCATTATAAATATATGAAATTATATGCATACTCTTACAAAATTTATTATTTATCTATATACATTTATAAATTATTTATTTTGCTTGCATACCCTTATAATATATCTAATATTGTGTACATCAAAAAATAATACATTTGTAAGAGTATATACCCAAAAAGAAATAATTTGAAAAAGTATGCAAGTTGTAGGAAATCTTGGATGAACAATATTAGAAGAATTTTTAAAAAAGTTTCGTGAAGAAAATCAGGATCAATAATATGAAAAAAATCAGGATCAATAATCTCTCCAAGTTTAGTGGAGAAATCAGGGTCAATAATCTTTCTAAGTTTAGTGAAGAAAATCAGGGTCAATAATTTGTCCCTAAAGTTAAGGGAATTAACTATATTTTTTTTTCTTATTTAGTGTAATAGAAAGTTGTATATATAGAGTAGAATAAATTATAAATTTTTCATACATAAATAATAAAATTTTCAAGATTTTTATTTTTTTTTATGGTATCATACCTCTAGGATTTTTTTTTGCCTTTATTGTCAGCTTTTGCCTACTTTTTCTCGGCCTTCATTATCGACTTATTGGTGGCCTTCATCGCAGATTCAACCTTCCTCTATTCCAGCCTTAATCGTTAGTTTCTTCCTCATTCTTTTCAGCCTTCATCGCTGATTTTTTATCTTTATCATGTCTTTATTTTCAACTATTGTTCGGTCCTTTTTCAACCATGACGGATGCTGCACCTTCAATACCATCATCTTATTATCTTCAACGATGAAGAAAATTGAGAAACTTAAAGGCCTATTGAGAACTATTGAAAAACCAGCAACAAATAACAATCCTCAGCCGATGAATCAAGTTAAGTGTTTAGTGACGCTTTCGGGTAAGGCTCTAATATCTCTTGGATTGAATGTTCTAGGTAATGAGTTTAGGAATGCCTCGATACTTGACTCCGGTGCTACAGACCATATGACCCATATTTCAAATAAATTTAAAACCTATGACCCTTGTCCTGCACTAAAAAGATTATCGTTGCTGATGGTTTTACAACCATAGTAGCAGGAGTAGGAGATGTCTAAATTACTCCAAAATTGGTTCTTAAAAATGTTTTTCATGTCCCTCAATTATCCACAAATTGGGTTTCCATAAAAAGCTTACCAAAGATCTAAATGGTTGTGTTATATTCAGTGCTTGTTGGCATCTAAAATGCCTCAGTGATAAAGTAGAAGCCATAAAATTTTAATCTACATTAAAAGTAAAGAACAATACATAAGTAGACCACTCATAATGATATCTACACTAGACAAGGACTTATCAATCTAATTGTATCTCCCACTATTTATCACGAATACCATAACCCTCACCTATGGTAAGTGAGAAAACCCTACCAGGGTTTCTTTAGTGGGGTTGAGATCCCAATTCATCATAAATATCTTGTGTTACACAACAAACATTCATGAGTTTAAGGGTAGAAAATATCATTTCCAATTGCAACCCATGCAACTCTCAACATAACACCTGCCTCTAAGATACTTATAGCCTTATGTTACACAACAAACTATAATGCCTTAGTTTAGTCAAACCCTTCATTTTCATATAGTCATGATTGAATAATATTGCCCTTGTATTACACAATAAAGCAACACCACTAATCATGCTATAAAGCATTAAACGCACTAAGACAATTCATATATAACTCTAGAGTAGGCCTTGTGTTGCACAACAAACTTACTATAGTAGTTATCATAAATTTATCTTAGTATGAAGGAAGGCATTAGGTAGTGTTCATAATCAATATATCATTTCCAATTCAAGGTCTAAATCAATCAAATTGGCCAGTTAAGTGGGAGAGAGGTGGGGGTCCTCCCATTGCTTTCCTTAGACACCAATCTAATTGGCCAGGTCAGTCAACGGAACCAATTAAAAAACCACGATCTCTTTACCTTTCCAGAACCACTTTTCTAGACACCAATTGATTAATCAAACCCTAAAAGGATTTGTATTATGATTCTATCACACAACGACTAAATATAATTTTTTAGGAGGGCTTTGATGGTCTCATGCACATCCTTTTTTTAGTATGCATAACAATAATATCATACCATGCATATTCAATGCAATTTTAAAATTATCATCTTAAGTAAAATTTCTCATTAATTAGAACACGTCCAGCCATAGCTCATTAGTCCCTTGGGCCAGTCTATGCAAACAGCAGGCATAGAGGTTCAGGAGGCGTGTTCTAATACAAGAAATTTTATAACTCTACATAATAAAAAAATCATGCTAAAAGCATAATATAATCATTCATGTAATCAATATATTATGGACCTAATTGAATTAATCAAGGTGGCTCTGATACCAATGTTGGTTTGGGATTTCAAAAAATTTTAACCTTAAAACCCTAATCAACCGAAACCTTAGACCCAAGACCCCTTGATTATAATAATTAATTAGTCATTAAATGTAATATATATGTAGAGGAACATACCTTAGTACTTGGTGAAGAAAGAAGGAAGCCGGTTATCCAATCTTTTCCACTAGGCGCCCAAGTGTTCGCCCTCCAATGGTGATCCACATGAGAATTGGATCAAAGATATGCTCACGAACTTGACTTAAACCTCTTTTTGGCTTCTTGACTTCTTGGCTTGGCTCTTAGGACCCTTTTTACCCTTTTCTTAAGCCTAATAAAATTGTATAGGCTAAGAAAAGAGTTGTCCTAAATTGACTAAGGCTTGTAGGAAGGGGAGAGGGAGAGAGAAGACTCTTGTCTTAACAAGGATTACTAAAATTATCCGATGCAATCCCATATGTGCCACCCCTTTAAATAGTGAATGGGAGACGTCAAATGAAGGGATACAACCCATTCCACATCCTTCTGAAAGGATATAAAATTTTTAAATTCATTTCAATTTGAATCAAGGGACACATCGTTATAATTTTCTGCACCTTTCTCCTACGCGCCTGATGGGATGCTTTTAGACGCCTCTTAAAAATTATGCACGCGCACAGTTTTCCTTTCGAGAGTCCCATGTCTCTTGGACTCTATTAATTCAATCCTTATCCAATACAGTAACATCTAGATAAGGTTATCCACGTTCAATGGACCTATAAATCCCAAAAAAAAGATGCGCCTCCTAGTACCTTATATCAGAAGGACTCTTAGGCGCCTCTTGAAAATTCTGCACGTGCATAGTTTCCCTTCCAAGAGTCCTATATTTCTTGGACTCTATTAATTCAACCTTATCCAATCCAATAAATGGTTGATCAGGTCAGAGGTTATCCCAAATTAATTCTAAAATTAATTTGGATCAATTAATTAAGCCGGTTCAAATCAATTTCGACCCAAATTAGAGCGATAGTTAGCCACATGTGCTAGCATGCTGATTGGCTAACAAATTGAATTAATTAATCTTATTAAAATGATTCTTTGACCAATTTTTATGTGTGTGACTCATTGGGTTCCTCATCTAGCCAGCAGTAGGTTTAGGTTTAAGTCGATTTAGTTCGATTAGAAACTGACTAACCGAATTAGATCAAATCGTGCTAACCCTAGTTGCCAATTTGAACCATCTTTCAAATTGACTCATGAATTAAATAAATTTAATTCATGAAAACCTACAAGACAAGATTGACATCTAGCAATGTATCATGTCTATCTAGAAGATGAGGAAATTTGATGGAATTACCAAAATACCCTTCAGTGGCAAGTTACTGTGCAATTCAATCCTTTGATCTTTCTTTATCCCGAATAAGTGATGGGTAGGAAAAATGTCAAACCCTAACATTTTATTCATTTGAATCTCAAATCAATAATAAAGACTCAACAAATAAAAAATTAAAATCCTATTCTAATTTTATTTTGCTTTGATCAAAGACTTCTTGAGTCATCATATGATGAGATTACATAGGATTACTTTTCTCTTACTAGGAATGATCGATTCCTTGTTGACCTACTCATAACCTTCATACACAATCCTTTATATCCATGAACACCCCGTACATGACTTAGCCATGAATGAGTATGAACTAAAACATATATTCATATGCATAAGATTCTATGGTAATCTCAGGTCTAAGGATCACTTGCATAACTCCCACTAAGAGAACTATCTTTTGACAAGTAAGATCTCCATAAGATGTTCTCAATGTGGATCAATTCAGTGAACTCATACCCTAATGAGCACCCACATCCTTGTATTAGTGTCTCTATACAAGTGGCTATGAGACCAACCACCCTCTTTATTGAGCATACATAGAATGTGCCAGTCTTACCGGTATCATCGATCCCGATTCGATGATCCTTCGACTGGAAACATTTTAGATTAGAGTTTTTAGGAACTTAGGTCTCATCATTATGAACTTCATCATAACCCTAATTCCATTGCCCTAACCTTATGGGGTTCATCATAATCTTAATAAATATAAGACAGCATATGATGAATCGAAAAAAATGCCTTTTAATTGATAAAATATCATACATGAGTTGAAAAAAATTACAAAATTGCCCTTACATGATTGGCTTTTAGGGCACTACTCTTTCACGCTGGACAGTTTTGCCCTATGATTTTCATGGATAGATCACTTCCTTTGTCAGGATGGTCTTTCCCCTGTCTTTACCTCTTCTTCTTAACAGCTCTCCAAATATGATGATCTCTAAACCTCTCTGCAAGAAAATCCTGCTTCCTGATCCATTGTTGTTTATGCGATCTCAATAGATGTTTCCACTAACAGTTATGATGTACTTACCAAATGCTTTAATTAACTGGGTTCAAACAAACAACATCCGTTCACCCCATATGTTTGCATTTCCTTATATTGGCACAGCTTTAGGTAGACAAATATCATTCCTAGTAAGTTGTTATATCAAACTCCATCAAATTAGGAAAAAATGGACTTAGGTTCTAAAAAGAAGCTTCAATTGCCCAAATTATGTGACACGCACTTACACAAATAACTAAAACTAGGAAAGACTGAAGGAGCAAGCAAATGGTGCTCCCAAAAAAATATAGAATAAAATTTCTAGGACACTCCAAAAAAGGAAACCTAATTGACATTTAATAAAAATATACACTTATTCCATTTGTCGTAGTGGACCTTACTAAGTAAACAAGACACTCAGCTCTTAAAAATGAAAACCCAACAACCCATAAGACATGATAGATTATCATAGCAACTAATATGTCTGACTAAAAATTAAGTGTTAGCAGCAGTATACAACCAAACTCTGGTTGAGGCATCTACAAAAGTAAGGAAAGGCCTTATTGACTACTAATTCTTAATTATTCATAAGCCTTATACTAAAATGAGTGTAAGCAGGTGGGCACAATTAAAACATAAAAATATTTCTTCATATTTCCAACTAACAAATCACATTTTGGTAAGCACGAGGCACTGAAGTAAGAAAGTCTACATGTCTGATATATAATCTTCAGACTACCAAAAATAAAGTTCAGTTAAGTATGCTACATAACATTGTAAATGATTAGTAACTCTTTCCTTATTGATTCTGGTTATGAGGATGTTAGAAGCAGAACATGAACATAAAAGGTATTGTAATTTCACACTCAGGAGTATTTCTAAAGCAGTAGTTACAAAGTTCACAAGAAGTGGACTGCTCGAAGGCTTAAATTTTTTAGGGGCAAATAAGAATATCTTTTGGTTCCATATACCAACTATTTAAAATTTGTACATAAAAGTAGACAAAGTAAATTATCATGCTTTGTACATGCCAAAAAAAAAAAAGTAGGTAAAGGGGTGGCATTTGTTGTTTTAGCTGAAAACAGAAATGAAGGGATGAAATAGACATTCATTTGTGGCAAAACAGCCATTAGACCTCTGTAAAATATTACATACCATAGAAGCATAGAAGAATCAATTCCTTAAAGCTTTTCAGCAAGGACTAATGAGCACGAATTTTAAAAACTAAAAAAAAAGAGAAATCCTCCTATAATCAAAATTATGACAATACAAAGGATGACTTGCCCATTTAGAAAGGTAAAGACGATGAAGTTTCTTGTAGTTCGATTCATCCAGTAGTGGTCCCTACCTTATCCCACAAGACAAGAAAGATTAAAAAGTAAGATTATTAAAAGATACAGTCATATAAGAACTTATTTCATTTACACCAAATGGTTGACATGGTTATTTCTTAAAAGTAAAAAAATATCAGTTTACAGAATGATGTCAAACTACTATTACAACAGAGCAAATTGTTATTGAGCTTTTCCTTCCATAGTTCTAAATGTAAAAGGTTAATCTCCAATTAACTTATCATCTTTCTCACTACACTTCTATATGCTACAATTGTTGGATTTTATATTTGGGAATTGCCAAGATCATTTTAACAATCATTTTTAAATCATGTTCCGAGAGAAAAGTTTACTAAAATACGATGTACTGGACTTGAAAATTTATCAAGAGAATATGATAAAACAACTATAATCTTTCGGATTCATTTCCAAATCTTTACTTTCTATATCACATCCTTTCTCTCCAACAATCTTGAGCCTTCCCTAATCCTTCTCCCTCATAACTGCTCCATTAAAATCCCCACCCGGTATTCCATCATAATCAAGATCCACAATACTTTCACCCTCTATCTTTTACTTAACAACTTAACAATTTCTCACCAAATTAGCTTTAAAGTACCACCAACACCACATCATTCTGCCCCAATTGGACCAGAGATTAGGACAAAAAGCTTGGTTTCCTTTTCTTGACCAAGTTTTACTTAGTTTACCCTGAGCATGTTACAAAATAAGAAATAAGAAACAAAACTTGATCTAAATTACCGTAACATCAACCAGCATTACATCAAGAATTAAAGATCATCTTTTTACTACAAACATTGTATTGTTTTCGCCAGAAATCCCCTCACATCGCCTCTCAAAAAAGATTAAAAAAACTCATCAAGACAATCTATCGTTTCTTTTCTTTTCTTTTCTTTTTCGGCATGGAAGGCTAGAACAAGAATAAAGAAATAGAAAAGCCAAATAAAGAATCCAAGTCGTATAAGATAAAAGCTTCAAGCATCGATCAGCAAGAAACGATGATTTCAACACGAACAAAACCTGAAACACTTCGGCATACGATCAAAACGCTAAAAGGACCTGAAAGAGCCGAAGATAAGGGACATACCGCAATCTTGGCAGCAGCGAAAGCAATAGATCGTCGATCATCGGGGGCTACCAGAGTCCCTGTATGTTCACGCCACTAAGCCGCAGCACCAGTAAGGAGGAGGAAGAGCCCTTCAGTGACCCTCGGACGCGTCTCTCACTCAGAAGACCTCCTCACGAAGACACCTTCGGTCTTCTATTTAAAGAAGGCTATCACCAGGATAAGCCAGAGGATTATCTTACTAAGCGTCCCTCAGAATCCGAAGAGTCTCCAGGGACTCTTGGGATATCGTGTGGATGAATTAATGGCACCCAGGCCAACAATCTCTCACTCGTCCACATAGGAACATTATAACCTCTACTTTCTCAACTTACAGTGCGATGGGGTGTGCGACCCGACAAAAACTCACACACAGTGACACATAGTGGATATACTACATTACTGCATTAAGTTAATAAATAACTAACAGCGAACAAGAATATAATCCAATCCCGTCTATGTCCCAGATAATTCGATCACACCTAATCAAGCACTCTCGGTCCTTAAGAGATCTACCCTGAGCAGCACTTGAAAAACACAAAGTCATAATGTTGGTATCCATAATCATATGCAACTCATACACATGATTGCCCGGGCAATGGATCACAAACATAAGGTGTGGTCACGAATAATCTTCCTTAAATACTCATACCAGTCCATCCTGTCCAGTTGACTTCCTAGGATTGTCTCATGTAGCCGTATCAATTCCATGACCCTAGAGGACAAAGCTAAGGAAGTCATCCTGAACTCCAACTTCATGATATAGGTTCAAGTCAAAGGACACTGCATAGTTGTAAGGCTCACACGGTAACGGAGGAAATATATCGCATTACCCCTTATAGGGTCGACTTTAGCACATGCAACATAATACATGCTACGGTGGAGCTCCCACTTAATGGGTCATGTCATACTCAGTCACCGTACGAACACAAGTCCAAGCATCATAAAGTTGCTTGACTCGAGCACACACCAATGCTCCCAGTTCGGCTATAACAGGCTTAGTAGGGATCTGTGGATATATCACTATTGATACACTGCTCATGCATATTTATGCTCCGTACTTAACTCTCCTGAGTCTCATCTCAGTCCAAACTGAGGTGACTTTGATTATAATCTATTCTATTATAATTTATGTAGCACATTTTGCAACCCATGCAATCTGCAACTCATGCATTGCTACTTAAGCAATATAATGGCTACTTTAGTCTCATCCTGCCCACACAAAAGTGTCAGGCGATCACCCGTGAGTGGCTGATCTAAGCCTGTGACATTTATACACATATGTGCCTATAAATATAACTCATCATAATAATGAAAATAAACATTTCATAAACTTTAACACAGTCATTGATGTCCATACAATCCCTGTCTGACAACAAAAAGAACAGACACAAACTCCTACATAAGTCTGAAACATATCATGGTCTGTCACACTCTATACAGACCTAGACCCCTCACATAAGCTTGGAACACATCCCTAGGAATAGGCTTCATCAGAGGATCAGCCAGCATCCTGCTAGTGGAGATATGCTGTAGGATAACTTCTCCTTGCTTGACCATGTCTCTGATGAAGTGATATCTGATGTCAATATGCTTGGTCCTTCCATGGTACTTAGGACCCTTAGCATATTGTAATGCTACCATACTATTAGAACTAATCTGAATAGCCTCATGTGGAGTAGCTGATATCTCAAGTCGCCTCAAGAACCTCCTCAGCCACACAGCCTCCTGGAACAGCCGACCAAGCAATATATTCGGCTTCCATAGTGGACAGGGCGGTATAGCTTTGTTTCTTACTGCACCAAGTGACAGCTCCACCTCCAAAGATAAACACATATCATGTGGTGGATCTATGCTCGTCCCTATCACCTGCCCAATCAGAGTCACAAAAATCCTTTAATCTCAAATCTCCATCCTGATAGCATAGGGTGAGATTGGTAGTACCACGAAGGTAACGAAAAATCCTTTTAACTGCAACCCAATGAGCAAGTCCTGGATTACTTTGATATCGGCTAACCAAGCGACTGCAAAGCAAATGTCAGGGCGAGTACACATATAGCATACATCAAGCTCCCTACTGCACTAGCATAAGGGATCCTGCTCATCTTTTCTCTCTCCTCATTCGTTCTAGGGCACTGATCGATGCTTAAAGTACAGCCCTTCTCTATTGGGGTATCAACGGGTTTAGAATAGTGCATTCGGAATCGTTCTAAGACTTTCTCAATATACATTTCTTGTGACAAACCAAGAAACCTCTTAGCACGATTCCTTAGGATCCTCACTCCCAGCACAAAATTTGCCTCACCCATATCCTTCATCTCAAACAGAGGACAGCCACTCCTTAGTAGCATTGATCACTCCAATAGAACTCCCAGTGGCATTGATCACTCCAATAGAACTCCCAGCAATTAGAATGTCATCTACATACAACGCCAAGATTAGAATCCCATTGTCTGATTTCTTAATGTACACACAGTGGTCCTCCTCAATCATATCTAAGCCAATCGATGTAATGGCTTCATGAAACTTGAGGTACCATTGCCTAGATGACTGCTTGAGACCATATATGGATCTTCTAAGGCGACACACTTTGCCCTCCTGTCCTTTGGTCACAAAGCCCAAGGGTTGATCCATATAGATCTCTTCATCCAGGCTTCCATTAAGAAATGCTGTTTTAACATCCATTTGATGTAGCTCCAAATCTAAATGGGCTACAATAGCTAGGATCAGGCGAATGGAGGCAAATCTCACCACAGGAGAAAATGTCTCCTCAAAGTCTACACCCTCCATCTGGGTATAGCCCTTCACACAAGACAGCCTTGTACTTATCAGTTGACCCATCAGCCTTATGCTTAATCTTAAGAACCCACTTATTTCCTATAGATTTATGTCCAGACGGAAGGTCTACCAAGTCCCACACATGATTCTTGACCATCGATACCATCTCATCTTCCATAGTAGCTTGCCACTCACTATGAGCAGGTGAATCAAGCGCCTCTTCAACAAAGCAGGCTCATCTGGATCCAATGGAGTGCAAAGAAACACATTCCCTTCTATCCCAAAATGTCGTCATGGAATATGACCACGTTTGCTTCTCCGTAACTGCGATCTGGACCCTGAAGACCGCTCTCAGGTGGTACATCAACCCTCATAGGTGAGCTCCTACTAGGCTCAGCTTGTGCGCTCCCACTGTCTGGTGCGACACTCCCACGGGGCCTAGCATTCCCACTATCTATGGCGATATGAGATAGGTCGAAAATCTCCTCCTCGCCAGAGATAGTAGGAAGGTACTCGTGTAACTCATACAAGACATGTCCTTTCTAATTTCACCAATGCTCGGGAATTCATTCTTTAGAAACTCTACATCTCTAGACTCCACTTCAGTCAACCCTCCATCAGGATGTGCACCATACGTCACGTAACCCTTCGAATTCTCAGGGTACCTGATGAACACCTTTTTGCTGGCTTTAGGACCCAGCTTTTCCAACTTATGGGAGGCATTGTGAATATATCCTGCTGAGCCCCAAGGGCGCAAATGATCCACAGAGGATCGCGTGCCATGCCATAGCTCATATGGAGTGGAGGGTACCATTTTACTAGGGACACGGTTAAGGATATAGGCAGCAGTCAAGCGCATCTCCCCAAAAACTGATTGGAAGATTGCCTTGCCATCATCAACCTAACCATGTCTAGTAAATCCTGTTGCGATGCTCGGCAACACCATTCTGTTGCGTGTCCCAGGAATGGTAAGCTGCCTGCGTATCCCCTTTTCCTCACATAGCCGCTGGAATTGCTCAGATAGATATTCACGACCTCTATCAATTCGAAGAGTCTTCAAAGACCTCTCCTTCTGATTTTCCTCAGCTAAAAATTGTCTGAAACAATCCAACGCTTCATAGCGGTGGGAGATCAGGTATACATACCCGAATTACGAAAAATCATCTATAAATGTGAGGAAATGGGAAGCGCCATGTTGCACCTTGACACTCATGGGTCCATAGATATCAGAGTGAACTAGAATTAATGGATGAGAGGCCCTAGTAACCTTACCAAAAGGCTTTCTTGTTGCCTTACTGCTAGACAAGACTCACACAGGTAGACTTATCTTGGTAAGAGGGCCTAATAGCCCATCTTTAGCCATACGTGCCATCCTATCTTGGCCCACATGACCAAGTCTGGCATGCCAAAGAAAACTATCATCACAGGCAGGAATAGAAGCAAGAAAAAGAGGAGTAAGAAGCACATAATTCAACATCAAGTCTAAAGAACCCTTGTGATAAATATCCACAAAAGGACAAAACACCATCCAGATAGACTGACATACGTCACAGAAAAACTAAAAGTGTAACCAAGTGCCAACAGGGCAAGAAGAACAAAGATTACACCGGATAGTTGGGACATACAAAAGTCATGTAGGATTAGCACATGTCCACCACAAGCGTAACACGATATGCTCCTACACCCAAAACCTGCTCAGCAGACCGTTCCCAAGCACGACAAACTGGGTATTTACAGGTATCCGGTGAAAATCCACAAAACCAGCTTGATCTCGCACTATATGTTTGTTCGCTCCTGAATCTACAATCCAATCGGGGAGAGTGTCAGCAACTAATGCATATGAACAAACATAGAGAGAGCTTAATATAGAGCATACCTTCTTTGGCTAGTGCAATCACGAGCAAAGTGGCCTTTAGCTCCAATTGTAGCACTTAATCTTTGTCACATCTCTCTTACCCCCTCGATGTCCTCTCTTAGGTTTGGCCATTTTTTCTTTATATCCCTGAGCACTCCTGTGACATGCATTTCCCTTCTTTTTGTACTTGGGCCTCGAAGACTCACTAGTAACCATATAGGCCAAGGGAGGAAAGTCTCAATACGCTCAGCCTCTAGCTCAAGGTGACGAGCAATATCCTCAAAAGTCTTGATGTGCTCACTATGAGTCATCAAGAGCTTTATCTGACTCCACTAAGGGTCAGGCAGTGAACGAATCACTGCTAGGACCTGTTGCTCATCAGTAAGGTCAACTCCAGCAGCCTTCATATCCCTAATCATATTTTCCATCACACAAGGTGGGTCGATATGGAATGATCGGGATCCTTGACATACTGTATGAATCTAAGGTTTAAGGCACGTAGCCTTGTGGCCGAAGTTTGACCAAACCTGATCTTGAGCTGGTTCCACATATCCTGAGCAGTCTGGCAATGCTCAAAGTTACCAATAAGATCATTGTGCATGCTGCTCAACATAGTAAAGCATGCACACAATCTTTCTTAACCTAATTGTCATAGGTTTTCCGATCAAGGCAATGTTGCTCAGTAGTGCCAGGCGCTGGTGGTGTCATACTAGTTGTCAGGGTCTCCAAGACTTCTAATTCATTCAGCAAGTATTGGATTTTTCTATGCCACATTTCATAATTCTGTCCATCTAGCTTTGTCACCTTTGTTGAGATCAGCTATCACAGATTTGGAGGCCATCACTGCATTTAGTCAAGCAAGGTATACATTAACATTAGTCAAGCAAGGTATGGACATTAGGCACATATCTAGAAAATAAGTAGATTATGAATGTTCTATCTTATTAAATGAGATCAAAAATTCGCTAAGCTCATAATCATCACTTATTTAATAAGATAGAACATTGAATCCGATAATTTTTCATAGAACATATCTATATTGTCCACAAAACCAATGTTGGAACAAATCCAATGATTCATATAAATATTTATGCACCAAGTCATAAATAAACATGCTCGCAGAAAATTCATACCATTTGACATAAATACCCCTCATGCACTAAGCATAAATAATTATGTCAACAATAATAACATACAGAATTATGCATAAATCATATTTATACACTAAGCATAAATAATTATGCATCCAGAAAAAAATGCACAGAAAAAATTAAACAGAATAAAAATATTCATGCACAGAGCATAAACTACCATGCCATAGCAAGAAAATTTTCAATAAATTTTTTATGATATTCTATGAATTTTTATGATTTTTTATAATTTTTTACGATTTTTTTCTGATTTTCTACGATTATCACTTAGCTGCCATGTTTCCGCTACGTAGCTGCCAAGTAATAGGCACATGGCCAGCATTGAGCCACGTGACAGACCCATCAAATGCTGAACGTCAGCAATAGCACCTCCCTTTGATTTATTTATTTTTTATTATTGGTTGTTGGTTGGGTAATGAAATTATCCCTGGATTTTCAACCATTTACATGTGGTGCCATCAACTCAAAAAACAGGAAGCCATACCATGGCGTTGTAACTGATGGATCATTCAATATGACCCAAGAAAATAAAACACCATCAAAATATGAAAATCCATTTGTCGAATTAATGAATAATTGCTCACACATGCAGATCCAATCACATCTTATTGACGATCATCTTCTATGCATCGTGCTGCAACCAACTCTGCGACTGCCCACTTGGTGGCGATAAGATCATCCCGGCCCTCTAGCAGCTAAGGAAGAGGCCGAACGACACAGCGACCCGGGAGACAGACCCGGGATGGAATCCGGCAATGGACGATGCGTCGCCGGCCGCCGAAGAGCTTCCGGTGGCTATTGTGGCAACAAGGATATTCGGGCAGCTGGGAGATGCTAACAAGAGCATCCTGACATGTGACAGGCCCTCGCCGGGAAAGAAGTGGGAAGGATCGAATGGACTCTCCCCGTGCTTTTCGAGGTCCGCTGTTGCACCCATGGCCGCAGCGGAACCTCCCCTATTATTTTTTTTTTGAAATTGCACAGGTACCCAAGGCCTATTCTCAACATCCTCTCCCCTCGTCGGTGACAACCGACAAGGCTCTGATACCAATTGAGCCGAAGATAAGGGACATACCGCAATCTTGGTAGTAGCGAAAGCAATAGATCGTCGATCATCGAGGGCTACCAGAGTCCCTTATATGTCCACGCTCCTAAGCTGAGGGAGAGGAGGAAGAGCCCTTTAGTGACCCTCGGACACGTCTCTCACTTAGAATATCTCCTTACGAAAATACCTTTAGTCTTCTATTTAAACTATTTAAAGAAGGTCGGTCCGAAGAGTCTTCATTGATTCTTGGGATATTGTGTAGACGAATTAATGGCACCCAAGCCAATAAAACCAAAAGACAGGGAGATAAAAACAAAAGAAAAAAGAGAGAGAGAGGAAGAACGGGTGAGAGGAACACCGAAGCACTGTGAAGGCCATCCAAAGTTGTGGCTGGTGAATTAGGACCACCTCCTTCCACCGGCGTGCTTTTCGTCGACCTCTCGGGCCTTCTTCTCTTTCCATCATCTCACCTAGAGGTGGGCACTGGGTCGTACCGCCCATGGCACGGCACGGCCCAGGCCCTGATGGGCCGTGCCAGGCACGGCCCGGCACTGCTACAGTACTGGGCAGTGCCGGCACGGCCCGGTAAACCGGGCCGTGCCGGGCCCAGAAAATTTTTTCTGTTGGCCCAGCACGACACGGCCCATGACGGGCCTGGGCCGGCCCGTCGTGCCGTGCCGGCACGGCCCACCTGGGCCGTGCCTGGCACGGCCCAGGTGGGCCTGAGCCGTGCCGGCCCAGGTGGGCCGTGCCTGGCACAGCCTACCTGGGGCCTGGCCCATGCACAGCTCAAATAAAAAAATTTATAAAAAATATATTTTTTTGATAAATTAAAAAATTATTAGGAATAAAGAAATTTTATTAATATAAAGCCACCGTAATTGTGGAGGGTTTGGCACAGACCCCTACCAGTTTATTAATTTAAAATTAAAATGGTACAGAAGGGAGGGGGGCTAGGCCTGACCTCTAGAACATAATACAATAAGTAAGAAGAAAAAAATAGAAAGATCGCAACCATCGGATCATCGCCGATCGGATGGATCACAATCGTCGGATCGATCATCGCCGATCGGGATCATGGCTTGGATCGATCGCAACTGTCGGATCATCTTCGATGGGATAGATCGCAACCGTTGGATTGATCATCCCCGATCAGGATCATGGCTTGAATCGATCGCAACCGTCGGATCGTCTCCAATCGGATCGATCGCAACGGTTCGATCGATCATCACTAATTGGGATCATGGCTTGGATTGATCGCAATCGTCGGATCGATCATCGCCGATCGGGATCATGGCTTGGATCGATCACAACCGTCGGATTGATCATCGCCGATCGGGATCATGGCTTGGATCGATCAAAGACGTCGGATCGTCTCCAATCGGATTGATCACAATGGTCCGATCGATCATCGCCGATCGGGATCATAGCTTGGATCGATCGCAATCGTCGGATCATCTCCGATTGGATAGATCGCAACCGTTCGATCGATAATAGCATATCAGGATCATGGCATGGATCGATCGCAACCGTCGTATCGTCTGATCATATCGATCATCGCCGATCGGGATCATGGCTTGGATCGATCGCAACCGTTGGATCGTCACTGATCGAATGGATCACAACTATCGGATTGATCATCGCGATCAGGATCATGGCATGGATCGATCACAACCGTTGGATCGTCTCCGATAGGATCGATCGCAACCGTCGGATCGATCATCCCTGATTGGGATCATGGCTTGGATCGATCGCAGACGTCGGATCATCTCCGATCAGATGGATCGCAACAGTCCGATCGATCATTATCGATCGGGATCATGGCTTGGATCGGTCGCAACCATCGGATCGTCTCCGATCGGATGGATCGCAACTGTTGGATTGATCATCACCGATCAGGATCATGGCTTGGATCGATCGCAACCGTCGGATCGTCTCCGATCGGATTGATCGCAACCGTCGGATTGATCATAGCCGACCAGGATCATGGCTTGGATCGATCCAGACGTCAAATCATCTCCGATTGGATGGATCGCAACCGTCGGATTGATCATCACTGATCGGGATCATGGCTTGGATCGATCGTAGACGTCGGATCATCTCCGATCAGATGGATCGCAACCGTCGGATTGATCATCGCCGATCATGATCATGGCTTGGATCGATCGCAAAACATCGGATCGTCTCCGATCGGATTGATCGCAACAGTCCGATCGATCATTGTCGATCGGGATCATGGCTTGTATCGATCGCAACCATCGGATCGTCTCCGATCGGATGGATTGCAACTGTTGGATTGATCATCGCCAATCGGGATCATGGCTTGGATCGATCGCAACCATCGGATCATCTCCGATTGGATGGATTGCAACCATCAGATCGATCATCCCCGATCGGGATCATGGCTTGGATCGATCGCAACCATCGGATCGTCTCCGATCGGATGATCGCAACGATCCAATCGATCATCGTCGATCGGGATCATGGCTGGATCGATCGCAATCGTCGGATCATCGCCGATCGGATGGATCGTAACTGTCGGATCGATCATCCCCGATCGGGATCATGGCTTGGATCGATCGCAACCGTCGGATCATCTCCGATCGAATGATCGCAACGGTCCGATCGATCATCGCCGATCGGGATCATGACTTGGATCGATCGCAACCATCGGATCATCGCCGATCGGATGGATCGCAACCGTCGGATCGATCATCGCTGATCGGATGGATCGCAACCGTCGGATCGATCATCGCCGATCATGATTATGGCATGGATCGATCGCAACCGTTGGATCATCTCCGATCAGATCGATCGCAATCATCGGATCCATCATCGCCGATCAGGATCATGGCTTCGATTAGCTAGCTGGTGCCTAGATGCACAGTGTGCTCCTGGCACGGCCTTTGGCACGGCCTACAAAATGGCCCAACAAGGCGTTCTGGCACGGCCCAGCAGGGCCGTTGCTGGGCCGTGCCAAAACGGCCCAGCAGGGCCGTTGCTGGGCCGTGCCAAAACGGCCCTTCTGGGCCGTGCCATGGCACGGCCCAGCAACGGCCTGCTGGGCCGTGCCATGGCACAGCCCATAAAACGGCCCAGAAGGACCGTTTTGGCACGGCCCAGCAATGGCCCTGCTGGGCAGTGCCAGGCACGGCCCAGCAATGGCCCTGCTGGGCATGCCAGGCACGGCCCGTCACGAGCCGTGCTTGGCACTGCCCATGGCCCATTTCTTGATGGGTCACGGGCCGTGCCGAATTTGAAATTTTTTTTAGTGGACCGTGCCGAATTTGAAATTTTTTTTAGTGGGCCGTGCCTGGCACGGTCCATTTGTTAATGGACCATGCCAGGCACGGCACGATAATTTTTCTGGCACGATGGGCTTGTGCCGTGCCTGGCACGATCCAATGCCCATGCCTAATCTCACCCACCCGCATTCTTCCTCGCCCTCTCCCATGGTCGCGCGCCAACAGGGCTAAAAGCGAGTACGGAGGGCGAGAGCCGAGCCGGTGCATTTATAAAGGGCGGCGGTGGGTCCTCAATGGTTGCTGGCTTTCGCACGCGCGCATAACATTTTCGGCCATTATTCAGGATTATTGTCGGGCATCAGGACAACGGATCAACTTACAGAAATCTATCCTCTGTTTCAGCCCATCGGTCTCCCCCCGCTGTCGAGCCGCCATCTCTCGGATATTAGGGATCTCGACAATTTCAGATCGTCTGACCTACCTTGGCACCCCTCTTACGGGACGTCGGCCCACGCAGCAGGACTTTGGGAACCTTGAGCGAAGGATCTCTGCTAGGTTGGATCAGTGGCAGGTGACGGGCCTTTCTATGATGGGACGTATCACTTTAATCCGTTCTATTCTTACATCACTCCCTATCTATCTGTTATCAAATGCTATGATCCCGACTATCTTTCTCCGTAGGCTTGAGAGACGGTTTCGGAATTTCTTGTGGGCTTCTATGCAGGGAGGTCGTGGTATTCATCTATTGGCCTGGGATATGGTCTGTCTGCCGATAAGTGAGGGAGGGTTGGGGATTCAATCTCTGGTGCTCCATCGCGAAGCTATTATTGCTAGGCATGCTTCTAGATTCCTGCTGGACCCTCACAGTTTATGGAGTACTGTTATGCGGGGCAGATATGGTGGTTGGTCTCCGGGTGTTGATGTTAGTATCCCTCGTGGGTGCTCCTGTTTATGGCGTGCCATCTGCCGGGCCGCTCCGACAGTCATTACTGATATTCATTGGATGATTGGGGATGGAAGATCTGTTGATGTCGTCCAGGACTCTTGGATAGCTGATCTTCCATTATCTCGATGGCCGACCTTTATAAGCTCTGAAGTTGATTCCACTTTGTGTGTCTCCTCTCTGATCAGTCAAGAGAGTGCTGCTTGGAACTCTTCCATGGTTCTCCGATTATTCGGATCGGAGCTTGCTAATCGGATTCTGGCCATGCCTCTTCCTATTTCTGCGGGGCCGGATCTCAGGCTGTGGCGCCGATCCTGTCTCCCTTGTGCGCCTACTAGAGATTTGGTGGCCCGATTCCGTTCTCAAGTCGTTGGTCTTAGTGATATTGCTTGGATATGGAGACTGCCTGTTCATCCAAGAATTCAGCTATTCTTGTGGAAGATCAAGTGGGATCGCTTACCTACTTGCTCTCTTCTGGCTGGTCGGGGCCTCTCCATATTACCTCTCTGTCCGATATGTGGGATGCAGGTTGAATCTATTGACCATGTTCTATTCTTATGTTCTCGTGCATCTCAGATATGGCAGATGATCCATTTTACCCCTTGGATGCTGGAGGATGGTCCTATCAGGCTTTCATTCCTGAATGCTCTTCAGTCGCCTTCCCAGTACGGATCTTATTTTCAGGGCGTATTATCGGCCTATGTTGCTTATCATATATGGTTGACTAGGAATAAGATTGTCTTTGCAGAGGAGACGGTCTCTCCTCAGGCGATCATCCGTCGTGCTCTCTCTCACGCTAGGGAGTACACTCGTTGCTACCTTACTGTTCACACTGACGGACCCGGCCTCTGGGACCCCCCTGCTGCTTTGGCAGCGAACCGTTCCACGGTTTTTATATCTTGGGTGTCCCCTCCTCCGGGTTATGTCAAAGTGAACTTTGACGGCTCTGTCTCTGATCGTGCTGCTGGATCAGGTTTTGTCATACGAGGGTCGTATGGGCAGTTGATTGCAGCTGGGGGCCACAGCTCGATTGACATTTCGGTTCCTATGGCTGAGCTTCAGGCAGCATGGGCTGGTATCACTTATGCTGTTCAGCAATTGGGCTTTCGGCGGTTGATTATTGAGGGTGACTCTATGACGATTATCAGATGGATGAAGCGAGAGGGGGACTCCTATTCTTGCTATAATCCTCTGCTTAGAGACATTTCAGTCACTCTTCAGTCTACTACTGCTTTTCAGATTCAGCACAGCTATCGGGAAGCCAATGCTGCGGCCGATTATGTTGCTTCTGCGGTTGCTCGCAGTCCTGGTCGATGGATTTGGCATCCTGGGATACCTTGTCCTGTATTACTTCAGCAAATTTGTTCTCTGATGCTTCGGTTTGACTCGCGCCAGAGTGGTGTGATCGCCCGGCTGTAACAAAAAAAAAAAAAAAAAGAATGTTAGTTTGTTCTACTGAGAACGTCAACATCGAAGCATAGGAATGGGTAGTTGAACAACCGTGCTTTCCCCTTGCGAAGTATATATGGTCCTAGCAAAACTGTATTTATTGAATAATAAATTGTTTCTTAAATTTGAAACTTAGATAAATTTATATCAAAAGAATTCTTCACGTGTTATTAAGCGGAAGGAGGGCAAATAATAAGAAGAAATTATAAATTTCATGTTTATTGATTTACATTATCATAAAACTAGTAAAAATTCAATAATATTGTGTTTCCAAGAACGAACGAGCAATGAATATCCATCAATCATATATATATATATATAGAGTTAGATTTAGCTACATTAATTTGATTACCTCTTTCATCCTTAAATCGATACGGATCCACACAATATACATTATAGAGAGAGATATATATAAACTTGACTACATTTAAATATAGCTAATTAAGTTTAGATTTAATCAGTTTTTTCTACCCTTAGAATCTACACAACTCAGGTGTTCTTAAAATAGAAAAGATGGAGTGGCTTCAAATCCATATGGATCTAAGGGTGTAATAAGAGCTGATCAGCTCTTACACTTAACTAAATTCAAATATAGCTAAATTTAGCTTTCTATCTCTCTCTATTTTTATATATAAGAAAGCAATAATAAGTGCATTGCTTTGTAGGAACACCTTGAGCAACAACCACCGTTTAAGCCTCTGTAATCATAGACAGAAATCATAATCCTTCAAATTCTTACCAAATGCTACCAAATAGATAATCTAATCATTGATGATCATAATATATGTAGGGGGATTTGAATAGAGCTTTACTTTTACATTCCAAAACATCTCCTTATTCTTGGAATTGTTTGGAGAGCATCAAATTTATATTTGCCTTGGTATCTCTAGAGTGGCATATTAATGCATATAATTGATTGGTAACACTTTTGGCTTATTTTGTTAGCACTACTTTTAATATTCTCATAATGCAATGCATGCACATGTGCATGATTGGATAATTCATTACAATAATTTAGCTAATTTAGCTGGACTACTTTGCATGCGAATAGAGATGGCAACAAAATGTGAGGTGGGTGGCATATCCTCCATCTTCACGCCCATCCACTGCCTATCATCCCACCCCCATCTCCAAACTTAATTTTACTATTAAAAAAATCTATTTAAAACCTAAAATTTATTATAAACATACCAATATTTAAATTATATTAAAAAGCTTAAATTTAAAATCTTAAATCCAATATTCAGAGTGCAACAGAGGCCTAAATTTGAATGATTGCATATATATATATATATATATATATATATAATTAAATACATTAAATCATTTATCTTAGATAGAAAATGATCAGATTTCGAAATGAAAATCCTAATTTCTATGATCGAATCTAATAAATTTTCAAAACTTTTTGTTATATCTTACCTTTCTTGTATTTAATCCCTTCAATACGCTTCCGTCAGGTGGTTAATTCTCTACAATATTTAAATTTTCTTATCTTTATTGCCATCTTTGTTTGTGAAACTTCGTACCAATTTTTTTTTTTGGTTACAAACGGGCGATCACACAAGTCTCGTGTGAATCAACCCAGATACATCAGAAAATAAAATATGCTGAAGAAAAGTAGGACAGTGATCTCCAGGCCTCCAAATCCATGAGCCAGTATGCTGAGCCATAAAGGAAGCCGCCCAATCAGCAGCCGCATTGGCTTCCCGATATATATGGCGAATCAGGAACGAGCCATTCCCTCGCAGAAGGGAATAAATATCCCTCAAGATTGGATTAGAGGGACCATCAGAATAATTCTCCTTCTGCAACCAAGAGATGACCGTCATAGAATCACCCTCGATCATGATCCGATGAGCGTGGAGAATCCGAACGGCGTAAGAAATTTCTGCCCAAGCCGCATAGAGCTCCGCCTTCAGGATAGAATAGTCAAGAGCACCAAAACCTCCTGCCGCCAACAAATCACCCGTCTCCCCACGGATGATAAACGCAGATCCAGCAGTTCTACCACGGACACTCCCATCGAAGTTGCTTTTGACATACCCTGGAGGGGGGGCTCCCAATGGATGAAAACCGGATACCGGTTCGCTGCCGAAGCAGCAAGGGAACCCCAGCGGCCAGATGAGCCAAAACCAACACCGAAGAAGATACGGCCATAGTCCATAATCAGCAATCTTATCTTCCTCACAACCCTATGGGGAGAAGCAGTGGTATTAGAAAAAATGAAATCATTCCTTGATAGCCATATCTGATATGCTGTGGCTGCCCAGAGATCACTCTTATGCTGAGATCCCCATCGAATATCATGAAAAAAGGAGGAGCGCGGAGATGCCGTTTCGTCCAATCTACTAGAAAAACCCATCAGATGCCATATCCGTTGGGCTCTAGGACAAAGAAAGATAGCGTGGTCATCGGTCTCCTCCTCCAGCCGACAGAAAGAACAATTCAGCTGAATAGACAGACCCCTCCTAGAGAGAAGAGCAGACGTAGGAAGGCAGCTCCAAAGAAGCTTCCAAATAAAAAGCTGAATCCTAGGAATGGTTGGAAGCTTCCAAATCCAAGCAGCATCCTCAGTGCGCCGGGATTGAGGCCTAAAATCCTTATAAGATCCTTGGAGGGAGCCCTAGAGAGACACGATCTCTGCCAAAGCCTAGAATCACCACCATTGCCAGGCATAAGAGGCATAGATAGGATCCGCCGAGAAAGCTCCTCCCCGAATAACCATGTCACCGTGGGGATATGCCAAGCGTGGGAATCCCTGGAAATCAGATCCTTAACCCTTAAACTGGAGGGGGCGTCCATATTCATAAAGGAGGGCCATCTCAAAGGGGGAGCTCAGAAATCCAAGTATCCTGGATAACATCGATCAAATAACCATCTCCTATACTCCATGAAACATTCTCCAGGATAAGCTGGCCATAACTGCAAATCTCCTTCCAAAAGTAGGATGAACCGCGGATCGGCAGAATAGGCAAGCCGGATGTCCATTCCCCATACCTCGCTCTCATCAGAGAACTCCACAGACACTGCGGCTCCAAGAGAAATCGCGAAGCATGTCTAGCAAGCAGAGCTTCTCTTCTAACAATCAGAGAATGAATCCAAGGCCGCCTTCTTGGATAGGCATACAGACCGTGTCCCAGGATAATAAATGCATTCCATGATCATCTTGCATAGAGGCCCAAAAGGAAGTCTCTGAAGCATCTCTCAATTCTTCTAAGACAGGTAATCGGAATAGCAGTATTCGACAGAAGATACAGAGGAAGCGAAGAGAGAACCGATCGAATAATAATGACCCTGGCCATCATAGATAAACTAGTGACCTGCCACCCCTCAAGGCGCTGACGAACCCTCCTCTCGAACTCAGCAAAATCAGAACAATGGGGACGTCTACCAGTAATGGGGATCCCCAGATACAAAAATCGATCAGTCAGAGTAGATATGCCTGACAGATTAGTAATGGCTTCCCTAGTAGATCTGTTGGTCTTTGGGCTGAAACATAAAGAGGATTTGAGGTAGTTAACCCTCTGACCCGAAGCCAGACAATAATTCTGCACAATTGAATGTAAGGAAGCCACATTTTCAATGGAAGCCTGACCCAGAAGAATACAGTCGTCAGCGAAAAGAAGATGGGAGACCGCAGGGCCCAGGCTCCCAGCCATAAAAGGGACAATCCTCTGATTCTGCTGTGCCTGATGAAAAGCATGAGAAAGATCATCCGCAGCAAGAATGAACAATAAGGGGGATAACGGACACCCCTGTCTCAGACCAACAGTAGAATTGAAAAACTCCGTCGGGCATCCATTGATAATCAGAGAAAATGAAGGCCTCAGAATACAAGCCAAGATCCACTTGATGAACAACTCATGAAACCCAAACTCCTAGAGCGAGCGATGTAAGAAAGACCAACTCATCCTATCATAAGCTCTCTCCATGTCAAGCTTTACCGCCATAAGACAGCGACTAGCTGGGGCTCTTTGAAGATCATGCATAAATTCTTGGGCGATGAGAACATTATCAGAAATAGAACGTCCTCTAATAAAAGCCCCCTGCTCAATAGAAATGATGCAAGGAAGAACACACCGAAGGCGGCCAGCTAGAAGCTGAGCACATATCTTATACAAAGTGGTGCAAAGGCTAATAGGCCGGAAGTGCTGCGGGAGAGTAGCCTCCGGACACTTGGGTACCAGAGAAATAAAAGTCCGGTTCCACTCCTGAGGAATGATCATTGTCTGGAAAGCAATTTGAATAGCATGAGTAACCTCTCGCCCAACAATTCCTCAATAATGATGGTAAAAAGAAGGCGGAAATCCATCAGGCCCAGGGGCCTTATTCGAGCCAAGCCCCCAAAGCGCCTCCCGAATTTCCTCCTCAGTTATAGGCCTGAGTAACATTTCATTCTCCTTGATTGATATCTTCCTAGAATCAGGAACACGAACAACCGGAGCTCCCTCCCCCTCGGACTCAGTCCATCTAGTCCGAAAAAATTGGAAAAGCAAATCCCTAATAGAGTGGATGTCCTCCTGAGAATGCCCTTCAGCATCTAATAATCTACGAATCCTGTTAGTGGACCGCCTCTTTAAAGTGGCTTGATGAAAAAATCTGGTGTTACGATCCCCCTCACATATCCACTGAACCCTGGATCTCTGCCTCCAAAACATCTCCTGCTGGCTGAGAAGAGAGTGATGGCGAGAAAGAGAGTCCCGAAGAACCGAGAGGTCCGATTCCACCAAGAACCCATCCTGATCCTCCTTCTCCTGTAAGGCAGAAATATCGGCTTCAACCCTTTCGACTTGTCAAACCAGATCCCCAACCTCCATCCGATTCCATCTGGATAGACGACGTCGAACCATCATAAGACGTCTCGATAACCTATAAATAGCATTTCCCCTGATAGGAAGGTGCCAAATCTGTGAAATGATCGATCGAGCAGCAGAATGGACAGTCAAGAACTGCTCAAATCTAAACTGTCTGCGATAATACATAGAAGCCTCCGTTGAAATCAAAATGGGGCAATGATCTGAAGCAATCCTAGGAAGGTGGGCAACAGTAACCTCGTGAAACCTATGAAGCCATTGTTCTGTAGCCATAGCTCTGTCAAGTCTCTCCCAAACACGAGCCGACCCCTGACGGTTGTTACACCATGTGAATTGGGTCCCAGAGTACCCCAAATCCAACAGCCTCGATGCTCCAATGAAGGATCTAAACTCATTAACATCAGCCGAGACAGTAAACTGATGCCCTCCCTGCTTTTCGTTAGCCTCAGAGATGCAATTAAAATCACCAGCAATGATAGATGGGAGACCCTGAGAAAGAAAGGAAAGCAACTCAGACTAGAGGATCCGTCTCTCCCGATAATTCGTACTAGCATAAACAGCTGATAGAAGCCAAGGATCAGAGGACCCCTCAGAGACTACAAGACCTATCTGCTGGTTACACTGATGAAAAGCATCAACCTTAACAGTATCGGCATGCCAAATGGCCAGCATACCTCCAGACAATCCTTCAGCGTCAACCGAATAGGAAGACCAGGACCGAGAAATCTGCCTCCTAAACTGAGCCAGACTATCACCTGACAACCTTGTTTCCAAAAGAACACATATATCAAAATTATGTATCTGCACCAATCTACTAAAGAAGGATCGAAATGAAGGCTTTCGAGCTCCTCTAACATTCCAAATCATAATCTTCATTTACAGGGATAATGAAGTTGGGACCCCTCCCTGGTCCTCCATCATCGCAGTATCAGGTAGGCACCCATTGGATGAGGTGCCTCCCTCAGCTAACAAGGATGGATCAATCTCTAGCTCCTGATTGACGTGAAAACCCAGAGGAGATTGAACCGGAGACAGGAACCCTGAATTCATAATTACATTATCTGAAACCTTCGAGGAAAGGCCCATCGGCATGTCAGAGCAGGACCTAATCACATCCTGAACTCCTTCATGAGAGGAGGAGGTCATGAACATCCTTTCCTGGGAATCAATCGATATCGCAGAGCTTTTACAGGTCCGAGCTTTACCTTTACCTTTTTGTTTCCCAAGTTTAGAAACTGCCCTCGGGGCCTGATAATCAACTGGTCTGGCCCGCTTCAGGGGACCCGGACATACATCCCTATTGACCAGAGTGCCACCTTCCCCCGAAATCAATCCAAGAGAGGCAAAGGGGTTTTTCTTCAAAAGGGAAATGTTCAGACCCATCTCAGCCGAAGCAGCAGAATCAGCCTTCAGCAATCCCTTAGCTACTGTAGCACCACCGGCACGCATTGGCAAATCCGGCACCAAGACTGAATTAGAAATGCCTTGCGCTGACTCCCCCACTGAACACCCAGAAGCCATGGCAGAAGAGCCCCCTACCAACGAAGAAGACGACATCCTCCTCCGAGCCAGCTTGGCAGGAAGTCTCCAACCCTCAGCAGCATCAGCACCACTCACAGGAACCGCTAACTTCCTCTGAGATCTCGACCCGCTGCCAGAGGCCCCCGGAGACGACACCGCCTGCGACTTCCTTCTCTCATCCCGTAGGGGACCAGGGGCTTCCCTTCGTTGACGAATTGCTGCTATCCACGGACTGTATACAAGGTTGGATGCTGCTCCTTCGACTCCTGAACCAGGCTGAGAACAAGGGCCGTTCAGATGCAACGTTCCACAGGAAGAATAGATCCCATCCAGATTTTCAAAAGCGTATTGCTGCCAAAAGGGGAGGCCAATTCCCTGAATCCGAGCTCCCGGCCTCAGAGGACGACGAAGGTCGACCCAGAGACAAGCCCTGGCGAAGCCTCCTCTGCTTTTCGCCACAGTAGAAGCATCCAAACATATGAACAGCCCGGCTGGTTCCAAGATGGCTTTGATGAATTCCTCCTTCCAATACTCAATCGGAAGGTTGGGGAGCCTAACCCAAACCAGTGCCGACGGGATAGCATCCTCTACCGGGAAGAAATCCGCCCGCCACGGCTCCGATCCCATAACCTGACCATTTACCATCCAAGGACGCTTGAGCACCGTATCACAGGCTTTCAGATCTTCAAATCGGAATAAGTGGCACCGGAATGCCAGACTGATCGGGGCAATTTCTCCTTGAATTCTCGCTCTTCTAAACTCCCTGATCACCGCCTCTGCCGGTACCCACTTATGGTAGGAACGAACCAGAATAGCTCGCGACTGCCAATTCGCCACTTCAGCCTCCAGCTCCGCTGCAGGGACGCGAATGACATCCGGAAAGGACGCTTCCAGCGACGCTACAACCGCCGGCGAAGGAGACGGCGAGACCCATCGAAAGCCGGATTCCACACCCGTCGATCTGAAACCCTGCCCAGGCTTAATCCCATCCGACGCCATAGGAAAAGAAGGGACAGCAAGAGGAAGCGACCGACGGAGGCTCAGCCGGAGAAGACTAAGATCGTCGGAGATCGAGAAAGATGACGGTCGAAAAATGAATCTTAAAGCATACCCAGGGAACAGAGACGAAGCTCAATCGTGCACGAGTTTTAAAGCACAAAAGAAGGATTATTCGTTTCCTGCTTCTTCGTACCAATTCAATCCATCTCTTGCGCAATGTAGGTTGACCCCTTTTTTTATAATTTATTTTTGGTATAAAACAGGCGTTATGTTTGGTCAACATATATAAATATCAACTCAGGCGTCCATGAACAACCTAATCAAGTCTTCAATTCCTATCCAACGCAACGACTTGCCACCCTTTTCCTCCTACATTAAATAAGGGATAGAGTGCAGCCCAAGGACTAATTAATGGCAATTATAGAACCGAGGGAGAGGGTTAATTAAAAAGAAAAAAAAGAAAAAAGCGACAGCATGTTCTTTATGCTGACAAGTCGCCTAGACGCTGGAGTTAAGACTCTCTTGGTGTGGTTACAAACTTACAATACTCCTTTCCAATTGGTGGAGATTATGACCCTCTTTATGATAGTACGATACGTAAGAGGACTGGGCTGTGAACTTTAATTAATTTCAACATCAAGGCCATCTATAGTGGCTGGCTAGCTTAGCTATCATGTGAAGATCTTATCCTTAATGTCCAACTCCACAAGATATTACTACACTCATTTTGGACTACCATCTCCGTCCATTCTATATGCGCCATTCTAAGATTGTTACTAAGCAGCGCTAACAGTGACAATTTGTGTGGAATCTAGTGCCTGACAGTACTGAAGCACGTCTCTAATATGGTTTTGTCTTTATAATGCTTCTATGCTTCTAACTATAGAGAGATAGAGCTAGGACAATGGGAAAGAGATATCGAATGCAATTAATTAGTCGCACCTTAGGACTCTATTTGGTCCAATTAGTTGGTGAACGATTCTTTCAAACATGTCACGGAGAACCTACCACCCACTGTTTCTTGGAGCTTGATTGCTGAACTACCACCAACAAACTACCACACGCAAGTCATGAGATGTCAGAAGCCTAATTAATTAATAATTAAGACTGCATTCTCTCTTAACGTAGACTGATTAATTTTCCACTTCTAAGGAACGAGTGCATTCTCTCAACCATAGTTGTTCGAATCGGACCGAATCGATCGATTGAATCGATTGAACCGAAACCCAAAAATCAAACCGATCCAGTTCTAACATAAAATCGAATGTGTAAATGATCCGGAATAGCCTGATCAACCTATCCGGTTCACCTATGAACCGATCAACTCAGTCCAAATCGAATAGGATTATGGGTTTTATTATAATATTAATCTTAATTTTTTATTAAAAATTAATTTTTATAAATAAAATATATTTTTATATTAAAATAATTGATCAATGATTCAATCAGTGATTCAATGATTGAACCAGTAACCCAATGTCAAGCTCTTGACCGAATTAATATCCTAGCCGAATCTGACAACTATGCTCTCAACCTCGGCGCCTCCAAGCCCCATAGGCCCACGCTGCCATTGCTGCTGGAGTTCTTGGTCCAATAATTAAGTAAGAGAAGCTAGGCTGCAACTGTTTCAATCCAGTACCACCATTGGTGTGGTTGTGGCCACGATCCTCGCAAAAGATCGAGCTAGCCCACAGCCCCACCCCACTTATTTATTTAGGCTTGGTGGTTTCTTCTAAGAAATCCAATTGGGACCACCCTATCGAACGCTCTCTCTTGAATGGGACGTAGCCGCCTATTGACGCTTGGACCAAATTAATTAGCATCCCATGCCCCTAGGCTTCGTCAACTTTTCGACCTAGCTAATCCTAGCCCTCCATCAATTTGCTTTATATCGAATCGTATGGCACCAATAGATCAGCTAATTAAATCTACTGCATGGGTTCTTTCAGGTTGACGCACATGCACGTAGGACCGGTGAGGAAGATCCAACTACCCTCTCTTAACTCCTCGATCCACTTCCACCTGCACGCACTTTAATTTATCACGATTAACCTTTGAACTCTTCAACACTCCTTTTTCGTTGGCTAGTTCGATCGAGACAAAGACCATGACTAGAGCCAATGGTACCATTACTATACGTACTAATTCTGTCTCACTTCTCTAAATAGTAAAAAGATTGTGAAGAGACTCTATTAATTCAAGGATTAGCCCGTATATAGGCGCGGTTTATTGTTACTTCACATGGCATGAACAAACCAAATTCATAAAAAGAAAAAAAAATAAATAAATAAATAAAGAAAGAAACCCCATGACCTTGGGTTACATGTTGAAATTAAGAAACTTAATTCATCTTCTATACGTACATCTCCCATGTTTAAAACAAAAAACTAAAAAACCAAGAAAAAAAAATTTCAAGAAAAAAGAAAGAAAGAAAATACTTAATAATTAGCTAGCTAGCTTCATCGTTGACGCGCGCTTCAAGTAATTATAGTCATTAATTTCTTATTATTTTTTTCCGTTCAACCTTCGGTGTCTGCAGGCTAGCCATAGCTCTACGTCCTCTTGTTTTTGCTCCCCACAAGCAGTGTGAAGTAGAAGAGAATTCTAAAGAAGAAACCCCAGGCCACGGTTACCCACAAACAATTCCATTTACTGAGATCAGTAATCCCCTGCTGCTTCAATATATCGGAGCCGGTCGTGATGCATGTGTTACCGGTTATGCTCACGCCCAAAGTCTTGCTCATAGCCTTCAACAAGTTTAACTTGATGGCCGTCGACAAGCTCCCCAACGGCGTGTTGTCGAACATCTGAACCCCTTTAACGAAGCACTTGGTCGAATCGTCAAACTCATTCTGTAGCACTGCTTCATAGGGATACTTCACTAAGGATAGATAGTGGAACCAAATCCAGTAGTCTGGAATTCGGTCACGGTTTATGAAGAAGCCACTGAAGAGAAGGAAGTAGGCCAGTATCGCCACCACCACGGTGTAGCCCACCATCACATGTGATATGACGCCGGAGAGGAACGTCACGAAGCCGCTCCCAGCCCAGAACGAAGCTAAAACTATTAAGAAGAAGAACAAGAACCCTGTTGCACCGCCGGCGAGCCCAACTGCAAAGAATGTCGAGAGGGCGAAGGCGATGGAGAGGACGACCAACGGCGGGAAGCCGACGATGGCGTTGGAGAGGACGTAGGAAGAGCGGCGGTAAGCATTATATGCAGTTTCTCTCATGAAGATGTAACGTTCTTGGAGGAAGACGGGGAGCGCGTCGGCGCAGGTGTAGAACATGGTCGACATGGCGATGGCGAAGAAGCCGAGCCGCTCTTGCACTCCCTTGGGGGAATTGTCGAGCCGCCAGAAGATGGTGGCCAATATGAAGCCGGTCAGCATCACGGCGCCGAGACGGATGGCGAATAGTTCCGGCGTGCGACGGGTGTTGGTCGCCGAGCGCTTGGTCAGCACCGTCATCTCGATCCAGAGGGGGTTGGCAAACGTCGGGACGGACGATGCCGGGCCGGTGCCATCTGTCGCACCGGAGACGAGCTTGCCACGTGAGATGCTGGCGCTGATGGCATCCTTCAGGGAGAGCGAAGGCTTCTCAGTGGCGGCGGTGGAAGACTTCGCAGCTTGCCGGTGTTTGTTGAACTCGACGAGGGACCTGGCGCCGGTTGGTGTGCCTTCAAGCTCGCGGATGAGGTCGAGGGCGAACTCGGTCGGGTTCTCGTTCTCCGGTATCGGGTGGCCCAAGTCGGAGAAGAAGGAATGAAGCCCGTCGGGGGGCCCGTTGTAGACGGTCTGGCCGCGGGAGAGAAAGATCAAGCGGTCGAGAAGGCCGAGGATGCGGTAGCTGGGCTGGTGGACGGTCATGATGACGATGCTGCCACTGTGGGCGATGCGTTGGAGGACTTTGACGACCATGAAGGCGCTAGTGGAGTCGAGGCCGGAGGTGGGCTCGTCGAGGAAGAGGACGATGGGGTCGTGAACGATGTCTATGCCGATGGACACGCGGCGCCGCTCCCCGCCGGAGACCCCGCGGTGGCCCTCGTCGCCGATGATGGTGTTGGCCGCCTGCTGGAGGCCGAGCTGGTCGATGAGAGCCTGCACCCGGGCACGCTTCTTGGCGGTGGAGAGCGTGCGCGGGAGCCGGAACTCGGCCGAGAACATCAGCGTCTCCTCCACCGTCAGCATGGGGAACAAGAGATCGTCTTGCATCACGTAAGCGGAGATCACCTTCAAAAGACGGCCTTCGAGGTTTTCTCCGTTGAGAGTTATGGAACCTTTTAAGCTCTCTCTGGAGATCCGATTCGCCAGAGCGTCGATGAGGGTCGACTTGCCGGACCCGCTAGCCCCCAGGACGGCCAAGATCTCACCCTCTCTCGCCTCGCCGGAGATGGAGTCCAGGAGGGTCTTGGTCCGGGAGAAGGCCTCGGGTCCCTCACCGCCGGTGACCGGATCCGTGGCGAGCCGGTTCTTGCGGAGGAAGGAGGGGACGAGCGAAAACCTCCTGCGGTTCTTGACGCTATAGGTGAGGTCGGTGAAGGAGAGGACGAAGGGGAGGGGACGGGGACCGGGGTGACCACCGCCGCCGCGTGGGCTGCCCATGTTCTCGAGCTCGAGCACGTGGTGGGGAGGGGAGCTGCCGGCGCTGTCGCCGCCGCGGGCGTCGTCGACGCGCTTGAGGAGCTGGCCGAGGGTGGCCGCGGAGAGGTGAGAGTGGTTGACGAGGAGGCCGTTGCGGGTTATGTCCTCCGCTTCTTCCATCGGGGAGGAACGCCGTTCGAAGAAGGGGAGCTTGTCCACGAACCGTGACATCGAGTACCGATCGGCCTCCCTTGTACCAACGAATGAGAGCGTTTGGATGCAAGGTAGACTATAACAAGAGGAAGACAGAGGGATGGCCTGGCCTCCGATCGAGTCCGAGCTCTGATTCGTTTCTTTTTCTCCTAATCGATCTATTTATAGGGGTTACGACACCCAAAAAAAAATATACATATTTTTGTTGGCCAAAAAAAGAAGTTAATAATATTAAAAAGGTTCGAGTTTCTCGGCACAGGTGGCACGGGAAATTAAGCATTAGGTGGGGGTGTTCAGCTGCATTACTCTTCTGTTTTTAAAGTCTTTACGTATATGCCTTCTGAGTGCAAACTAGAAGTTGGAATAAATTAAGCTTGAATCGGGTTTTCTACGAGAAAGGTTGGGGGTAAGAGGGTCCCGTGGGGTGGAAATTTGGACGCCGGAGCAGCGGTGGGTGGTCAGTTGCAAGGGCTAAGCGCTGTTAGTTACGCGTAGCTGAGCCAGAACGCACCAAACCAGGTGCTAACCATGTTCCGCTAATATTTTTCTCCATCATTTTTTCTGTGTACTTTTTTTTTTTTTTTTTTTCCTTCCCTTCCCCCCTCTGTACGTGTTATCTAATGTGGAGGAACGTTGAATTGTACGTAGTTTATCCGTTCACATTCATCCCATATGCTATATAGGTTTCTCGCTCCTAGTTCCCACGTTGACTACTCCATTCCACGGCCTTGTATTTAGCCGTAAAGCGTTTGGCAAGCCAAATTGATCAGCGGTCAAACACCACCGTCCATTGGGCTTTCATTTATGAAGGGTGGCGGATCTGGGAAAGAGACGCGGGGAACAAGCTAGGATTTGTAAGCAGCTGTGAGGATCGAAAGGCCAGAGCGGCGCGGGGATTTAAAAGCGCTGAAAAGAATCATCATGAATGAAAAAAATAGTAAAATAATTGTGTATATATATATATATATATATATATATATATGATATCATGATAACGGAGGATTATTCAATAATCATGTCCTTAATGAAACTCCATAATATGACATAATGATAGCAGAACAACTCTAAGGAGCTGCACAAGAATGAACGGATGATTCATCCTGCTTTGTGAGAATAATCAATCATGATACATCTCAGTGGAGAAAATATTTAGATAGAAAATAGAAAATGATCCTAAGATAAATATATATATATATATATCGATCAACATGTCTGTCTAGGTGCAGTTTATTGATGATTTGGAATTTGATCATATGATATGGCATTTATTATTGCCTATACACAAAGATAACGAAGAACAAGACATAAAAAAATTTGTGCATGTCTTAAAACCTGTTATAATATTTTATTAATAAATGAAATAAAATACAAATGGAAATCTAGGAAGTGAAAAATAAAAAAGAAAAGAAAAAACGAGAGAAAGAAAAAAAAAAAAGAGTGATCGAGGATGTACTTTGATTACATTTGCAATGTCCTAAATTTATTTATTGATTCAATTAAATCATGTGGCTCAAAAATTAAAAATTAATTAGTAGCATAATATATTATTTTTATTAAATATAAAATTATTTTTTAGGTATTGCAAAATTATCCTTCTTATCAGTTTATAATGTTACCCAATTATCTTAGCCTCTCAAAGCTTTAGTGCATGCCTTGACTACATCATGGAGAAAACACTCAAAATAAAAAGACTAGGATTCCGGAATTCATCCGTTTTTCTAGGCGATAACCTCTCCATGAACAAATTAAGAAACAGAAGAAAATTTTGACCCGCCCTCTTGACCATAGCTTTATACGGGTAACAAACACGTTTTTGTTTCTTGGGCGCGAGCATATTATTATTGATATGGCTGGTATAGCCATAAGAGCAATTTTAGTAAAATCAAAATACTAATGATTTCGGAGTCTCCAAGCCCGCCAAGTCGGCCCCGATCATTCCTAATCGGCCCCGCTCGGCCCCGGCGTCTCCAGGCCCGCCGAGTCGGCCCCGACCATTCCTATCGGCCCCGCTCGGCCTCGGTGTCTTTAGGCCCGCCGAGTCGCCCCGAACATTCCTGATCAACTTCGCTCGGCCCCGGCATCTCCAGGTCCGTCGAGTCGCCCCGACCATTCTTGGTCGGCACCGCTCGACCACGGCAGCTTCAGGTCTGCCGAGTCGGCCCCGACCATTCCTGGTCGGCTCCGCTTGACCCCGGCAGCTCCAGGTCCGCCAAGTCGGTCCCGACCATTCCTGGTCGGCCCGCTCGGCCCCGGCAGTCCAGTCCGCCGAGCCGGCCCCGACCATTCTTGGTCGGCCCGCCCCGGCACTTCCTGGTCGGCGAGGTTGGCTCCGGCCATCCCTGGTCGACCCAGCTCAGCCTCGGCTCCCTCGGGAGAGTCGAGACACCCCCGTTTCCTCTAAATCAGCCCCAGCACGGCCCTGGTGGTTCAGGATGCCACCTTCCTGACCCACGCCGCCTGACAACGCCAGATCCAACTACCCACTGGCCACACCACTGATGGGACTGGACCCAACTATCCAATAGCCCCACTGGCTGATGGGACATAGCCCACCAACCGTCGTTTTCTCCCTCTTGATGTGATAGGACCCACCAACCGGCCCAGATTCATGCAACTCCCAAGAACTCCGTGGATATTCCTTTTTCATGGAATCCCACGTGGTCATGCAAGTGTCAACCCCTATAAAAAGGTGATCCACTCAATAATCAGGTACGAGCAAAAAACTCAAAGAATCGCTATCTCAACACTCGGAGAGGAATCCCTCCTCCCTGGAAACACTTTTCATCTAAAAAGAGCTCGTTTGAGCTCCTTCTCGGCTGTGACCTCGATTGCTAACTTGAGCATCGGAGGGTCCCACTGGAGAATCCCTTCGGTCCTGGGACTTTTTGCAGGCAACCCAGTGGAGCAAAGATCCGCTAATCAATCTGCTTCCTTCTCCCAACGTTCAGGACCAGAGATCGGGCGTCATCAGATTGGCGAGCCAGGAAGGGGGTACAGGCGACAGGAAGCTTGGGGTTCCCTGTGCTAAATATCAATGAACTTTACTCCCTCCTCTTCTCTTCATCAAGCCATGGTGGTGACGCGAGCTCACGACGTTTCTATCAATTGTCCAGCGGGGCTTCCCCCGACCCCAGGGCCAGGCAGCAGGAGGCCGAGACTCCCCCTTGCCGCCGATCCTCCCGTCACCCGTCCACCCCCAGACCAACGGAGAGGCCAAGGTCACGAACCTCACCATCCTCAACGGGCAACCCATTCCGCGTACCTGGAATGTGGATAACCTCTGCCAATATTATCAATGATATATTCCCCGGGGCATAAGCAATAAAGGAGGTCCTTTCTGATGCCACAGCTTACTCTCCCTTGCGTCCAAGGACCAGGTCTCTCAAAAGGAGCTCACCAGCATCGCGGCTAATGGGACACCACTCGGCCCTGGCACGGCGGTGCCCCCGAGTTGGTTAAGACCCTAACAGCTCCGTACCCGATGAGTCGCCCCTCAAGCGGCACACAAACCCCTAAGGCGGTTCAAAAGGAGCTCACCGGCATCGCGACTAACGGGACACCACTCGGCCCCGGCACGGCGGTGCCCCGAGTCGGTTAAGACCCTAACAGCTCCATGCCCGGTCGAGTCGCCCTCAGTCGGCACACAAACCCCTGAGGTGGTTCAAAAGGAGCTCACAGGTATCGCGGCTAACGGGACACCACTCGGTCCGACACAACGGTGCCCCGAGTCGGTTAAGACACTAACAGCTCCGTACCCGGTCGAATCGCCCCTCAGGCGGCACATAAACCCCTGAGGCGATTCAAAAGGAGCTCACCGGCATCGCGGCTAATGGGACACCACTCGGCCCCGGCACAACGGTGCCCCCGAGTCGGTTAAGACCCTAACAGCTCCGTACCCGGTCGAATCGCCCCTCAGGCGGCATACAAACCCCTGAGGCAGTTCAAAAGGAGCTCACCGGCATCGCGGCTAATGGAACACCACTCGCCCCGGCACGGCGTGCCCCCGAGTCGGTTAAGACCCTAACAGCTCTGTGCCCGGTCGAGTCGCCCCTCAGGCACACAAACCCCTGAGGCGGTTCAAAAGGAGCTCACTGGCATCGCGGCTAACAGGACACCACTCGGTCCCGACACGGTGGTGCCCCCGAGTCGGTTAAGACCCTAACAGTTCGTACCCGGTCGAATCGCCCCTCATGCGGCACACAAACCCCTGAGGTGGTTCAAAAGGAGCTCACCGGCATCGCGGCTAACGGGGCATCACTCGGCCCCGGCACGGTGGTGCCCCTGAGTCGGTTAAGACCTAACAGCTTGTACCGGTCGAGTCACCCCTCAGGCGGCACACAAACCCCTGAGGCGGTTCAAAAGGAGCTCACCGGCATAGCGGCTAACGGGATACTACTCGGCCCGGTACGGCGGTGCCCCCGAGTCGGTTAAGACCCTAACATCTTGTACCCAGTCGAGTCGCCCCTCAGGCGGCACACAAACCCTAAGGCGGTTCAAAAGGAGCTCACCGGCATCGCGGCTAACGGGACACCACTTGGCCCGGCACAGCGGTGCCCCCAATCGGTTAAGACCCTAACAGCTCCGTACCCGATCGAGTCACCCCTCAGGCGGCACACAAACCCTTGAGGCGGTTCAAAAGGAGCTCACCGGCATCGCGGCTAACAGGACACCACTCGGCCCCGGCACGGCGGTGCCCCCCAAGTTGGTTAAGACCCTAACAGCTCCATACCCGATCGAGTTGCCCCTTAGGCGACACACAAACCCCTGAGGCGGTTCAAAAGGAGCTCACCGGCATCGCGGCTAACGGGACACCACTCGGCCCCGGCACAGCGGTGCCCCGAGTCGGTTAAGACCCTAACAGCTTCGTACCGGTCGAGTCACCCTCAGGCGGCACACAAACCCCTGAGGCGGTTCAAAAGGAGCTCACCGGCATCGCGGCTAATGGGACACCACTCGGCCCCAGCACGGCGGTGCCCTCGAGTCGGTTAAGACCCCAACAGCTCCATACCCGGTCGAGTCGCCTCTCAGGTGGCACACAAACCCCTGAGGCGGTTCAAAAAGATCGCCGGCGCCGCAGCTAACAGGGTACCACTTGGTCCCGGCACGACGCCGCCCCCAAGTCGGTTAAGTCCCTAATACTGCGTACCCGGCCGGTCGCCCCTCATATGGAACCAGACCATGGAGATAGCTCCAAAAGGCTCTGTGTGGCCCTCATAGATTCCAGCCGGCCGGCTCGGTCACGGTCTTTCCTGGTAGGCCTCGACTGGCCCAAGCATCTCCAGCATTGACCGAATCGGTGTGGGCTTCCGCCGGTCAACCCACTCGGCCTTCGACATCCCCAAGACGACCGAGTCAGCCCTGACCATCTCTGGTCATTACCAACGCCTTCAAGATTAATCTTGGCACTAAGTCGCCCGCGGGTTATTCCAAGCCTTTAGAGAATTCGTGTGCAGATGAGTCTCCCTTCAAACAGTCTACAACAACATGAGGCATCTTAAGTAACCGTTCATATGGCCAGCCTACATCCCAGAGTCGCATTCGAGTATTGGCTAAGTCCAAGACTGCGATTCGGCTACGACATTGCCAACATATGCGATTTGGCCACGGGAAGTAAGGCACAGTAAGGCGTTTTTCTTAGAAGAAGAAAGAACGGATGGGACAAAACACAAAGAAGTTTTGACAAAAGTTTCTTTATTAACAGTCAAGAGGAAGTACAAAATTGGGCCTGAGGCCAGTTACATAAGTCAAAGAAAAGAAAACAAGCGGCGGGCCCTCAAGGTTCGCCTGGACCAGGCTTCTTCTCGTCCTCCTCCTTCTCTGCTGGCTCCTCGTCAGGATCCCCAGGCCGAATGTCTTCAAGTTCAGAAATATCGATCTCAAGGGCCACAGATACCTTGACCTTGCACATTTTGAAGCCTTGAACATAGGCATCGAGGCTGGCCTCGATGACTTCCTGCTTGAACTCTGGCGAGGCCTTATAGTTGGAAACGGCCTGCCCCGCCTCGGCTTTAGCTCTGTGCTTTGGCCTCGGCCTCCTTAGCTCACGCCTCGGCCTCCCAGGCCCTGCTCTCGGCCTCTTCGGCATGGGCACTGGCCTCATCGGCACAGGCCACTGCCCCGGCCTTCTCTGAGCCGGCCTCCGTTGCCGCCTTCTCTGTGGCAGCTGCCCTCTCTGCAGCAACTCGAGTCTCCTCCTGGCGCGTTGGAGCAGCCGAGTCAACTCCTCGTTCTGTGCCGCGGCGGCCTTCAACCTTTCCGAGGCCAGCTCCATCTTGGCCTTAGCTGCGGAGGCCCGACCGCTCTCGGCCTCGGCCCGGCTCTCCATCTCCCTTAGACATGGCCAAGCTCTCCTCGCGGGCCGAAGTCTCTTGATGAAGACGAGCAAGGCTTTCGGCCTGCGCCATGCTCTCCTTCTTGTACTTGTCGGCCCGCGCCAGGGCCTTGGTCATCGTGTTCGAGGAGTGGGCCAGCACCTCGCGAAGACCAATTGCGCCGTTGGCCATCTGTGATAGAGGAAACATATTAGCCATAGGAAGGAGAAACATGGAAAAATGAGGAGTATTCAAAAATTACCTGGACAACGGCAACCATGACCATATCCAGGAGTGCGGAGTGACTCAATCCCCACATCTCCTCCTTGAACTCGGCGGTCCGAACTCCCGACAGGAGGCGGGAGGCTTGTGCGGCGTCCATCATGCCGAATGTGGGGACTAGCCGTGTCTGTCCTTCCTGCGGACCTTCGACTTAGGGGCGGGTCGGGCAGCGGGCCGGTTGACGGGATGAGTTCCTTGGCTCACCCCTCTGCTTCTCGGTCGCCTCGCCCCGTCCCGGGCCTTCCTGGCGACTTGCTCCCCCTCACCAGCAGTTAGGGGAGCACTCTCCCTCCCCGGCTCTGCAGCAGCCGGGGGGCCGACGGCGATGGTAACCCGCCCCGCCTCGGGCACATCGGTGGCGGCGGGGGCTTCCTCCTCATCCAAAACCACCACCGTCGGTTCGGTGGTGGCCGGGATCTCCCCCTCTTCAATTTCGGCCCTAGCCGGCTCCAGGGCCACTCCTACGACCGACTTCTTCTTAGCCGGCTCCTCGTAGGCGTTGGGGCCATGAGGGCTTCAGCCGGCCTGGCCGGCTCCCTTCTTCGAATTCTCTTCACCGGCCTAGACGACTCTCGGTCGCCTGCCTTTTCTGCTTCAGGACGGCCTGAAATCGCTGGCGGAAATCTTCATTGCTGCACAGAAAAAGATAACAGGCATTAGCGACAGCGTACAGCAAACCGAAGGTCGGGACAGAAGGAGTCAGACGTCAAGCTTACCGGCCACCGGGGCTAACTCGGCCTCTACCAGGTTCTCCTAGACAGGAGTTCCTTGTAGCATGGGATTTGGCAGTTAGACAATTGGGTGAATAGTTCCTTATCCTATCCCTTACGGAGGAATCATCGTTGGAACTAGTGTCTGGCTCCCTCCAAGCGGCCCTTACCCCCTCGACGTGGGCAAAAAGAAATCTAGACTTCCACCCCCTAATTTTGGACGGGAGGCCTAAAGGGAAAGCTCTACCGGCCTGGCGGTAAATGCCCACCAGGATCCCTCGCCTTGACGGCGGAGCTTGTAGAAAGCTCGGAACAGAGACAGCCCTGGCGGGCCCCCTCGAAATGACAAAGAATGACAAAGGCACAGATGATCCGAATCGAATTCGGAGTCAATTGCGCCGGCACTAACCTATACTATCTAAGAGGTTTAGAAGAAAAGGATGGAAAGGAAGGCGCAGCCCGCACCGGAAGAACTCCTCATATAGAGCGACCCGATTCGGGTAGTCAGAAGTCACCCTATCTTCGGGCCCCGGCGTGGACAGGCCAATGAAGTCAGGGACCAGGTATCTAACCCTAACGGCCTCTACGTCCTTAGAGGTCATGGTTGAGGCCACCCCCGCTGGACCTGCTGGATAGAACTCACCGCCGGAGGAAGCGTCGGACGGCGAGAGGACACAGGGACTGCCCTAATAGGAGAGCCGAAGGTGGACGAAGGTCCTATCGCCCTCACTCGGTCGCGGATGGTGATGCCACCCACCCCGAGGCATTTGGCTAGCTACAGGGGCCTGGTTTTCACTGCTGGATTGGGAAGACTCTTCTACGGGTCTCTTACCCTCCCTAATGGCACTACGGTCCATGGGTGAAGTAAAGGAAAACTAACATGGGAGTTGGAAGGGCTCAGGTCGCAGAAGAAGCTCAGGGAGGAAGAAGGTGGAAGAAAGCAATAGCAGTGTAAAAGCTTTCCCCAGACTCCAGAAGCGCTTTTATACCCTCCACCTTCCATCAGCGATGCTCAAGATCCCGCCACGTGGCAAACCTCTATTGCGCCTCAAGCTGTAGCCGAAAATCTCACCTGCGCCCAAGACAAGCCGCCTCGATTCGCCCCAAGGGGCGTGATCCCCAGCCAATCGCGGAGCATAGAAAGCGAAGAAGCAATGATGGTCCTTGCCTTTTTCCATTCCCTAATAAGCTCCCTCCCCGGAGCGTCCGACGCCAACGTCAGCCCCACCTACTGCATGATTGCGGAGATCTTCGAAGCGACACTGTCTCGGGACGGAGCGCCAGCCCATCAAGCCATTGAAAGCGCACTAAGGAGGCAATCATTTTCTTTTGAATTTTCGCGCCCCTTTCCCAAAGGATTGCAGGCACGTGGTCCTTAGCACTCAGGGGCGGGGGGGGCATCTGATGTGGCTGGTATAGCCATAAGGGCAATTTCGGCAAAACCAAAATACTAGTGCGCCCGGCGTCTCCAAGCCCGCCGAGTCGGCCTGACCATTCCTGGTCGGCCCCGCTCGGCCCCGGCATCTCCAAGCCCGCCGAGTCGGCCCGACCATTCCTGATCGGCCCCGCTCGGCCCCGGCGTCTCCAAGCCTGCCGAGTCAGCCCCGACCATTCTGGTCGGCCCGCTCGGCCCCGCATCTCCAGGCCGCCAAGTCGGCCTCGACCATTCCTGGTCGGCCCCGCTCGGTCCCGGCATCTCCAGGCCCGCCGAGTCGGCCCCGACCATTCCTGGTCGGCCCCGCTCGGCCCGCGTCTCCAGGCCCGCCGAGTCGGCCCCGACCATTCCTGGTCGGCCCCAGTCGGCCCAAGCAGCTCCAAGCCCGCCGAGTCGGCCCCGACCATTCCTGGTCAGCCCCGCTCGGCTCTGGCGTCTCAGGCCCGCCGAGTCGGCTCCAACCATTCCTGGTCGGCCCCAGTCGGCCCAGGCAGCTCCAAGCCCGCCAGTCGGCCCCAACCATTCCTGGTTGGCCCCGGCCCCATCTCCAGGTCGTCAGCCCCGACCATTCTGGTCGGCCCCGCTCGGCCCCGGTGTCTCCAGGTCCGCCGAGTCGGCCCCGACCATTCTTGGTCGGCCCCGCTCGACCTCGGTAGCTCCAGGTCCGCCGAGTCGGCCCCGACCATTCCTGGTCTGCCCCGCTCGACCCCGGTAGCTCCAGGTCCGCCAAGTCAGCCCCGACCATTCATGGTCGGCCCTGCTCGGCCCCAACATCTCCAGTCCGCCGAGCCGGCCCCGACCATTCTTGGTCGGCCCCGCCCCGGTACTTCGTGGTCGACGAGGTTGGCCCCGGCCATCCCTGGTTGACCCAGCTCAGCCTCGGCTCCCTCGGGAGAGTCGAGACGCCCCCTTTCCTCCAAATAGCCCCAGCACGGCCCTGGTGGTTAGGACGCCACCTTCCTGACCCACGCCGCCTGACAACGCCAGATCAACTACCCACTGGCCATGCCGCTGATGGGACTGGACCAACTACCCAATAGCCCACTGGCTGATGGGACGTAGCCCACCAACCGCCATTTTCTCCTCTCGATGGACAGGACCCACCAACCAGCCTAGATTCATGCAACTCCTAAGAATTTCGCGACATTCCTTTTCACGAAATCCCGTGGTCATGCAAGTGTCAACCCCTATAAAAAAGTGAATCCACTCAATAATCAGGTATGAGCAAAAAACTCAAGGAATCACTATCTCAACACTCGAGAGGAATCCCTCATCCCTGGGAACACTTTTCATCTAAAAAGAGCTCATTTGAGCTCCTTCTTGGCTGTGACCTTGATTGCTAACTTGAGTCGGAGGGTCCCATCGAGAATCCCTTCGGTCCTGGGACTTTTTTGCAGGCAATCCGGTGGAGCAAAGATCGCTAATCAATCCGCTTCCTTCTTCCGACGTTTAGGATCAGTGATCGGGCATCATCATTATTATTATTATTTTTTACAAGAAAACTAGTGAAGGAAAAGACTTACCGTGCATATGTCAAAAGATAAAAAAATAATTTTATCTTTGGCATATGCACGCATATATTATGCGTCAATCATCACACTTAATATGCTTGTACCGTACATGATAGCATGACTTTTCCAACTAGCGAAACATTTACATTGGTCCTACTTGGTGGGAATGGGCTCAGGCTGGCAACTGGCCCACCAAGCTGGCCCATTATTGGGTAGGGCAAGGGTTAGACCTGAACTCATCTGGAAGGAAAAGTCATTTTACCTTTGGCACACATACGTGCCATGCATCAATTACCACGCATGATATGTTTATCCTGCACCGCATGTAATGCAACAAGACTTTTTCCATTTAGGATAATATTTAAGGGAAAAGTCTTGCTGTATCCAGAGCGGTGCACAAGCATGCATCAGCTTCGATAATTAAAGCATGCCATGTGTTAAGAATAAAATTGTTTTTTTTGCTTTAGCATGTGCGTGCGCATATGGTGCACATCAATCATCGGATGCTGCATCACCCCTGATAAAGCAAAATTTTTTCAATATTTGAGTATTGAAAAATTCATATTTGAGTTCAAAAAAGTGTGGAGCGGGCTCGTATCATTATTAGGCCCAACCTTGGCTCACTCCAAAGCCTGAGGGAAAGGCCCACCTCTATGACAACGATGCCCACTGGATGATCGGCTACGATGGTGGCAGCAGCGACGCTCCTTGCCCGTCCACTCTCCCTCGTTCACGCCTTCTTCCTCAACGAAGGCAGTACATTTTGATGATAATGCCAACGACCATACTGCCACCACCTTAGAGACTACATGTCGCTCAACCCATCGATGGAGGGGACCCATTCTGAGCTCAATTAGTCCCTGATGTTCTCGTGGCAATGGAGGCTTTATCTGAGGTAAAGAAACGATAGATCGACATTTTCAAGGGTGCCGATGGCATGATCAGAAGCGGTGCAGTGGCTCGGCCTTAGCCTAAATTATATGTATTATTATTAAGTCTGAGTCCGGCTTTAAGCTGAGAAAAAGTTTTTCTGTATGACGCGCGCGCGGTGTAGAAGCGCACGTTCTGGCGTGTTGATTGGCCGCGGACGACGCGTGACAAGATCTTAGGCCCCGGCGGGGGCGTGGCCCGTGCCTCGTTTACTGTCCACCGGCTTTCCCGTTCCCAAATTGAAATCCAAGCTCGCAGCCGCCCTTCCCTCTCTCTCTAAGACCCTAGAGCCCGTCGTGCTCGTCTCCCCTCTCTCCTCTCTCTCTCTCACTCTCCTTCCTCCAATGAAACAATGAAACGGCTTCTTCTAGAGAGGCTTCAGCTCCACCTCGACCCCCTCTCAGACGAGCAGCACCGCGTCCGAGCCCTGGCCTCAGCCAGAGCTCTGATCGCCAACCCCGACTCCTCCGACTCCACCCGAGGCTCCGCCGTCGACGCCCTCATCCGCTCCCTCGACGCGCACCCCGGAGATCCCACGTTCATCCGCCCGCCCTCAAGCTCCTCGGCGAGGCGGCCGTCCTCCACCGCCCCCTGGTCCCCTCCGTCATCGCCGCCGTTCGACCTTTCTTGGGCGGCGGCAAGAGCCTCGCCGCGGATGCCATCGCCGTTCTTGCGTCCATAGCGGAGAGCAACCCGGAAGGTGGAGGAGAAGGAGGCTTCTCTCTTCTTTCCTCGGTACTGGACGAGGATCTGGTACTCTCGCTTGCTTCGAGCCCCATCGCGTTGGTTCGATCGCGGATTCTTGATCTGTTGGTCTCCAGTATTGAAAGGGTTCAGAGTTCTTTCGCTCTCCTACGGCCTCATCTCATGCTCAAGGTGCTTCTTGGCCTTGCGGTGGACCTCTACCCGTTGGTGCGGAGAGCTGCCCTCGATGGTATCGTGGCGTTTTGCGAGGTTGCTAGATCTCATATCGATAGTTCGATCATCGACTGCACCTATGATCGCGCGGTCGAGCTTTTTCGGGATGAAGATGAGCTCGTGAGGTCCGCTGCTATTCGATTGGTGAGTTGTTGGTCACATGATTTTCTTTGCATGCCATGGATTATTCTCTCTTTAAAAAATTTATTGGTCTTTAATAATCGTTCTATGTTTCTAAAAGCTGGGATAATTTGCGTCACTTTTGGTGGCTAGGTTAGTAAATGCGGGCAGATGTTTGCAGCGAGGGAAGCGATAATGGCAAACACTGAGAGGATGGATGTGATCTTTGTTCGGGTATTTGACTCTTTGTGCTTGATATGAAATTTGTTGCCTTTGGCATGGTGTTATTGGAGTACTTGAATGAAATGAGACGCAAACTTATTACGATAACAATTAATAGTTAATATATTGCGATAAAATTGATCTCAGATAGTTGTATGGCATCACAGTGTCTGATACAGAACTTATAACACACACACACACATTTAATTTTCTGGGTTCAATACATGCCAAATGTTTGTTAATTTATACTTTCATTGTTTATATCTGTTTCTATGCAAAGAATTCTGTAGACACTGGTTACATCTTTTAACTAGATGCAACTTTTTACTTAGTATGGAACAAATTGAAATCATGCGCCAGATTAGTTGCTGCAGCCAATGATATTTCCTCTGATCCAGTGTAAGCTTAACTTTAAATTAAGAAGTCAAATTACTAGTCAGTGGTAGTAGCCGGCATTCATTTACTGGCTATTATGAGCAACTATAAGTACTTCTAAACTAGATTGTTTTTTACTTGCATACTTTCTATTCTCTTCCAGTGAAATACGGCGATATTTTGCGGCATGTAATCACAGCTGTCAGATAACTTTTTGTAACAAGGATTGCAAGATTACTAGCTAAGTGACTGATAGTTCAGTGGTCGGTGCTGCTTAAGCTTTGTAACATCTGGTGACTGCAAAATTTGAGTGATGAACTGTTGAAATTGCATGCTTTTATTGCTGAATTGGATGTCTCACTGTCAGTCTAATCCTATAATAATAGTAATGATAACGGTACTAGTAGTAGTAGTAGTAGTAGTAGTCATAAATGCCCTGTGATTTTATTTGGTGGACACTGATATTGTGATTTGAAGAGAATCGGACCCTGCAATTTTTCTCTTTTATGATTTAGAGATGATTTTCTTGTCCTTAGTCATGAATTTGAAAAATATATCCGAACCACTAAGAGAAGCCATTTATGCCTAACCAATCTGCAATGCACCTTAAAAAAAGGTATGGTTTGCCATATTACATCTAAATCATATTTGAGAATGTTGTAGCAGCCATGATGGCAAGGGAAGCAGGTTGTGGCTAGATATAGTTATGCTATATGATCTAGATAGTTGCACTTGCTAATTAGTTGCCACACACCCTATAAATATATAGGAAGATAGGAACTAATTAGTCATGTGACTAATCAAGTAGAGCCACTTAAATCAAATAATCAAGCTTTTTTTCCCAAGTTAGAATGTTATAATTCATTTGGCTTAGTGAATTAGCCCTTTAGGTCTAGCAGGCATTAGTTTTCAAGGACTCTTCTGTGTAGGGCATTCCGCATTTTCTTTTGCTTCTTCCTATGTTTGTCTGACATATGATGGTAATTTTTACAGACCTTGATCTGCTGAATGATTGGGCTCACGTACGTGATATTGTTTGTTTTTCCTAACATGTAAAAAGAGATGTCTGACCTTACTATTCTTTTTACGTGTTTTTCTCATTCATTACAAAGATGCACTTTATATTTTGTCCAATGAATTTATATCATAGTGAAAAGAAAGTTGATTCTGCCTGTTATTTTTTCCCACACAACCCTATTCACATGCATACCTGCAAATTGTTCAGCAGTCTATGCTCTATGATGCATGCCATATTTTTAATTTTCAGACTGAAAGAAGGCCATCTAATAGATTTTTTTCAAAACAAACTTTTCTTCATGCAGCTTTGTTCAATGGCAAGAGATATGAGTGTGAAAGTTAGGATTGAAGCTTTTCTTGCACTTGGAAAAGTACAATTGGTATCTGAGAATGTGCTCTTACAGTCTCTTTCTAAAAAGGTATTGGGGACTAGGAGTGGAAGCAAAACTATCACCAAATGTTCTGTAAAAAAATCTCAATATTCATTATCAGCAGCTGGTGCATTCATGCATGGGATTGAGGATGAATTCTATGAGGTAATGTTGGATTCTGTAATATCCCTATATCCTTTTATTTTTGTGTTCTGAAAAAGGGAAAAAAAAAATCCTTTTGGTCTTCCTGACAACCTATGACAAGAGAGTTTTGTATGTCTGATTGTTTATTCTTTAGGAGGTTTTATATGAAAAATTGCATCTTGCTAACTGTTCTTGTGTACTCTAGGTACGAACAATTGCCTGTAAATCTTTGGGGATGCTCGCAACTTTTTCTATGCAGTTTGCTGACAATGCTTTGAATTTATTATTGGACATGTTGAATGATGATGCAGAGGCTGTTCGGTTGCAGACTTTGCAGACACTGTTTAACATGGCTGCATGCAATCATCTGATGGTGCAGGAAAAACACATGGACATGGTATGCACTTGGCCGTTAATCATCTGTGAATATGAGTCAGTGTTGTTATTATGCCAACTTTAAGCAGTCAGGATGCTAAGTTAAAGCTCCCTTTTCTTTCGTGTTAAAAAATTTTGCTGTTAATTTTGTTACTATTGTTCATTGTGTTTTAGTCTATCATTTCTAACTGTGAACGGTAAAAAGTTGCAGGGTATCTTGAAAAATTATTCTAAAGCTGTAGGCCATGAGTCAGTTCTTTTATGTGTTATATTTTGATAGTCCCTACATTGTTTCATGAGGTTTTCTCTAATCACACATTGTTGTCTTTTGTTCAGTTCAAGGCACCATATTTAGGACCATCCGGAGAATTAACCTTTTAATCAAACTCTTGTTTTTAATAGTTATTTTAGTTATACGAATACAAGCTTGGACAATCAGGCCCTTGTTGAGAGCTGTTTCCTCCCCTAATTGGGAGCTCAACGTGTGTTAGAAAATGAAATGTATCTAGCGTCTTTTTAATGTTTTAATATTATTAGAGTATTTCCTACATAGTAACTGTTTTTAGAAGAAATCAGTTCTAGGTGGTCAAGCTTCTACTAAATTGCTAAACTATATAGATTTTGTTATTTGGCTAACTAATGCAATCATTATTGATCCAACCATTAATGAAAAGCAGCTTGGCCAATCTGCCCTCATTAGTGGCCACCTTAAATTATATAAATGTTAGCATAGTAGCAATTTTTTTATACATCACCACTAGTTTCCACTCCTTTTTTTTCAAGAAGAGTTTGGCTATTGAAGAAGAGAGTGATAGAGGTAGACCAAATGAGACTTACCTTAGGCCTTGTTTGGCATTATTGTAGGTAGTGGAGCTTGTCTGCAGATATTTGTGTTATAGAGCTTTTGCTAGCGGGGCTTTTTTTTTAAAAAAAAATTGTTTACTATTTGCTTATTGAAATATTTAGAATAAGAAAAAGTGCTTCTAGTCAAGGTTTTAAATCCTATGGTAAGGTGCTGGTTTTTTCATGAAACAGGATGCCCTATTGTCCCACCTTGTTCTGATGGTCATCTCGGTAGTGTCTTGGTACATACCTCTCTCTCTCCTTATTCTTTTTTAGTTCTTTCTTATTTTATTTATCTATTTTCTTCCTTTTTCCCTTCTTTGTCTTCTCTTTTCCCTTATTCCCTTTTTCCTTCCTTTTTTTCTCATTTTCTTTCTTTCCTTTTTATTTCTTTCCTTCCTTCCTTTATTTTTTTCTTCTCTCTTGCTTGCTTTCTTTCCTTTCTCCCCTTCTTTGTTTGCTTTCTTTTTCCTTTCCTTCTTTTCTTCATTTCTTTTGTTCTCTTTCTTCTTCTTTCCTTACATAGAGGGTTTCAATGTCCCGCTTCCATCCTAGTCCTATTTTCTTGTAGAAATGTCACAGAATGGTTGGGATGCTCCTTGGTGAGCCTTGCTTTTAATAATAGGAAATGAGAAAAGGACATTGCATATTGTTGTCTATTTTGTCTATATCAAAAACAGTTATTATTATTGACATTTTAATCTAAATAAAATGATAAATATTTTTTGTCTTATGAAAATATAAATTTTTGTAATATCATAATATTGTAATACTATAATATATTGATATTGATATTGATATTAATATCAATCTCAACTCAACTCAACTCAACTCATCTAAGCCTTTTCCCAACTACATGGGGTTGGCATATTAATATCAATCTATATATTATATTTCATCATCATGTTATGTTATGATAATACATAATATACCAAGAGCTAAGGGCTTATCGTAAGTGGAAACGCCATATCTAGTGACATTAGTGGGTCAAAATTAGAATGGTGTACGCCTATATGAAAATGCACTGTGGCAGCTTCTCCATCAAAGTGAGGCTCCATCTCAGAAGTCTAATAAATGTGATTGCTTTTATGCTTTGAACCTCTGACCTCCATGTCTGATAAAAAGAGCTTTCCGTGTTTGAAGTAGAGCTTTTGCTTAAAAGCTTCAAATTGGAGATTTTCCCTAGTAGACTTTTGGCTTTTGGAGGAGTCAAAAAGTTATTTCAAAATTTTATCATATACCTCAAAATCATTTAGAAACACTTCTGGCCCTTCTAAAAGCACTTCTTGGCCCTTTAAAAGCAATGCTAGATGGGTCCTTCCTTCTAGGGGTGGTCTGAACTAGGGCTTTTGCTGCAAGAAGTTTAAATATAGAGGTATGCTTTGGTAGGTTGCTTCTTTTTCACTTCTAGTTGTGCTTCAACACTATAACTTACTGTGATTGCTGCTTTAAGGTGTAAGTTGGGTTTTCTTAAATTAAATATACCTCCCTTATTTGTCTTTTTATATTTGTTTTGGACATTGAGATTTTTCTCAAACTAGTTTCACTGTTTGGACTCCACTACATATGCAATCATAACAGTATAATATGATGAATATTGATAGCATATTTGGGTATTTTTGCAGCCTTATCATTCTCATATGATATAGGTGAATGTTCACGCTGGAAAACTCTGTTGCATTTGCAGTTTCTTGGTTTGTTAGCTGATATCAGTGCCTTAATAAGACGCGCGGCAAGGAAAGTGCTACGGCTTATGAAACTGCCTGATGTTAAGACTTTTAAATACACAATTGACTGTCTGATCACAAACTTGGAGACATATCCTGAGGTTTGATTGTCTGGCTTTATTTCATATTCTTTTTTAATATTCATTCTAAACAGTAGTATAGTTTGATTTTTGGCATCTTCTATTTTTGGCTAAATGCTTATCATTCTTTCCATTGCTTTTGTTGTTGAGATTTGTATGATCTTAAGCTACATGAAGATTACATGATTTTTTCTGCAATTGTTCAAAATCAGGCTTAATTTTTGTTTCCTTGTCCAGAGAGGACCTGCTGCTGTAATATTCTAGGCATGCACCTTCAGTTCATGTTTTATGTTCTTTTCAAACACATAGAACGACATAATGCATCAGAAAAAGCCTGTGTTTTAGCAGCAGTGTGCCATTGAAAAAGTGAAGCACTGTTAGGAATATTCTGGATCATTGTCACTTTCTGGATCTGGGTTTTTTTTTTAATGATGTAATTTCTTGATGGAGATAGGTGGAGTACTGTGAAAGAGAACTATTGGTGTCTGGTTCCTAATTTGAATATATCCATTTTTGTATTTCCATCTGCATACACTGCCAGCCGCACCTATGAGCTGATGCTATTAAGATATTTGTGCAATCAGAGGAAAGTGCAACCTCTATTTTCTTGTTACAATTAGGTATAAATTTCAAAAGTTATTATTTTGTTTCTTATTGATCTGCTTATAAATTTCCGACATTTGATGAGCATAGCTCATGATAATTATTGTTGGATATGTGTCCTTGATTGACACATTAACATTATGTTTGTAATTTCTCTTTAGTCTCCACCAGCTAATGGTAATGTGATGTTCTTTATGTTTATGGCAGCTATAGTTTATTCTTATTCCTAAAGAACAGAAATCTAGAAATTTGCCAAAGAAGGTTCCCATGGTTGTCTCAGTAATATTCTTAACTATCTATTATAATTCTATGCCCCGCCATGCAAGCACCCCCCCCCCAACACAAAACCAAAAAAGCCCACCAGGGGCGCCACTGTACAAAGCTTTTCAAATTTTTATAGCGCACAGAACTTTTGATTACTAAAATTGCCCCAAATCAATCTTTGTTTCTTATAAATGTTCCTTATTATTTCAGGAAGAGGAAGATATTTTCTTTGTCTTGTGTTTTATTGGTAAGAATCATGGAAATTTCCTCACCAAGTTAGCAAAAGAGTTCTCACAAGAGGTACATCTTTATCTCTTTTATTACATAATTAGAAACAATGCGTACAATTTTAGAATTGATGAGTTTTGTGTGTGTGTGTGTGTGTGTGTGTGTGTGTGTGTGTGTTTCTTTTAGTAGTTAATCGTGAAACCTTCTTGTTTGGTCCTTGGACTATATTTAGGTAATTTTGTTCTAATTGGTAAACATAGTAACTTTATTAGAATGGGAAAGTTGCAAGACAATTCTATTAGTAGTGGAAAGAAGGTAGAATACCAATTCCAAATGGTAGAAAACGTTATATACATGAATTTTAACTCCTCTTATCCTCGTACTTAGCAAGTTCATCAATTTTGTTAGTAATAGGGTTCAAACATGATGAAATGGTATTTTCTTTGATTAAAGGACAGATCAACCAAGTTTGTCCATAATTTTCCAAGGTATATTTTGCAACTATCTTCTCTAGGTAGTTAATTTATGGATTAAGCTCATATTCAGTGCAGTAGTAAGCTTGTCCCATTGTGACCTAGATGTCATGGGTCCAAAACTTCAGAATAGTCTTTCTGTATCAGTGGAAGGGGGCTATGGGGGAGGTTATGTACATTTGACTCTCCATAAACCTTATAATAGTGGGAGCCTTGTGCACTAGGCCAACCTTTTTTTTTAATAATACATATAAATACCTTTCAATTTAGTTGTTTCAGCAGACTTAATAACCTAAAATAATTATTTTTTAAAGGCAAAATATTATGTGTTAACAAAAGATTAGTTGATATTTTATAATGCAATAACTATTTCATGATGATGATTGATTTATGTGATGTACGAGGAATATCTAGTCACAAACTAATATCTACCTATCAGGCATCAAGGAGTAACAATGATTGTAGATATGTGAATGACTATGCAACAGATATAAACTATTGAGCTCATAAAGTTACTCTTAATAAGTCAGGGGATTCAAAGAACCACATCTTCTATGGTGGATCTCTATGGTCTTGGTCAAAGGTATCATTGCCATTTAGTGTAGGTTTTTTTTTAGGTTATTACGTTGTGATAAAAGATATGTATGATAAAGCAATAACTATTGTTAAAACAATAATAGAAGAAATCAGTGAGTTTTCAATTACTATAGGTTTGCATCAGGGATCTGCCTTAAGTCCGTATCTTTTTGTATTAGTTATGGATGAATTAACTAAATATATTCAAAATAATATCCCATGGTGTATGTTATTTGCAGATGATATAGTGTTGATTAATGAAACTAAATCTGGAGTAAATGCTAAGTTAGAGATTTAGAGAGAGGTTTTAAAATCTAAAGGTTTTAAGATTAGTAGAACTAAAACTGAATACATGAAATATAATTTTAATAGAAGCAAAAATACAAATGAAGAAACATTGAAGATTGCAAGTCAAGAGATACCAAGAAGTGAAAAATTTAAATATTTGGGATCAATTATCCAGCAAGAAGGTGAAATAAGTGAAGATGTGAATCATAGAGTTAAAGCAGGATGGATTAAGTAGAGGAGTGCTTTGGGAGTATTGTATGATCGGCGCATCCCATTAAAATTAAAAAGAAAAAATCGCTGTTAGGCCAGCTATGCTATATGGAACAAAGTTTTGGGCAATACTGAAACAATATGTGAATAAATTAATTGTAACAAAAATGTACATGCTAAGATGGATATGTGATAAAACTTTAAAAGATAGAATTAGAAATAAACATATAAGAGAAATGATAGGAGTAGCATCAATTGAAGATAAAATGAGAGAAAATCGATTACGATGGTTTGGACATGTACAATGAAGACCTTTAGATGCTTCCGTTAGAAAGAGTGATATTTTAACAATTCATGGTAAAGATATAGATAGAGGTAGACATAAACTAATATGGACAGAAATAATTAAAAAAGAATAACTATTTGTAATTTAAATGTCGACTTAGTCTTGAATAGAGCAAAGTGGAGGAAGCAGATTCATGTAGCCGACCCCATGTAGTTGAAAAAAAAAAGGCTTAGATGAGTTGAGTTGAGTTGAGGTTATTACATTGCAATTCATTATATCATTTTGAACGAATGTCTCTATGCACCTGTGTGTTGGTTATTGATAATAAATAATGGAACTCTTAAAAGTTTTTGTGGGATTTTTGAGCTAGGCGTTGTAATTGCAATTCTCACAGTTGTAATTTCTTGAAATTTTGTTGTCCAATCATTTTACCAAGATTTATTTGGCAAGATCATATGTGAAATTTTATAAAGGGTACCCTATTTGCCTTCTGCAGATAGTATCATCCTGTGGAGAGTTGAGCTTGGATGGTCCACGTGTGGCAGCCACAGTGGTGTTGTTTATCTTGTCATCCATCTTCAATGAACAACTTATTTGTAATATACCAACGACAATATTTTCTTATGCAGTTTCATTAGTTGGAAGGATCAGTTGCTCTCTAGGAAATGCTATAAACAGAGATTCACTTTTGGCCTATTTGTGTCATCACAGTGGAATACCTTTTTCAAATGCAATGCCAAAGTCTGAAGTGGCTGATGAAATAAGCCCCTTTTGTCCATCTTACAATGCAATATCAGAAGTTAAAGAAAATATGTTGAGCCTGAGTGAGATATCGGCAAATCTTGAACAATCTCAAAAAGACATGGAGCAGAGAGATGAAGAATTGATGCAATCCATAAATCACATTTTGAAAACAGTTGTGAAAACCTGGCCTTTGATAAAGTCACATTGTGCACGTGAAGTGCAAGGACATTAAGGTTTCCTACTATTTATTTATCTGCCATACATCTAAAGATTGAGTCTTTTTATCAAAATAATCTCTCTTAACCATATTTCTAGGAGACTTATGTGTGCTTTAATTTTTGTTGCACGTAGAACTTGCAAGGAGGAACTGGAAACGATTGCTTGGAACGTTAATGGATCTAGTGCATTATTGGAGTTTGCATCACAGTATGTTCAGATATTCCAGCTGGTTTCTGAAATATGGGAGAAATTGCAATCAAAGGAATCCAATATTGTTGGTTCCATGACTCTGGAAATTTTACTTGAAAAGTTAAATATGTCACTTAGAAGAATGAGATATGGCTTTCCAGGGTTGTGTAGAGAAATGGAATGCCATATTATAGAGTTAACCTTGCTTGAATTTGTATTTAGACTATGTAAAGATGCAGCCTGTTCCAACTTTATGTTGAAGAGCTGCAAGCTATAATTTCTCGTGCAGAATTTCTTTGTGAAGAAAGATCTTCTGAACTCTCCGAGTTTGCCAAAGAACTATTAAGGTCATGTGCTAAAAGGGGAACAAGTGAATCTTTTCAGCCTTTTCCTATGGATAAGTTACTTGAGCTCTTCAATGTTGAACAGATGTCATTAACTGGAAGATTTAGATGCATAAAAGCAGAACTGCAAGTTCTTGGTAATGATTCTGAGAATCCTCTGCCCTATGTTCCAGGATTGCCTGTGGGCATCACATTCCAAATAACTGTCCACAACATTTCTAGCAGTGACAGGTTGTGGCTTCGAATGGCTGTTGGTGTATCGTTCCAGTATGTCTTTCTGGACATGTGTCAATTTACTTGTAGTGATGAAGTGAGAAACTTTGCTGTTAATACTCCATTTTATGCTGCGCCCAAGGTTTCTTCATTTTTATTGAGGGCTTGCATACTTATGGAATGTTCATCTGAAAATGTCACTGATCAGAAGAAAGATCAAAGAGGGCCGAAGGATGATATTTTTCTGCTTTGTGAGGAAATCAATGTCTATTTGGTGAAAACTGATTACAGATGAATATGGGGACAGGCATTTTATGCAACTTCTCTAAATTCACATGACGGGATGAATGAATAGCAAATGCTGTTCAGTTCCATTGGCTGCAGCGCTAACCGGGCTTATGGGGATGAGATGTGAATGAATATTAAACAACAAATCAACATCTGTGTTGTATGTCGTCACCATTGTAGTTGGCTGTTCATGCGCCCTTGCATGGACCGACTGGCTATGAAGTGGAATCTTGTGTCTGAAGTGATTGATCAGCCAGAGTCAAAAATAAACTTACAATTATAGCCTTTAGTAGTTGTACTGGGAGTTGGCAATGGAACCACACACAAAAAAAAGACTATTAGAATGTAAATGTTGACTCTGATATTCGGTTAGTTCAAAATGTCCAGCTTGGCCTATTGGTTGCAGTTTTGGTGGCTGAAGCAGGTGGTTGATCTTTTTTCACCTGCTGTTGCAGCTATTTCTCTACTAATTTTCATGGCTTTCCTTTAATATCCAGAATTTATCATTCTGAATTTGTTTATTAGAAGGCAAATTCATACACAACCAGGGTTTGCCGGCACCATGTTCTCTTGAGTCAAATGTCCAAACAAGCAGCATATGAAATGGGAGCCAGAAGGGGTCTTTTGTAGAGATGATGAACTGAAGATTGGCATTACTTCTCCAAGGGTTATGTGGAGCTGTTCTGCTGAATCATTTCCTGTTAATGTCTTGTACAAAGAAGTTCAGAAGGACCTCTTCAACAAGGATGAGCTAATAGTCTTGTACACAACCCATATTGCAAGATAAACACTAGATTGGAAGCTGATGAAGCATTTATCCCTATCTGATTAAGTTGATTAAAATAATTGGAATATGATGGCTCTGGCCGCAAGTATTTCACAGCTTATCTCTTTCGTTAAGGGTTTAACAGTTGAAATCAGTTGCCCATGGTGCAAGTACTTCCAAGCTTCCTTTGTCCAGTTTGGATTTCATTATGTTTGAGGGAAAGTGAGGGTAGTTTCCTACAGGCATTTACTGAAAGGAAGAATATTTACAATCTAGATGAGGAAGCGAAGGAAGACATTATGTTAGGAGAGAGCAAATTACAGACTCTTGGGTGAAGTCGGACCAGTTTCCTGGGCAGATATTGCGTCATATGGAAAAACTAGAATGATAAAGAGTGGAGTTTGTGAAGATTGTTTGTTGAGGAAGGTGCTTGGGTTCTTTCATTATATTATTGAACTAAAAATAGGCACTTTTGCACCTACCTTAATCTGGCTTGCCTGGAAATAAATCCAGTCCATCTGCATGTTTTGGATTTTCCACAGTCTGATGTTCCCGTCATCCGTGATCTTTCCTGTTTGGCAAAACTCCTAAATTTTTGAAGTAATTGTGAAGAACTTATAGTTAACTGGGAAGTTTGAATATGTTGGAAGAGGTAAGTTGCTTGCAATTTTATGTTCCTCTGTTGCAATCCGGTTCTTAGAATGTTCTTGCTTGGACATAAAATATGGTGGGATCATAGAAAACTGCTACTGTTGTGATTGGGTTCTGTATTCAAGCTGTTTGCTGTCAGCTGTGATATGTAGACTATTCTTAACCATTGACTATAGTCAATGAACCCTCAATATGCTTCCTGGTGTCCAGGTGGTGATTGCTTTTAGCTCTGCTCTGGATGGCTGGTGATCGGTTGGTTGTTAAAATGTCCTGAACCATTGCGACTCTTCAAACGCTATCAGAAATTGTTGGTAAGCGTTAGGTGCAAGCATACCACAATTCAGCCTACTAGTCTACTAGATATTGGCATACCAGAGACTCCTCTTGTATTCGTGATAATCAGTTGCAGATATGTTTGTCATGATCTTGAATGATGATTGTCATGGTACTATCAGCAAAATATGACATACTTTTATCATATGAAAAGCTTAGTTTTGATGTTGGGATCCATGATGTCTGTTCTCTGTTGTCTTCCATACTTGCAGTGTGGGCTACGGTTGTCATGGGGACCTTCTCATGATGCGGTCCCATAATTATGAGGTCTGGGTTGGCTGCTTCCTTCCAGGCCACGACCTTGGTATCCAAACTTACGTGAGTGATTGAACTTGGTGGACGCACTCCTCTTCCTTCGTACCTTCCAACGCTCGCCTCTAATTTCTTGCTGATAGAAAAAAAGGAAGATATTCATTTGTAGATAGGATTCGCGAATTTTGTGATCTCCATTTAAAAGGAGGCTCATCGATTAGCCATTCTGAACCACGAGCACCGGAAGCACGCGTTGGTAGCGATGGCCACAACTCGTAGTGGTGATCATGATGATAATCCAGAGGGATTTACTTTGGTTTTGGACTTTGGGGCCCCCGTGTCTTGCGAGCCTTGTGCTCTTTTAACTGCAGTCTTTCTTTTGACAGAGTCTTGGATGACCGCAGGTGCTGTTGTATACTTACATTTGGCGTTTCCCGGCATGAGGGCACCTTTCGACACGCTTTATTCCCAATTTCCAACCCGTCCATTTTAGTCTACGTTTGGTGAGTCCATTGTCTGGCGCTTCATCGGCATAATACTGTTTAACGTTTTCCGATGACTTGCCGAGCCATGACTTGATGGCTAGGGGTGCAATTTGGGTTGAATTTAATCCAAATTCGATCCATCGAATTTGATTTACAACAATGTTTAAACTCATGTTTGTCCAATCCAAATCCAAAAAATTCGGGTTTAATCCGATCCAATTTGCAATTGACCCGGGTTAGGGTTGACCACAATCCGAACCCGAGATAATCGAACCCGAAGTTTACTCGAACGGGAGTAGCTTATCGGCACCAAATTTTTTGGGTTATTGAAGGCGCGAATTGGATCGGACGAGATGGTTAACTTAAGGGCGAGAAGGATAAGGTCGTCGGTCGCAGACGAAAAAAGGACAAACATAAAGGCGGATCATCCGCATATTTCGTTTCACTTTCAGTCTCTTTTCTTCTTTGTTTATGGCATTTCCTTCTTTTTTTTATTTAAAGTAAGATTTTTCTTTTTAATACAATGTTAAAGCTCCGAGTCCAGCTTATGCGTTCGGCAAGGAATTTTATTTTTCCGTCTTTGGGATCCATAATTCGTTATTTATTTACTTTAAAAAAAGTTTTTTTTTTTTCATCCACCCGAATTTCAATATGAAACTCAATCCAAATCCAATTTTTAAAAATAGGGTTAGATTAAGTTTTATAAATATGATTAAGATTAGAATTAGAATTGATATTTTATAAATAGGATTAGGGTTGAAAAAAACTTGAGTTTTATGAACCCAAGTTGTACCGTATTAATTGCACATTGGCACCTTAAGATCATCCGAAGTGACGTACGTGCGATGGTACCGCAACCCGACAGGCGTGTCATTGTTATTACGATTTTTTATTTTTATTTGTCTGAGTAAAATTGTTATTACGATTCTAAAAGTGCATAGTATACGTATTGATTGCTGATTGCGAAGCGTCCTTCTAGACGTGAACTCGATTCTTCAAACTATTTCTCAGCCACGTAAAATATTGGTATCATTAATTCTTTTGGTAACCCTCTACTGCCGTCCTGTCAACTTATTGGACGGCAGTCGTTACCAACTCCTCCAGATTATCGAACGGGTGGGAGGAGAGCTAGGACCCTAATAAAACGGGGAATACAGGCGTGTGATTAAAAAAATAATAAAAAAAAAAATCGTATCATGATCGAGCTTTGTAAAGGGCCAGAGAGAGACTATCATTTAGTAAGCAGTTATGGGGTGTAGGATGGAATTAGGAGAGCGCCAGCGGGAAGCGTCACTCACTCATTGCTGCTAATGATGCAACATCATACCCTTCGCACACGCAAACGCTTCGCGAAAGGAACGCAAAGGCGCCATAAAATCCACCACTTCCTTTCGGTATTCTTCGCAATATCTTCTTCTTTGATTCCGCCGCTTGCTTTTCTATCTTTCCTCCAAGCGAAAAAAAGCCTTTTCCTCATCCTATTCATCTCGTCAACCCAACCTAAAAGAAGCTAGGGATCGATGAGCTCTGTGTGCAAGTCGTCCGTGGGGTGCGTTGACGCACGTGTGCCGGTGAGGGCGACCTATGTGAACCTCTACAAGTGGCCGGAATCCGACGCCGAGTTTGTGAAGTGGGTGGCCGGAAGAAGAAGAGAAGAAGGCGACAACAGCAGCGCCGATGGGAGAAGGAAGTGGGCGGGCCGAGCCCGAGGGTGGTGGACAGCTACTCGTGCCGGCAGATGTATCTGAGGAGCTACACGTTCTCGAAGAAGGAGAGCTTCCCGGAGAAGACACAGCGCTGCCTCGGCAAGGTGAAGGAGAGGGCCGCCGTCTGCCCTTTCCTCCACCACCAGAGGTCCGATAGCCTTCCGAGTAGCATCCGTTCAAATATCAGCAGCCACAAGGATGACGACAAGAGGAAGAAGAAGAAGAAGAAGAAGAAGAAGAAGAAGGGGACGTGCGTGGCAACCAAGAAGCTTATCGATTTCATCTTCCGACGCCTCCTCTCCTGCACCTCCAGCGTCGACGTGGTGGATCGCTCCTCGCCTTCGTGATCGAGGTTGTCATATATATATATATATTTATGTATATGATCGATCACCTTGTCTCCTCCTCCTCCTCCTCAGTTGTTCCCTTTTAATTAACTTGTACTTGTGCTCTCTCTCTCCTCCAAAACTGATGGTTTTGCTCTGGTTTTCCTTCTTCCGTTCTTCGCTGAGAGAGCTAGACGAGTGGGCATATTGAAGGCGTTAATTCAATAGACTGGTCTTGCTTTCTATTGCCGTTCGCTTTCCAGTGTCTTCTTCTCAACTTCTTATTTGCGAGTATGCTAACGTTGATGGAGGGTGAAGCGAGCATGAAGTTGGCTTCATGATCTGCAATGATTTGGTATTTTCATGAAAAAAAAGAGACTTATTTCTTCTATGTTTCGCATAAAGAAATTAATTTTATAATATTTAGTTAATAGAAAATTTACATTAAGAAAAGCTCCAGAAACATTTTGTGGCCATAATTTTGCTTGGGAAAAATATCATTATGCATGGGCTGTAACATCATATAATAAAGATTTCATAAGAATTAAATGGATCAATATTTGAGGGATTTATTTCTTTTAATTATTCAAATGATGAATCTTATATGAAAGAAAATGACGTATTATTTTGTTAATCACATTGTTGCTAGTTAGAATTATAAAATGATAATACTATTTTAAAATATTATAAAATAATAATAAATAAAAATTATAAAGTAATAATAATACTATGAGGATGAGAGACCATATATATGCACTAATGTTTTACATAAGAGAAAGCTAATGGGTTATTAGGTAAGCATTAAAGGAAAAGATAAAAAAATATTGAGAAATAGTTTTTGGACTATTAATTAGTACTAAAATAGTTTTTGATAGGAGAAAAAAAGCATAGAAAAATAAATATCACCTTTCTAGCTATATTAATTTTCAATTAGAGTGGAGGAAAAAAGTTTGAGTTTATATATATTTTTTTTTTTGCTTTTTCTTCTAATTTAATCTAAAAAAGTAAGGATGAAAAAATTTTTTTTTTATTTTTTTCCTCAGTCAAATCAAATGATCCCTTAAACTACCTAAAAATTTACCAAAAAGAAGAAAAATATTGGAGCACTAGCTTTGTGATAGTCGTTGTTTGACTTTTTAGCTCGAACATATTTTAATCAAAAGAACCACAGTGTTTGAATTTGGATGGGGAATGATATAATTATATGATGTAGAGCTGATTAAATGATAGGCTAGATTAATGTGGTCGATCTGGGCTATACGCTCGTCACTCAGATTAATGTTTGTATCTAAGCCTGACATATATATATTTTGATCAATCCGGAAAGGCAGGCTACTTGGGGATGGGGAAGGAAGGGGCACCTATACTTCCCTTTTATTCTCTTTGGTTACAATGTATGCCATCTATGCTATCATATCAGATAGAATCAAACGACATCCCTTTAGTTTAATGGTAAAGGATCAAAAAGAAGAAAAAAAAATACAAGATCAGTCTTGCAACTTTTTGAAGTTGGAGGATCAAAATGATACTCTCTAAGTTCGAGAATCAAAATTGTAGTTTAGATAAGACGAGTGGGCCATTTGGATACATATTCTAAGATTCTTTTTTAATTTTTTCTACTCTAGTCTTATTTTTAGATTGAGCTTAGTATTTTTTTGTTTAGAACTATCCCATGTATTTATTTTTGGTGCCAAGCATAAATTTTAGTTTGGGTTTGGAATGACAATTTCCTCCGAATTTGTGGATACTAGTCCGCCTCCTCCATTTGGAATGGGTAGAGAGATTAATAAATGAGTATTAATACGAGAACAGAGACACATAGCAATATCTATTATGAGTACGAGGCAGGCATAACTAGTAAAGTTATTTAGTTACCCTTATTTACTGACACATAGTCTCAAACTTTTAATAAAAAACTTTACAAGCAACAACAGTTCGTAATTTCTATGGGTCTGGCCTATTTGATGGGACTGTAATTATGTGTGGGCTTGAGTCAGACTCAAGCTAAGCTAAGGGCAATAGAAAAATCTTTATGCATCATCTTCGATGCATAAAGATGCGCATTGATTATGCGCATTGATCGTGCACCTATGCGAGCGCACATATAAGGCGCACCATAGCCAATGAATCATGGTATGCACACTCGCATGGGCTGAACCGCGGCGCGCGCTAGCATGGGCGTACGACCAATGCATGCGCTTGATGCACGTCTTTATGCACGAAGATAGTGCACAAAGATATTTTCAAAAGGTAAAAAGTCTAGTTACTTAATCTAGTAGCAATATCCAAAGGCTTGAACCCAGTTCGATCGGAGTCCTAGTTATATATGGTTATTATATAATATTTAATATATGTATTTCTTTTAATAAGAGTTGAACGTGGTTGGATGGTTAAAGCTATAGCAATCAACTCATGTTTTAAAAATACATTTTATATTCAACAAAAAAATATATCAAAAATATTTATTTATATATAAAAATATAATATATAGAATATAAAAATATAAATTTTAATGGGCTTAAAGTTTCTGAACCTAATTAAATACCATGGCCCAGCCCAATAATTTTTTAGGTCCACTAATACTTTCAATTGAAGGGTTAAAAAAAAAAAGAAAACAACCTATATCTACCCTGGGTCTAATCATTTTGACCAACGTGTAATTAAAATAAAAAAAGCATAAAATTAAAATTTAATTATACATTATTAATATTAAAATATATATATATTTTTCTTCTTAGCGAACCCACCATTAGTTGAAGCATCTCAAAATTCTCTCCTTTCTTTTCTTTTATGAATTATTCCAATCTAGACCTACCGAATTTTCCTTAACATATATATACTCTAATGATCATTAGCTAATCGATGATTTTTAGGCTCTTTGATAAGCTTCTTATAAAATTCTTAAAAAACTACTGCAGTGGAAGAGTATCAAATTTTCTCTTAAAAGTCTTAAGAAACGGTTGTAATGGAAGGGTGTCAAATTGTCTCTCTTTCTTTAAGTATTTTTTGTTTAAAACTCCTAGTAAACCTAGCTATTGTTAGCTGAGGCGTCTGATCCTTTTTGACTTTTTACATTATTCATTCTAGACATGGTAAATTTTTCTTAATGATAATGTACAATTTATCGATCGTTAATATATTTCTTAGCAAATTTGTTGGTAGTTGAAGAGTTCAAACCTTTTTTTCTTTTCTTCACAAAAACACTCGAGTCAACTTCTTTTTTTTCATATATATATTCTTTAGACTCATTCAATTTTTCCACATAATCTTATTTTTTCTCTCTTATAATTTATTTTTAAGATTCCTTGAGATATTTTTTGAGCTTCTTCCGTAAGAAAATTGTATTGAATTCTCTCTCACTTGACATGTGTAAGACATGACCTCATTTTTTAAATATATTATTCTTTTATTATAAATTAAAATATAAAAATTTGAATTTTGAAATACAATACATATGGTACAACAAATGTAAGTGGCAACTTTATTGATTTGATTAATATATAAAATACATGCCTTAAAGACTCAATTGATAACTTTATAATCTTGGTTAATAGGCTTAATTGGTATTGGCAGGCTTAATTGGAAACTTAATTATCTTGATCAATACTGTTAAAACTCTTTGTTATTTGGAAGGCCCCATGGCATCAATTTGAGATTGCAATGGATGTGTTTCGATTTGCTGCCATCATTCTTATAAGTACTATCTTTATTCTAATCATTAAACTAGTAACTGCTTGATATGAGCTTCAACTATTGTGACCACAGTACAATATGACCACATTGGAAAACACCACAACATTAGTTAAATGGACAAATGGATGTAATTCCACCCTACATCTGGCTGTGAGGAATTGAGTGCAGGGATGGAACTTCTCCTGCCACCATGTCTTTGCAAAGCAAATCAAGTTGCTAATTATCTTGCTAATATTGTTGGTGATAGGTTATCAAAAATTCCACAAGAGAAAATTTCTTTCCTCCATTTGTAAGGAATAGGATGGTAGAATCCTTACTCTTTATATGCATGCATGTATATGTATGTATATGTATGTATGTATATATGTATGTATATGCATATATGCATGCACACACATGGGGTCTAAGAGAAGGAAATTGTAGCTTGTCACAACAAGTCCAATTATTTGTTAAAAGAATTGGGCCTAAATGCAAGCCTAAGCCTGATTAAGACATTTGGGCACTATCTTTTGTTCATGGCAGCAGTAGATATGGATGAGTTTTTTTTTTTTTGATTACAAATGGGCGATCATACAATTCTTGAATGAGTCAGCTCAGATACATCAGAAATTAAGATCTACTGCAGAAGGATAGGACATGGGTCGTCTGGCTTCCAAATCCATGGACCCGCATGTTGAGCAACAAGGCCGCTACTCAGTCCGTCGCCGAGTTGGTCTCACGATAAATATGGCGGATCTGGACAGAATCAACCTCCTGCAACATAGACCAACAATGAGTTTTTGGAAACCAACAAGTAGGTGATACTTGGATATGACCATACTTACCATAAACTTGGTTTCATTCATATGGATCTGCTTTCAAAATTGAAACTTATTGTTACTTGGCTGTTTAAGAACTTAGCGTGCAGAGATTGGAAGATAATGGTAGTCTTTCAAAAATTTCGATCTTAACCTAGCCATGAGAGTTTCATGCAAGGTAAATATACCAAAGCTTAGTGGGAATTTTCAAGAACTTTTAAGCCCATGAGGAGGTTAGCTTTGCAACAATGACTTGAAAAGCAGCAAGGCAAATAAATATGTTTTTTTTTTTCAAAATAGTTCTATTTTTTTATTATCTTTATAAAAAATAAAAATATTTTGTGATTGAAAATGAAAAACATATATTTTTTTGTAAAAAAAATAAAACTCTGAAATAATAGAAAATAAAATAGTTTAAACATATTTTTATTTTTTTTATTAAAAAGAGAAAATAAAATGAAAAAACTTGAAAACATGAAGTGAACGATATTTTTTTATTATTCTTTTAAAAAATGTTATTTATAATGAAAATAAAAAATAAAAATATTTTTATCATCACCTATCAAATGCATTTTTTTATAGATAAAAAAGAAGAAGAAATAAAAATTATTTTTAGATAATGAAAATAAAAAATGAAAATCAAACAAAACTTTATTTTTTATTTTTTTTATTTTGACTTCAAAAGTTCAAACATTGTATTACCATGACAAAAAAGAGTTGCTCTACATTTGCCAATATGAATAATTCGGACATAAAAAAAAGCATAAATTTAGCCAAGCATGGGAAGTAAATCTATGAATTAAAAGTTAGTTATTTATGTAATTCTATAAATTAGTTCTTATTGAGCCCGGTGAAGTTTACGTTGAAGGTTATAAAATTTCATGGTATTCATTGCTTTTGAACAATAATCATATAGCTATTTAGTTGCTTTGCTGGGGTGATGGGTCATGAAACCAATTATAGCACATGATGTAAAATTATTTACCTTTTTTGTTGGACATAGCAATTGAGAATTATCAAACATAATGATCAAGATAACTTGGCTAAGATTGGATATTAAAAAATGTAACCACTATGTGATAATGGGTGAGCTTTTAGAGTGGTATGATAAGTCTATTTATTTTTTCAATTTAATTATTAAAAAAATATTAATTACTTTGAATCTATTAAGAATTAATACTTTTTATGGTTTGCAGAAAAGGAGCTATAGATGGAAAGAGCTCGATTTTTGGAGTCCAACTATATAGACAACACTCAAATCAGGACTCAGTTTGCCCAAAAAGGAAGAAAGAGATGATTTTACATGATTCCGGTGCAAAATAAGGCAGATGACGTTGAACGTGAGAAATTTTCTCATAATTCTAAACGATTTGAGCGCCCGATTGACTCCAACTAGAAGAAAACCCTAGACGAGCTCTATAAAGGGAGGACTTCATGCAGTAGTCGGGGGAGGAGTTTCTACAAAGTTTTTTTTATTTCTTTTTTTATTTATATTATTGTATTTAGGCTTGGAAGAGAAAAATTATGAAGGGATGTTGGCAGCAGCAATGCGTGGCTAGATTCCTTCAATTTGGGATGATGATGAAGCATGTAATCAGGTTTTATCTTTCTTTTTGTTCTTAATTTCTATGCAATAAAAATTATGCTCTTTTTTATTATATCTTTTAAGTTATTTTTCTGATTGAGGTTTTGATCTGGCATACACGGCCGGGACCCTCTATCGACGTATCGTGATCTTAGATACGGTACGTGCCTAAGAGAGACAGATCGTAGTATGATAGATTAGACACTTAACCTTGCAATTATTAGATATTTATACTCTAAGCGGATGTACCGTGATCTCCTGATACGGTCCATGCCTGACCAGAGATAAATTATTCTAATTTTAAATTTAAAAAAATTATTACTATTGCAACATTAAAAAAAGAAGATAAAACCTGTTTGCATGGTGGATTCGGAATTCCTAGGTTGCTTCTCCTGCTATTTGAATTTTGTTAATTAATTAGTTGTTATCTTTTAATAACCGCTATTCTTAATATAATCCTTTATAGATAAATTTTTTTTCTCTCTCATAAAATAATTGCCCTTGATCCCTAAGGATACGATCCCGATTCATTACTAGCTATAGTAGTGAGTAGGTTTTATTTTTGACCGCCAACGACAGCGATCAAATTTTGGCACCATTGCCGGACTTAAGTGTGTTATTTTAAAAAAAAATAAAAAATAAAAAAAATAAAAACTAAAATATAAAAAATTTGATTAATTTTCTCTTAATTTTATTTATATTTTTAATTTTTGAATAGTTATTGTCTCTTTATTTTATTATCTTAATTGTTAGACTTGCATATTTTTTTTTAACATAAAAAAAGAAGAATTTATTACTTTCCTTCTTGTTACAAATCCACTTTTAACCTAATCAAATTTTTTTAATTAACTTACCTTAAAGAACCTAAAAGAAAACCTAAGACACCTTCCATAAAATATAATTAATTTAAGGAAACAAAAAAATTATATAAAATAAAAATAAAATATATAAACAAAATAATATTTTATTTCTATGCTTAGATTGACTTAGGTAAATTTATTTTCTGCAAAACTCAAAATTCTTTCAAATCATTAAAATTTTTTTTAAAAAAATAATTAGATTAATTTTGTCTGATAATTTCAAGAACTGGACATCTGCTTGTTGCATAGCATTTTCATAATTAACTTTAAGGGTACAAACCCCTAATCAAGATAAGATGGGGATTTCATCATCCTTCCTTGGCCCACAAACCACTTCCTTCATTTTGCATTAACCCAAACATTTAACTCTAAAATTAACTAGATGTCGGCCCCTAAGGAACTCGAGCTAATAGGACAAGGCACCCAAAAGAGTTGGACCGGGTCGAGATTGACTGCTTAACTGGCGTTTAGAAAAGGAAATGAAAGTGGTTACTTAATTGGTTTCGTTCGCTTACCTGGTAAGCAAGGAGGGGACCCCCACTGACCTTACCCTTAACTGGCTAGTTAATCAGCTAATTTTTGACTTGGAGGGCTCCAAGACGGTCTTGGAACACTACAAGAAAAGAAAGGAATAGCGACAAAATTCAGTGACGGATCTACATTCGTAGCAAATAGCTTCGGATCAACGCTGAAATATATTATTTTAGCGATAGATATGTTTATGTTGCTAATAAAAATATTTAGCGCTAAATTAGCGAGAAAAAATTTTTCACTAACTTTAGCGACGAAATATTTTTGTCACTAAGTTTTTTTAACCTGATTTTAGCGACGGATTAGCGATGAAAATTTTCCATCACTAATGTTAGTGACAGATTAGCGACGAAAAGTTGTCACTAAGTTTTATTTTTTTATCCTATTTTAGCGACGAAATTGTTCCGTCGCTAAGTTTAAACTTTTTATCCAAATTCAGCGACGAAAAAAATTTCGTAGCTAAGTTTCGATTCTGTTTTAGCTCTCGGTTTTTTTTTGTGCTCGGGTTTTCGGTCGCTAAGCTTTTTTTTTTGTGCTTGGGTTTTTCGGTCGCTAAGCTTTTTTTTTTGTGTGCATAGGGAGCTTTTTGCTTTTTTATATCATGCTTGATTGGTTGATAGATGTCTCATACTTGAGGCCATGTTAATGATGTTTATATAAAATTTTGCCAAAATTTTAATTTGATATTAAATATGTAATATGTCTTATGCTAGATTAGTTGTTACATGTCTTGTACTTCAGGTCACATTACTTATGTTATAGGCGTAACTCCGTCGAAATTTTAGTTTGATATAAATATTAATCTTATATGGATGTTGCCAATCAAATAAAAGTCTTATATGTTGTTTTTATTTGTTTCTATTTCAGAAGGAATTTACTTGGGATCCAGAGCTTGAGAGTGTAATCAAGCGCAGATGGTATATGTTATAGTGACACTTTGAGCAAGTGGAGAGCATCTGGCAGTAAACCATCGAATTCCAGAACATGTTTGGGATAGTTGGCAGATGGTTACTTATAATTTCGACTCGAGATGCGACAGCTGATAGCAGAGATGACTCGTTCTGACTATATTTCAGCTCCATCTCCACAGAGAGATCCACCTCATTCTGATAGCATGTAGAACTATATTTTGATTACTGAATTTTATTGGATATTTGTCATGTTTTGAAGTTTATTGTAAAAACATTTGTTTGTAAGATATTTTAATATATATTTCATGACTTTTTTAAAAAAATTTGCATTTCATTAAATTAAAAATTTAAATTACAAAAATAAAATAAATTAAAAATAATAAATTATTAAAAAATATTAGTGATAAAAAAATCTGTCGCTAATTAGCGACGGCATTATATCCCTCGCTAATTAGCAATAGATGACAATCCATCGCTAATCCGTTGCTAATCAGCGACGGAATTATATCCCTTGCTGATTAGCAATGAGAAAAAAATCCATCGCTATTCAGTGATAAAAATTAATATGTTGCTAATCCGTCGCTAATCTTAGCGACAGATTTGAATTCTGTCGCTAAATATTTGCGAGGAACATTTCTGAGACAGATTTTATCCATCGCAATTCCGTTGCTATATAAGTTTAGCGACGTAATTTATATTTTTAGCGACGGAAAAATCCGTCGCTAAATTTATTTTTTCTTGTAGTAGAAGTTAGGAGCTGTCTAGATATAGGATAAACCTAAGTAGAGAGTATAATCTTTGTTAACTTGATTGCTAAGTATTATTAAAACCTAATTAAATTATTCATTGCTCTTAGTTCTAGAATCTTTTAGGATATTTTCTTTAGAATCTTCTTCTTTCTCTTCTATATAAAAAAAAACTGAATTACTTTGCTTTAAAGGCATTTTAAGGTGTATGTCATTGTTAAGGTGTATGCTTGGTCGCCGATCGTTGCAACCCAACCTTATACCCTTAGATCCTGAGATAGAAAGAACTTTTAGAGCAAACAGACTCAGAATTATGGATCCTAATAACGAAAATGATCCACCACGACAGTTAAAAGTATCCTTCAAGGTATACCTACTCCTTCAAGGTATACCTACTCTCCCTGCATTCAAGTGCCTCCAGTAGAGGCTGTCCAATACGAAATTAAGTCAAGTATAATCCAAATGTTACCATCTTTCTATGGACTTACAAATGAGGATCCCTACAAACACTTAGATGAATTCTTGGAAATTTGCTCAACTATCAAGATTCAAAATTTCTCTGATGATGCACTTAGGCTTAAGTTATTCCCTTTTTCCCTAAAAGATAAAGCCAATATTGGTTAAATTCACTAGACACTGTTATAATTTCAACTTGGGATCATCTTCAGAGAGAGTTTCTTAAGAAATATTTTCCTATAGGAAAAATGAATCAAATTAGAAAAGCCATAACAAGTTTTTTTCAGACAGATGGAGAGATGTTTCATGAGACATGGGAGAGATTTAAAGAACTGATTAGAAAATGTCCACATCATGCCATACCCAAATGGCAACTGGTTCAGTGCTTTTATGATGGTTTATCAGAAAAGCATAGGCAAATGGTTGATGCTTCATGTGGTGGGACATTTATGTTAAAAAATGAACATGAAGCTTGGCAACTCTTTGAGACATTGAGTGAGAATTCATTACATCACATGTCAGTTGCTCGTCGAGACCCTCCCATAGGACCTAAAAGAGGTGAATATATGAAATAGGTCATTCTACAGATATCTATACTAAGGTAGATGAATTATCCCATAAACTTGACCGAATTCTACAAGTTGGAAACATCTCTTCCCCATCTACTCAATTACATGAGGTCTGCATAATTTGTTCAAGTCCAACCCATTCTATAGGTGAATGTCCAGCTGCATACCAATTTTCTGAACTTGTTCAAGAGCAAGCCCACCAAGCCCAAACCCGATTGGCTCCTAGAACAGGAAATGATCCATATGCAAATACTTACAATCCTGGCTGGCGAAATCACCCAAATTTTTCTTGGAAACCTCAACCTGTAACCAATTCATCATCGATCAGACCTAATTATCAAGAAACCAATTTTAGAAGCATGCCATATTCACAATATCCAAACATCCCACAACCTCCACCGAATAATCATCCTACTTTGAAGACAAAGTGTTACAAGCATTGAAAGGGCTAGAAATGAATACTCAAATCCTTCACTCCCACACACAATCTATTGCAAAACTAGAAACTCAGATAGGTCAATTAGCCACAGCATTCAGTAGAAGGGAGGAGGGTAAGTTACCTAGTCAGCCTATCGATAACCCGAAAGGACAATTCATGGCTGAAGGTTCCAATAGTCCTGACAAATTCCCAGAACATGCTAAATCAGTCATGACTCTAAGAAGTGGAAAAACATTGAACCCACCTGAACCAACCCAGAAATTAGAAGTGGCTAAACCAGAAAGAGAAGAAATGAAGAAGAAAAGGAATTCAATGATCAAGCAATCACACCTAAAGCCCCATTCCCTAGTGCTTTAGAATCTCCTTTGTCTTTGGATAAGAAGAATATAAAAATGAATGAGATGCTTGAGTTATTTAAGCAAGTCCAAATAAACTTACCTCTTCTCGATGCTATCAAGCAAGTTCCGCTTATGCCAAATTTTTGAAGGATCTATGCACACAAAAACGGAAAGCCAAGTCACAAATACCAAAAAAGATCCATTTGACTGAGCAAGTCAGCTCAGTTGTTCAGCAAATAACCCCACCCAAACTAAAAGATCCTGGTACCCCGATTATATCATGTGTCATAGGGAACTTCACAATCAAAAAGCATTACTAGATTTGGGTGCGAGTGTAAACCTTCTCCCAAGTTCAGTGTATGAGTTATTTGGATTTGGAGAGTTGAAACCCACAACGATAACACTACAATTGGCAGATAGATCAGTCAAGATGTATTAGTAAAGGTAGGATGAATTTTATTTTCCTGTCGACTTCCTTGTGTTAGATATGGAATCTAGCGGTAATCCTAACCAAATTCCCATCATTCTTGGAAGACCTTTTCTGGCTACTGCTAATGCATGTATAAATTGTAGAACGGTGTGATGGATGTATCTTTTGGAAACAAGAAGATGAGATTAAATATTTTTAATGCTTCCCAAGGACCACCTGTGTATGATTTAAATGAAGTAAACATGATCGAAGAAGTTAGTAGATAAAAATTTCAAAGTTTGCTTGATTCGGATCCTTTACAAACATGTCTTACACATTTTGGAATAGATGACTTTGATATTGATGAGTACACCAAAGAGATAAACCTGTTATTAGAACCACCTAAGTTCGACACCATCCCTCCTTGGACTATAAAATATGAACCACTTCCAACTAAACCAAACCCTTTAATACCATCCTTGGAAGAACCACCCCAACTAGAATTGAAACCTCTTCCTGTTAACTTAAAATATTCATTCCTTGGACCCAATGATACCCTTCCAGTAATCATTGCATCTACCCTAACCTCTGAGCAGAAGATAAATTGGTAGATGTACTTAAAGAACATAAAGAGGCAATTGGATGGACAATAGCTGATCTTAAGGGAATTGACCCTTCCGTTTGCATGCACCACATTCATAGTGAAATTGAAGCCAAACCACATAGAGACATGCAACGAAGGCTAAATCCTGAACATGAGGGATGTTGTTAAGAAAGAAGTAGTAAAATGGCTTGATGCTGGTATCATTTATCCAATTTCAGATAGTCAATGGGTCAGTCCAATCCAAGTAGTACCTAAAAAGTCGGGTATTACCGTGATTAAAAATGAAAAGGGCGAATCAATTCCTACTCGCACATCAACTAGTTGGAGAGTGTGTATAGATTATCGAAAGTTGAATGCCGTGACTAGGAAAGACCACTTTCCTTTGCCTTTTATCGATCAAATTCTAGAACGGCTAGCGGGACAAAGTTTCTTTTGTTTCTTAGATGGATATTCAGGATACAATCAAGTCCCAGTATTTCCTGCAGATCAAGAAAAACCACCTTCACCTGTCCCTTTGGAACATTTGCCTTTAGACGCATGCCATTTGGTCTTTGTAATGCACCAGCCACTTTTCAACGATGTATGTTGGCCATATTTTCTGATATGATTGGTCAATTTTTGGAAGTATTTATGGATGATTTTTTAGTTTTTGGTGCATCATTTGATAGCTGCCTCGAGAACTTGACTAAGGTACTGAAACGATGTATGGAAATGAATTTAGTCCTAAGTTGGGAGAAGAGCCATTTTATGGTTCGTGAGGGAATTGTGCTCGGACACATTGTTTCAGAGCGAGGTATTGAGGTTGATAAAGCCAAGGTTGAATTGATCTCAAATCTACCACCCCCAACCTCAGTTAAACAAGTACGATCTTTCCTTGGTCATGCTGGTTTTTATAGACGCTTCATCAAGGATTTCAGTAAAATTTCTCGACCATTGTGTAATTTGTTGACCAAAGATAGTTCTTTTAATTTTGATGAAGATTGTCTAACAGCCTATAACATCCTTCGAACTGCTTTGACCACTGCACCAATTATCAAGCCCCCAGATTGGACCATACCTTTCGAAATCATGTGTGATGCTTCTGATTATGCTGTAGGGGCAGTTCTAGGACAGAAACTCAATCGGGAACCCCATGTAATTTATTATGCTAGCAAAACTCTTTCAGATGCACAAATGAACTATACTACCACTGAAAAAGAATTACTAGCAGTTGTGTTTGCCCTAGAAAAATTTAGATCATATCTGTTAGGGTCTAAGGTTTTAGTTTATTCTGATCATGCAGCATTGAGGCATCTTTTATCAAAAAAGGATACAAAACCCAGACTGATTAGATGGATCCTTCTACTACAAGAATTTGACCTAGAAATCTTAGATAAAAAGGGTTCTGAAAATATGGTAGCAGATCATATCTCTAGGATCTCAGTGGAATACAATAAAGAAATAATCAGAGATAGTTTCCTGATGAGCAACTATTCTCAATTTTTCATAGCAGTCTTCCCTGGTTTGCCCACATTGTGAATTATTTGGCAACAGGAAAAGTACCTTCCCACTGGACAAAAAAGAAAAAGATAGATTTTTCTCACAAATCAAATATTACTTTTGGGAAGACCCTGAATTATTTAAGTACTGTTCGGATCAGGTGATTAGGCGATGTGTCCCAAAGAGTGAATTCAAAAGTATACTTAACTTCTGTCATTCTCTTGCCTGTGGAGGACATTTTAGTGGAAGGAAAACTGCAGCAAAGGTACTACAAAGTGGGTTTTATTGGCCAACTCTTTTTAAAGATGCACATGAATTTGGTCGTAATTGTCTCCAATGTCAACAAACAGGAAATATTTCTCGAAAAGATATGATGCCCCTAAACCCTATCTTGGTTGTAGAAATTTTTGATGTATGGGGTATTGATTTTATGGGCCCATTTCCTTCCTCTTTGGATTCGAATACATTCTAGTGGCAGTTGATTATGTGTCAAAATGGATTGAAGCCATGGCAACTCGAACCAATGACCATAAAGTTGTAATCAAGTTTATTCAGCATAACATCCTTAGTCGTTTTGGATGCCCAAGGGCTATAATTAGTGATGGGGGTACACATTTCATGAATAGACACTTTGAAGGATTAATGAACAAATATGGAATTACTCATAAGGTAGCTACACCTTATCATCCCCAAACTAGTGGCCAAGTTGAAATATCAAATAGAGAATTAAACATATCCTTGAAAAAACGGTGAGACCCGATAGGAAAGATTGGTCAGAACGTTTGGATGATGCATTATGGGCTTATCGTACTGCATTTAAAACTCCCATAGGAATGTCTCCTTACCGGCTCGTATTTGGAAAGGCCTGCCATTTACCTGTAGAATTGGAACACCGTGCATTTTGGGCCATCAAGCAATTTAATTATGATATGAAAAAGGCAGGTGTTATAGAAAACTTCAATTGAATGAGTTAGAAGAGCTACGAAATGATGCATATGAGAGCTCAAAAATTTATAAAGAACGAACCAAAGCATATCATGACAAATTTATTAATAGAAAAACTTTTGAACCAAATCAAAAAGTATGGCTTTACAATTCAAGATTACATCTTTTCCCTGGAAAACTTCGTTCACGATGGAATGGACCTTTTATAGTAACTCAAGTATTTCCCATGGAGCTGTAGAGCTTAAAGACCCCAAGCAGGAAATACATTCAAAGTAAATGGCCAACGTTTGAAACCATATATAGAAGAAATTAATGATGGAGAAGTTGAATCAATTGATCTTGTGAACCCAACACTATCATAATGAGTAGCATAGTCTGGCTGAAGACTTTAAACTTAGCGCTCTTGGGAGGCAACCCAGTTTCTTAGTTATTTTTAACTTTCTGCTCTTTTAGTATGATCTTCCTTTTAGTATGACCAAAGAAGAGCAACAGAAGTAGATTAAAAGAAGATGGCAACAATGGAACCTCCAACCTTCAAATACTCTACCAGGTAGTATCTTTCCTTGAAATTAATTTTCTTTCATTAGGGTTTAGCACAGAAATTAAGTTGGGGGGGGGGGGGGTTGCCATTGGGAGTCTGCAGGAGGTCGAAGGAATCCCCAGAAGCTGTTTGTGGCTTGTGAGGATCCGTTAGAGGCGGCTGTTACCAGGTTGCAGGGAGCAATTTGGAGTTCTTTGGAGGATCTGTTCCGTGCGTGCTCTATTTCTAGGAGGAGTGCCCAGAGACGTTCGTGGCTTTGGGAAGACTCTGTTCGTGGCTCGGAAGTTCTTCGAAGGCTCCATGCATGCATCGTGGAGAAGTTGTGAGGCTCTTCCCAGGAAGTTCGTGGCTTGGAGGCGGAGGAAGAATAGAGGATTCAGTCCGGTTCAACTTGATTCAGCCCGGTTCAACTTGGTTCAGCTCAGCTTGATTTAGGAAGAATTTATTTTCTTGTTGCCTTCTTAATGTCATAACCTTTGAATTTACACTGTTGAATGCTATGAAATAATGTTTCTATTCATGTTTAATTGTTATTAAATTCTATTTAAGTGGAAATAAATTTAGACTGGTCTATTCTTAAAAGGGACGGGCCGTGATCTATGGGTACGAGCCATGCTCTTATAAGATAGACCATATCTTGATTATTTTGCACTACTAATTATCTATTTAGTTAAATTTATAAATTTATTTCAAGATAATCGCTAAAGTTCCTATGGAATCGATCCCTTACTCTCACTATTATATTAGTAAAATTAAGGTGTTTTAATCATTGCGCTACGACACACATCAGATTTTGCTTCTAAATTGGATCTCCTGATGGTTAGGTCAAACTTAAACAACCATGAAGGAAGTAGTAAGGGAAGAGATCATCAAACTCCTTGATAATGGTAATCAAAGTGAGCCATGACGTCTGGCTGAAGATGTTAAACTTAGCACTTTTGGGAGGCAACCCAAAATTTTTATGTTCTAACCTTTCTTTCATAATTCTTATTTTTAGGAATAAGAGACTACTCCGCACGGTCACTTTTAACATTACACAAGGCATATCTTATCCAAGTGGTGTTTCTCCTTAGTTTATTCTTCCTTACTTCATTGAGGACAATGAGAATTAAGTTGGGGGTAAGAGAAACCTTTTTGAAAAATATTTTGAAAACAACTTGGCATTTTTTAAAAATTTCAAAATTTTTGTGCTATGAAAGAAATTCTTGAGCAAAATTGACTAGAAAATGGTAATAGAGTTAGAAAGTATTGGCTAATTACTGTAGAGAGCCAAGGAGTAGACTAGCTGGTTAAACTTTTAGTAACCTACTTAGGTTATCTAAAGGCTATTAGCACTTCTATTGCGCATGCACACTGACGAGGTAAATTAGGTATTAGTTGTAAGGTAAATTGGAGATTCAATTATTACTGAAAATTGGTAATTAATATACACCCAATGAGAGAAACTTGAATTTAAGAAAAGAGCTACATGCCTGATATATATATATATATATATATATATAAAGTCTAAACATTAGTTTTTCATCGAGTAACCGGGCACCTTCGCCTATGTAAGCGTTGTTGTTCGCGTCAAAAAAGGGCAATGTAAAGATACCGCTAAAAAATAAAAAAAAAAAATAAATAATATATATCAGGTAGTGTAAAGCTACCTTAGGTCATGTGCTTAATTTGAGGGTGTATAAAAGTTGCTCAAAGTAAGTGATAAGCGAATACCATTGTTTTTTACAAGCTAGTACCGAAATGCTAAGTTAGCCATCACAAACATAAGTGCTGTAGATCTATAGATGAACTCTAAGAAAGTTTCTGATAGTTCTGATAGCAAAATTTACTTCAAAAACTCAATACTTAGTTAGTGATACTGGCTATCTTCTTTCAACCTTAAGCTTAGATTTAATTTTGCAAAAGAGAATTTTAGTGATGCATGGTTTTATTTTAATTACATTGCTAAGGGACTAGCAATGATTAAGTTGGGGGGTGTGATAAATCTATTTATTATCCCAATTTAACTATTAAAATAAATATTAATTACTTTAAATCTATTAAGAATTAATACTTTTTATGAATGTTTGCAGAAAATGAGCCTATAGATGGAAAGAGCTCGATTTTTAGAGTCCAACGATGCAGACAACACTCAAATCAGGACTCAGTTTGCCCAAAAAGGAAGAAAGAGATGATTCACATGATTCCTGATGCAAAATAAGGCAGATGATGTTGAACGAATGACTGAGAAATTTTTATATAATATCTGAACGATCTTGAGCGCTTGATTGACTCCAACTTTGATTAGGAGAAAACCGTAGACGAGCTCTATAAAAGGAGGACTTTAGGCAGTAGTCGGGGGAGGAGTTTCTACAAAGCTTTTTTTTATTTCTTCTTTTATTTAGATTATTGTATTTAGGCTTGGAAGAGGAAAATTATGGAGGGGATGTTGGCAGCAGCAATGCGTGGCTAGATTCCTTCAACTTGGGATGATGATGAAGCATGTAATCAGGTTTTATCTTTCTTTTTATTCTTAATTTATATGCAATAAAAATTATTCTTCTTTATTATATCTTTTGAGTTATTTTTCTGATTGAGGTTTTGATCTGGCATACACGGTCTGTACCCTCTATCGACGTACCGTGATCTTAGGATACGGTACGTGCCTAAGAGAGACAGATCGTAGTATGATAGATTAGACCCTTAACCTTGCAATTATTAGATAGTTTATACTCTAAGCGGATGTGCCATGATCTCCTGATATGGTTCATGCCTGACCAGAGATAAATTATTCTAATTTTAAATTTAAAAAAATTATTACTATTGCAACATTAAAAAAATAAGATAAAACCTGTTTACATGGTGGATTCGGATTCCTAGGTTGCTTATCCTGCTATTTGAATTTCGTTAATTAATTAGTTGTTATCTTTTAATAACCGCTATTCTTAATATAATCCTTTATAGATAAATTTTTTTTTCTCTTTCATGAAATAATTGCCCTTGGTCCCCGAGGATACGATCCCGATTTACCACTAGCTATAGTAGTGAGTAGGTTTTATTTTTGACCACCAACGACAGCGATCATGGTACCTTTCTCCATAAAGTTGGTCATACTCAAGATTGAGTGAAGGCAAAGGAGGATAAAAATTACAACGTGTAGAACATTTCTTTTTTTTTTTTGAAAGGTAATAAAAGGAATTTATAACTTTACAAATTGAGTTTCTCTACCATTAGCTTCCAACAGAGAAGAAAAGGCAATAGAAAATGTATTATACTATTAAGTAGTTTCTGTTTAAGTGGTAGCAAGATTTGCAAGATAATCAAACGATTGATTAGCCTCCCAAAATGCATGACTGCAAGAAAAATTTATAATAGCATCTGTCATAGTATGTGTACTTCTCAATAGAGGATGCAAACTTTCAGGCTTACTATAAATTCAAGAAATCCAGGTCCAGTTAGCATGGAACAAATCTATCAAAATTAATTTTAATATATCTCAAATATGGGTGCTGCCATGAAATAGTAGTTAGATTTAAGGATCCAGATTTGAATAGATTGCTACTGCCTTAATAGCCAAAATGAGAAGTAAAACAACTTTGATGGATCGATGAGATATACTCCTGTTACATAAGAGATGTATGTGTAATTATCCAAGTTGGATTAAAAGATTTACCTTGAAAAGATTCCTCGTTTCCTCATTTCCAAATAAGCCACATTAAATAAATAAGGAAGGAGGATTTCAACTAAAGATGATGGTGGGAAAAAGAATTCCCAAAAAGCACCACATAAACTTGGAAGAGAAGGAATGAACCTAGAAGAGATTGGGTAGACTAGCTCATAGCACTCAAGATTTTTTATATTAAAAGAAAAGATGATTTAAGTTTTCATCTATAAAACACATCTCTTGCATATTGGATTCATAGAAGGAATCCTATCAGCCAATCAAGAAAGAGTAGGAAGTCTTTCAATTTGCATGAGCATGTAACTTCTTAAGTTTGCTGAATATGGAGTTGGGTGTGTCGTTGGTCTTGCTATCTTATAAGTTCTGAAAATTTTTTAACTATTAACTTTTTAACTAAATTCTAAGACCCAACATAACATATCTAAGCCCTGCTATAGGAGTTTGGAAGATGATGTTACATAAGAAAAAAGAAGTGAGGCACTGATTTAAAACATCCAAATTGCACCTCCCATCAAAGCATAAAAATCGATTCACAGTAGAAAACGCAATCGCCCTATTAATATCATATTCATATGCACTTTGGTTTGGAAGAATCAAAGAAAACCAAGGATCAGTTAAAGCATCAATTTGACTCCCATCATCTATTGACTAGAGAATGCTTCAGAAAATGCAATAAGATAAGAACAATCTTGGGAGGCCTGTATATTCCCCAATCACTATGAAATTGATACTTTACAGATAGAATACAAAAAAGAAGAGTAGATTGATAAGAATGATTCATCCAACCACTCTAAGCAAAAATGCAGTCCACATTATTTGACCTTAGGTATTCTCAAACCACCTAATCAGTTCTCCTTGCAGATACTCTTTCAAGATATGTTGTGAATTACTATATATGCTTCCCTAATTATGACCACATAACAAATTTTTGATGGTTTTCTTAAACTAAGAAAGGAAGCTTCTTAGGATTGCTTCACTAAAGATAATGTGAAGTGGCATGAGCAAAGAATAGATTTAATTAAAGTACATTTACTTACAAAAGACAATGCATTCCCTTTCTAAACTATCAAATCTGGCAATAATTCTCTCGTTAAGAATTTAAACATGAACTGTGCAAAGCCTAGTGGCCTTGAGAGGAATCCCTAAATACATCCTTAAATCATCAACTCTTTGAATTCCCAAAACATTGGTCAACTCCATAGACTTCTTCATATTTACTGCTTGTCCAGACTGGGGGCTTTTGAGAAAAGTGGATAATCATCTACAAATAGAAGATAAATAATTTGAGGACCCATCCTCTTTGGATGATAACCAACTTTCTGATGATTATTCATAGCCAGATGTAAGCTTTGAGTTTACATCTCAGAGCATAAAATGAAGAGATATGGCAATAAAGGGCATCCTAGCTCGTTGAAGGCCCATTTGAGAGTTATGAAAAATAATAAAAAAAAGAGTTGGAGAGTCATTTATGAGATATGAAAAAGGAGAAGAATTTGTATATCCTTCAATCCAACCAATCATAATTTCAAAGAAATGCATATGAAGTACGTTCTTAAATAGTTCTGATCAATACTATCATAAGCTTGCTCTATATCTAATTTGATGGTCATTAAAGGTCCATTGTGCTGCCTTATGTAAAGAATGAATAACCTCTTTAGCTATGATATAGCATTGTAAAAATACTCCTTCTAGATATAAAGCTGATTACTCCGTAGAAACAAGCTTACAGATAACCTTCTATATTCTAAGCGTGATAACCTTTGCAATAATGTAATAAACTATGTTGCACAAACTAATATGCCTAAATTGATTAGGAGAGGTTGGATTCTTGCATTTGGAAATCAGCACAACAAAGGTTGAGTTCCATGCTTGGGCCATCCCATAGAGCCAGCTATTGCATGTGTTGTTTGGACTTTGGAGGCATCAAGAGCATTAGTGTTTAGGATGGTTTGCTTGACTAATCGAGTGGCCAGGGATAACAACATTCTAAAACTCATCGAGATGTTCTCATGTGAAAAAGGACTGTCAAATCGAGGCTTTGTTTTCAATGCAATTTGTTGGTTGGTTGCAACTCGCTGTACTGAGGAGTTCTCCAATCTCCATCTCCTCTATTTTATTCTTGAAGACATCCTTCGTCACATAAAATCCATTAGTTGATAGCTTTCTCTCCATAGAAGCCACTGGTTAGCATTGAAACTTCAAAGTTGTTACTAAATTGCAATAAAACGATCACTTAGAGAAGTTAACTTAAAGGTTGATTGTTTTCTCTATAAGAAAGTGCCTTCAAAAATTAATCACCAAAGCCTAATTCCCAATGAATGCATGTCCATAGAGAAGCCAACAAACAGTTAATTTTTTAAGTAAATTGGACATCAACAAGGGGCAAAGAACAATATAGACTTCTAGTTTCTGTTCTCAGCTAACTGGCGTATATGTCGGGCCCATGGCCCACTTATTCAGTCCATTAGGACAAAAGGGAGCGCTACTTCTTTTTCTGTCCAGATTTATTCTCTCTCTTTTTAAAAGGAACATTCGTCTGATAAAAAGATGAGGAGCAGGTAGCGGGTATTTTTCTTTTTTTAGGAGCATGGATTGCTAGGGGAAGAGAAGAAAGGGCTGCTGCTTGGTGCTTGACTATGTGGATGGACTTTCACTCCAGGAATCACGTGAAGGTGTTGCAAAAGAAGAAGAGGGGAGAAGAAGAAGAAGGAAAGGAAAGAAAATAAGGAGGTAACGCATGAGACCGTATTTTTTGGTAATGTAATCCTTATATCCCTATTATTCTCTTGTGATTGTTTCTCAAGTCCTGGCAAGAGACTTTGAGATTTAGATATTTATTATTATATAGTGGATCTTCTTCTCTATCTTGCTTTTGGTTTTTATCCTTTATCTTGAAGGAATTTTTCACGTAAATCTTGATATTTCTGTGATTATGTGGTTTGCGCATTTTATTTATTATTTCGCTACGTATTACGGTCTGCTAGTATTTATTCGTACGGATTCTTTCCCTTCAATATATTCTTAAAAGTTTATACAGGACGGACTTCTTTCTTTAAATTTTAAGTATTTATCACGCCTATTATAATAAAAAGAGTAATCACTAAATGCATCATATATGTAGAGCCTGATAACCTTTAGAAGAGTATATGGTACATATCAAACGTAAAAGCATGGATCAAAAGTTCCCATCTCAATTGCTCCTTGGCAAATATCGTCATAGGAAGCTGCAAAGAAGGTACTCAATAATGGAACAGAATCAAGCCATGGAAATTTCCTCTAATCTATTTGTCATCGTCTTCCACAATGGCCATTATGTTATACCACCGTTTAAAATATTTGGCTAACTTTCCATGACTTCTCTCATTTATTTATTTATATAATTATTTTAATAACAATAAACGACAACAAGATCGTTGTCACCACACCTAGGCCTTCCACATACCATGGGCCTCATTGGCCGCTAGTAAAACCTATTACAATATATAAACTAATCCACACAAAAGTCCAATCCACTGCAACATTTAAAATTAAGATACTTTAAGATAAAAGAGTGACCAATGCTTTCAAAATTATTGGACGTCGATATCTTGACAACAAATTTCTCTCCCTAACAAGTAACGGAGAGAGAAACTTCCTTCACCAAATAAAAGTTAAGCTAAATATATTTTTAGTTCTCAAACTTTTAATTATTGCACAATAATCTCCTAGCTCTTCATCGTTTCACATTGTAAGGATTTTTATTATATCATCTATAATCCCAACCAATCTTTTTAACTTAGAAAAGAGTCTCTTGTGGACTTATTTAAAGTAGAGTGGGAAATAATTTGATTGCCGAATGGACAAATGATCCTGTGCTAAATGGCCTCCACCATGAAAGAAGCATCCATAAGTGCTGATTCAACACCTATGGGATATTGATTCGGCTACTAGGCTCAGTGAGGATATCTTGGAGTAAAAGAAAGAGCTGGCCTTCCCTTAAAATAAATGGAGTTCAATTAGTACAATCAAGTGATTGAATTGACTCGATTCTTACTTTTACTTGGCATAGGTGTAGGATATAAAGGTGGAGTTATAAACCATATTACAGGCTACTTCTAACTAAGGTATATTATTGGCTACTCATATGGCACTTTTAAATTTTATCTGAAATTAATTTTTGAATTTTTGTTTTTAATCCCTTGCAAATGCCATTCTTTTTATATTTATAATTTGTAGATCATAACTGCATCTAATAACTATTTAGCAACTTCTATTTAGTTTTTAGAAACTGCTAAAAACTTTTCTTTAATTTATGATAATTCTTCATCAGCTTTGTAGTTTAAATACTATACTTCAATTTTTTTTCTTTACGTATCCTTCTCTTTGGTAAGATTAGTGTGTTGGTTGATGAGGATTGAAACCGTTTAATGTTCTTTTTAGATTAGTTGACCAAAGTTAATAATTTAGCTCGTTCTAATTTGAGCACATCCATTAGTAAATTTTTGGTCTAGTAATTAACTTCTCATTTTATTTTTTATAAGGCCAAAATATGATGCCAATAATACAAACACAACACACACACACACATATATATTGTACATACGTAGAGAGAGTTGGACTTGACTATGTTTGTATATAATCAAGCCTAAATCCAGTTGCCTTTTCTATCATTAAATTTTGAAGCCAAAAAGCTACTCATTAATTATTATTATTTGAAAAAAAAAGAGATATTTACGAGATGAGACAATACAACTCACACACTATGTGATAGTATAAAGACATGATATGGTAGCATAAGAATATAATATTCTTATAGCAGTATAAGGATATAATATACTTATAAGATATCCTTCTACTACTATATTACATATATCCTTATGTTGCTATATTATATCCCTTTGCAACTCTATCATATCCCTGTAACGATATGTTATATTCTTAGGCTACTATAGCATATCTTTCTGCTAGTATATCATATATCTTTGCACTATTAAATTACATCCTTGATACCAACATATGGTGTGTTTTTATGATAGAGGCGTAAACCTCGTTATTCTATCTTATAAATGCCTCTTTTTTTAAGCAACTAATAGTGGTTCACATATGGCTTTTTGGTTCCAAGATCATGTGAATCTAATGATAGAAAATGAGACTGAATTTGGATTTGACTACATATAAATATATTCAAGTATGTGTACGTATGTATGCATTTGTGTATGTATGTGTAGGATAAGCCAAGTATAGAATCTGATAATCTTTTCCACACTTAGATTTCTTAATCTTTAGGATTGTGAACTATGTAGGTCCAATGATGAAGGAGGTGATCGGATTTAGGTTTAGTTAAGATAAACTTAATTACATTCAAATATAGCTAAGTTTATATCCAATCATTTGCTCCATCTTTAAATCCATACAATTTATAAATTCTAAAGATGAAAAAATGAGATATATTTAGAATTCATGTATATCCAGGGATGAAAAAGATAATTGGATTCAAGGATTTTGCTACATTCCAATATTTGCCCCTCTTTATAAATCTCAAAAAAAAAAAAAACTCTTTATATGAATTTAAGAATAAAAATAATTAAATTTTAAACTTAATTATATTTAAATATATTTATATATACACACACTTAGCCTAATAATCTCAATAAAGTATTGGCTTTAGTTGACATCCTTTCAAATTTAATTATGGGAAGAAGCTTCCAAGAAAGTGCCCAATAATGACTTTGTCTCGTACAGCTAGTCATCATCTTAGGGAATGGCTTTTAAATTATACCATCATGTAAAATATTTGACAGACTTTTCTTGTTTCTTTCACCCTTTTATTTTTTTATTTATTATTACCTTTTTATTATATTATAGTAAATGACAACAAGATCGTTATCATCGCAGCTAAGTCTTGCACACACAATCAGCCTCATTGGTAGCTTGTGGAATTATCATTAATTCCTCCACCAACCCAATCCATTGCAACATTTAAAAAATATTTAAGACCGAAGGGTCGACCAATGCCTTCAAAATTGATGATCTAATCACCAAATTTCTCTCTCTAAAAGTATTGGAGAGAGAAACTTCCTTCAACGACTAAAAGTCAGACTAAAATATATTCTTAGTCCTTTAATTATTACTCACTAATCTCTTTCCTTCAATAACGTTGGACGTTGCTCTACGCATGGTATCAGTAAAAATTAATAAAACAATTAATATATTATTCTAACATAAGCATATAATTAAATTGACAAAATAACATAATAATTATTGCATCAATTTTTTTACTGTTTTATATTTTAATTTTTTTTTTTTTATTGACGGTATCATTCATGTACGACAGTAACATTATAGAATTCATCGAATCGGAAAGTTTGGGGGGTCAAAAGATGTTTTATCACAAAAAAATTACCTCCCGTACGAGCGCGTTTCACGGAGAACTTCGTCACGCTGGCAACGAACGTCGGGCCGGACCTGGAATCTTATAAAGCCATCGTGCGGGCGTCTGGACGCGGACGCCATCGTACCAACCAAACTCCGTCCAAACCCCCACGGATTGGTAATGATTCGGGTCACGGACTGAGGTACGCTTGGCCGAATCAAATCTAAGGTTGCGTTTAAAATTTAAAATTTTTAATTAATTTAATTAATTAATTAATTTAATATTTAAAAATAAAACTTAAAAATTAATTAAAAATTTAAAAATATTTTAATTAATTTAATTTTTTAATTAATTTAAAATTAATTTAATTAATTTTTTTATTTAACTATTTTTAATTTATTTTTTATAAATTTAAAATATTAATTATTTTTTTTAATTTTGTTATTATTTTTTAATTAAAATTTTTTATAACTATATTTTTTTTATTTTTATTTTTATTTTTTTATTTAATATTTTTCTTTTATAGATGAATAATACTATTATTTATTTTGTTTGGAGATATGACAAGATAACAGCGGAGAGAAGGAGAAAAGAGAAAGAAAGAAGGAAATGATTTTGTTTGAAGGAAGGAATAATTTTATTTTTACAAAAGAAGTAAAGATAATTTTATCAAAAGAAAAATTTATTAGATTATAACAGGTAATTTGGATAACTACCTTTCCTAAGAAAATCTGAATGGTAATCCAGATTATCACTGAAAGATAGATTGCCATTCAAAATACGTTTTATCTTATAGAACCTTTTTAAATTACTGATAATCTATCTGTTACCAAACGTCCTTATCCCCGAGGTGATCCCATTTGAGCGGAGTTAAGGTCAAGATTTATCTTAATTGTGTTAAATTGGTTTGTTCCATATTTTTAAAGCAGATGTGAATTTTAATAGAGATCGTAGGAGGATCTTAGTTTAGTTATTATTTAGTAATATCATTTTGAATTTTAGGTAGTGTTTGATAGAAAAAATATTATCCATGGATAAGTATACGGGATAGAGTTTATCCCCTGGTTATCCCTAGGGATATTCCTTGACTATCCCATTGATCATATCAAATGCAAAAAGGTAAATCTATGGGATAACTTTTTTTTACTTTTATTTGAAGGATAACCAGTTATTCCTGCATTCTCTAGGGAATAAATTGAGGGGATATCCCATGATTAACCATAGTTAACCATGGATTATCCCTTTGGTTAACTTTATTCCCAGCTATCCCTTAGGTAGTGTTTGAAATAGGAGATAAGAGGGGATATCCAAGGGATATCCCCTCTTATTCCCAAAAGCTATAACTATAAGGGATAGCTGGGAATAAAGTTAACCAAAGGGATAATCCATGGTTAACCATGGTTAACCATGGGATATCCCCTCAATTTATTTCCTAGAGAATGCAGGAATAGCTGGTTATCCCTTCAAATAAGAGTAAAAAAAAGTTATCCCATGGATTTACCTTTTTGCATTTGATATGATTAATGGGATAGTTAAGGGATATCCCTAGATAACCAGGAGATAAACTCTATCCCGTACACTTATCCAGGGATAATATTTTTCTATCAAACACTACCTTATAGTTATGGCTTTTAGGAATAGAAGATATTCCCTCTTATCCCCTATTTCAAACACTACCTTAGATATTGAGAATTTGGGTCACAATAATTAAAATATGATTTAAATTACGAGATTAATTTTTGCATTTGGATAATAATCAAAGAGGTGCACGTCCGATATAAATGGCCTTGCAATTATTTTTTCAATGTTATCCTCTTGTTTTAAGAAACAATTAATATTTATAAGATAGAAGGGATAAATGCATCATTAATGCTAATCATTGTAGCTAAAAATTAATTACCATATATTCTGACGGAAGAGGAAATCCAGATATTACGTTGGCTTTGACCATCGTTGCGATTTGACCGGGGCGGCAGGCACAACATCTTGGAATATATATTCGCATAGAAATAAATATACGGAGAAGAGAAGTTTCGAGGGACACGTAAAGGCGCTCACGCCGCCCAATAAAACCGCGAGCGCCTCGCTTCGCCTCTATTCGTTCTTTTTATTCGCAATAAGCGACGATCATTGGAGGAGGAGGAGGAGGAGGACGAGGAGAACTGGCGACGAAGTGAAGAATTCTTCTTCCAATCCAATCCAATCCGGTAACCAAACCCTAACACGACTCTTTCTCCTTCCTTTCTCGTAGATATTTCGGTGTGTGTCGAATCTTTGCTTTATTATGGGGCTCGGATCGACGGGATTTCCGGTCCTTTATGCTGGGCGAATCGGTTGCTAGGGCTTGTGCGACATCGATCGGGCATGAGATCTTGATGCTGGAGTTCCTAGGTTCGAGGTTTTTTCAAGGGAAGATTGGTGTTTTTGCGTTTAGGTTTTGTCGGAATCTTGTCGGTTGCTGTTTAGATGGGGAAAGGAGGACAGGATCAGGGGAATAAGGGCGGATTGGAGCGCCCGACCTCCGCCTTCCCGGCCTGGGCCAGAAGCATTCAGGAGTGCGAGGCCGAGTTCGGCGTCTCCGCCAGCGAGGGCCTCCGATCGGATGAGGTCTTGAAGCGCCGTGAGATACATGGCTTGAACGAGCTCGAGAAGCACTCCGGTCCCTCGATCTGGCAGCTGGTTCTTGAACAATTCAATGACACCCTTGTCCGGATCCTCCTCGTGGCCGCCGTGGTGTCGTTCGTCCTCGCTTGGTACGATGGGGAGGAGGGTGGTGAGCTGGAAATCACCGCCTTCGTGGAACCGTTGGTGATCTTTCTTATACTCATTTTGAACGCCATCGTTGGGGTCTGGCAAGAGAATAATGCCGAGAAGGCACTTGAGGCACTGAAAGAAATCCAGTCAGAACATGCTATGGTTAGGAGGAACGGGGAGTTGATCCCCAATTTGCCTGCAAAAGAGCTCGTTCCAGGAGATATTGTGGAGCTTAGGGTTGGGGATAAGGTTCCGGCTGATATGAGGATCCTGTATCTCATAAGCTCCACTTTTAGGGTAGAACAAGGATCTCTGACAGGAGAGAGTGCTGCCGTGAATAAATCTAATCACCGCGTAGATTCTGATGATGCAGATATCCAAGGGAAAGAGTGCATGGTCTTTGCAGGCACCACTGTTGTGAATGGGAGCTGTGTGTGCTTGGTAACCCAGACTGGCATGAACACAGAAATAGGCAAGATACACTCACAGATCCATGAAGCTTCCCTGAGTGAAGACGATACACCCTTGAAGAAGAAATTGAATGAATTCGGTGAGGTCCTCACAACTATAATTGGTGTAATTTGTGTTCTGGTTTGGCTCATCAATGTCAAGTACTTCCTTACATGGGAGTATGTTGATGGCTGGCCAAGGAATTTCAAGTTCTCTTTTGAGAAGTGCACATATTACTTCGAGATTGCTGTGGCTTTGGCTGTTGCTGCAATTCCTGAGGGCTTGCCAGCAGTGATTACTACTTGCCTGGCACTAGGCACACGGAAGATGGCACAGAAGAATGCTCTGGTCCGGAAGCTGCCAAGTGTTGAGACTTTGGGATGCACCACTGTCATCTGTTCTGATAAGACTGGTACACTGACAACCAATCAGATGTCAGCGGTGAGGCTTGTAGCCATGGGGCGATGGACGGATACTGTTCGGAGCTTTAAAGTGGATGGTACTACATATGATCCTTATGATGGGAAGATCCATGACTGGCCAACTGGTAACATGGATGCAAATCTTCAAATGATTGCTAAAGTCGCTGCTGTTTGCAATGATGCAAGTGTTGCACACTCAGGGCACCAGTTTGTTGCCAGTGGAATGCCAACAGAGGCAGCATTGAAGGTAAGAATCCACAAAATCATTTTCTTCACTGTATATTTTTCTTTATTAATGCCCGTTTAATAGCAATGGAGCGTTTAAATGTTTTTTTTAAAAACAGTTCATTGTTTGTGCTCTAAGGCAGAATGACCCTGCAATGCTAGATTATGTTGGTCACCTGTTAATTAGATATAATGATAGCAGATGTTTCTATATTTTATTTCATCACAAAAGAAAACTAGATGTGAGAAGGGTTGTGGAATGGATCACTGAAAACAATTTTATAACATTTTCCTTGTTTTTGTAGACGAACTCATGTGATATACCATGCTTTATGTTAAAAAAAAAAAATCATGCTCCATTTTCATTGAACGTATTGATGGAAGGTAGTTTCAGTGTTTGACATTTGTATATTCTAAACCTTCTGCAGGAAATATAATTTCACACTTATTTTCATTGAGTATACAAAATGCAATTGATCTTGTTGACTGATTAGGGTTTCTTCATATACTTATCCAATCACCTCAGGTTCTGGTTGAGAAAATGGGACTTCCTGGAGGGTGCGATTCTTCATCTTTAGAGTCCACAGAGATATTAAGTATGTTAAGAGTCCTCATGCCTGATATTTTTAATCAATTATGAATATTTGAATTGTATAGTTGCATGAGAAACTATATAATACTTTTCTTATTGATTAAAATCTCAGGATGCTGTCAATGGTGGAATGGAGTTGCACAAAGGATTGCAACTCTTGAGTTTGACCGCAGTCGAAAATCAATGAGTGTTATTGTGAAATCCAAATCAGGAAGCAATTCCTTACTTGTGAAGGTACACTATCTTCTCCTCCATTTACTAATCAAAATGTTTTTATATTAGTTCTTTTTCTTTCGTTCGGAGCATGAAGAAAGTCTTTTAAAGCTTTCGTGCTATGAATTCTTACTATTGTTAGTTGGGTTGTGCAAAATGGTCATGTGGAGCTCTCATATGATAATCTTGAGAGAAGGGCTTTGCTTTTTTCACCTTTTTTTTTTTGTGGGAAGGGATCAGAAGACTACTTATTTGCTCATATAATTGAAAAGGGAAAAGAATAGATTTAATAGAGATATAAGCAGTCCAAGGTTTGGGTTTGAGATATTAGGATTTGTTTTAATTTAAGGTTAGATGAAATCGAGTTTAGAGTTCAAACTTAAAGAAGTGTTTAAGTCAGATCTAATATTGGTTGAATACAGAACCTGAATTTTGATGAAATTCATAACTCCCAGACATATTGGGTCCTCAAATAACATGAGCCACGTACAGTGGAACTGTTATGCCTAATATATTATAAAATCATCATCCTTTTGCAAGGTTGTTAAAAGGAAAGGGAGCCCTTAAGTTGACAAGATTCTATATTGCATGAGGTGTTGGATACTAGAAGGGTGCTTGCCTAAAGAAAACGAGACAGTAATTTATGAAAAGTTCAATAAATGTGTTAGAAGTAAATACTATTTGTATGCAAAAATAATACAAACATCTCAAAATTAATTATTCAAGTTTCAAATTTCTCAATCATAGTCATCCTAAACATTAGATATATGTTCTGCGTCTTCCAAAATATTAAATGATTTCAAACAAAATCTGCAAAAAAATGACTATCTAAATTAACTACAAAGTTCCAACATGTGAGAAAAATATCACTAAGCAAAAAATATTTGATGTTTCTGAAAAACATATAGCACAAATAGTAGAACTTTTAACTTCCTAGAGCAGCCCTTTGTCTATAAGGGCTTCAATGGACCAAACTAACCCTCAAAATAAAGCTTACAGAGTTCTAAAAGAACAACCAAAAAGGGATAGGAAGAATAGTGATTATCATTAGAGAGGCACTCACCTGAATGACTTACTTTGTCCCAGCTGCTTGCTTAGTCATTGCCTTAGTAAACCGACCTTACCAAGGGACTATTTTGAGGCGTTCGGGTGTTTCTTTGCCTCACATGGATACCTAGACGAGTACCGTTAACAAAACTGCTTTTTTACATGAATTTTACTTCAATAGAACTCTCTGGCCAGTCTTTAATTCATCTTGTGGAAAGGAACCATGAGCAATCTAGTGGCTAGAAAGCACTCGGTAGTGGACAAGGAGAAGGTATGTGCAATGCACATGAGGGGAGAAAAAAGTAGGGGGGAAAGCTGCTCAGAAAAAGGGGGGGGAGAGGTGGTTTGCAGATGTGGGTTGAGATGAGATTGAAAGATGCAGACATTGAAGTAGGAAGGACTCTTGTTTGGAAATCCTCCAACCCTAACTTTATATTTTCATTTTTTTGAAGCTAAGATTAGTTTGCCTATCTCCTATTGCCTTATTGGAGAAAGATGTGACTACTTTTTCAGTGGTGCTCACCTAATTTAAAAACCTCATTAATCCTGAAAACATCCTCCATTATGAGAGTGAGAAAAGGGGTGGGTTTCTAAGTTCTATCCTTGATGCCTGCATGAAGGATTGATATGTACTTTTTATTTTTCTCACTGTTGGTACCTGTAGGTTTCCTTTTCATTTATTTGATCAGATTTATTTATATTTGCTTGGATTTTAGCAAGTATTGTATTGATTATCAAAAGAGAATATGATGATTTTGAAAGTAATTTTTTTTTCTATATCAATCATTTTTCTTATGAGGCTTGGACTGATTTGGTAGCTTCACAAACTTTTCAAGTGCTCAGGAAGTGTTGATTGATTTTTAAATTTCAATTTTTGTTTTAAGATGTTAATGAGACATCAACAGAAACATTCTTAACACAACATATATTAGTGGATTTGTTTGAGTTGTTGACCATAGGATCCAATCAACCAGCTATAAGAATTGACTATGTAATTAGAAAAAAGCTTCTTACTCTTCAGAGAAGAGAAATGATTCCCTACTGTTACTTTTTTTTTAAAAAAGTTCAAACAGAGAATTCAGCTTTTTTGATTGCCTACTTGGCTTTCAGCCAAAGCCTGATAGAGGTTTTGCATCTCTCGTAGGCTTCATGGGGGATGACGGTATACATACAGTATCACTTTGCAGATTGACCCGATCTATATTCTTGATGTTAGGATTTGTCATAAATTCAGGTGTTGCATACACTCTTCGTGTGTGTCAAATATAACATAAGCCAGTATGGTTTGAAAATATATCAAGTATTTGAATTACTATACATGCAATACAACTATTTTATTTCAGTGTCCAAGCGATGAATAGGTAACTGTTTTAGTATGTTGCATCAGTTTGTAGAGTTTAGATGCACCTTCAAATATTTCTTTAATGACTTATATTTTTCTCAAAGCACCGTATGCTGGCAATTTAATGTGTTAATGGTCCCTCCCAATAAATAAAATAAAATAAAAACACATACAGAAAGGAAAAATAAAAAGACAAATTGATCTAGTTTCCTTGGTAGAGCCTTTTTGGTTAATTCCTTTAGTTTCCTCAGCAGTAGTTTCTATCGGCAATGATGAGTGTAATGGATCAGTTTTATTCATTCTTGCGCTTGTTTACCATTGCATTTCACAACTATTGAATGATTTGACATCTTCATCATGTCATGTTTTCAAAATTTTCTGTAGTCACTTTGTTGTGACTAGCAAATGAGCCTCTGGAATTAAAGCTGCATTTTGCAGGGAGCTGTGGAAAATCTGCTGGAAAGGAGCTCTTGCATTCAGCTGCTTGATGGCTCAGTTGCGCTGTTGGATGAAAGTACAAAGGGTCTTATTTTGAAAACCCTTCATGAAATGTCAACTGATGCTTTGCGCTGTTTGGGGTTTGCATACAAGGATGATCTATCAGAATTTGCAACTTATGATGGTGAAGACCATTCAGCTCACAAGCTTCTACTTGACCCATCTAACTACTCTTCGATTGAAAGTGATCTCATTTTTGTTGGCCTGGTTGGGTTGAGGGTAGGGGAACCCCAGCTTGTTTCATAGCTTGACCACCATGCACCTTTTTGCTTGCATCTTCTGAAATCTGTTTGTGCATTGACCAACATGTTTACTGTCTTATTTTCAATTATTGTAGGATCCTCCACGAGAAGAGGTCCACCAAGCAATTGAGGACTGTAAAGCAGCTGGCATTCGAGTCATGGTGATAACAGGAGATAACAAAGAAACAGCGGAAGCAATTTGCAGGGACATAGGTGTCTTTGGACCTGCTGAAGACATAAGTTCGAGGAGTCTCACAGGGAAAGAATTTATGTCACTCACTAATAAAAAGAAGTCCTTCAAAGTCAAAGTGGTGGTCTTCTCTTCTCTAGGGCTGAACCAAAGCATAAACAAGAGATTGTCAGATTGCTGAAAGAAGATGGTGAGGTGGTTGCAATGACGGGTGATGGGGTGAATGATGCTCCTGCTTTGAAAATGGCTGACATTGGTATTGCGATGGGCATTGCTGGAACTGAGGTATATATGCCATTTGCTTTCTTCTTTTCTTTTTATCTTTAACTTTCCATTCTGTTTTTCATGGAACACCTTATGGTCTCTTGATTATGTGTGATAGAACGTTAAATATAATTTCCATGATATTCTAATTATGGAAAATTCTAAGCAATGCCTATCGACTTAAAAAGGATACTTGAATGTAAGAACTTCATCCTGCAACTCTATATCATATGCTATCTTTTTTCTTATATGCTGGATTTTCAATTTATAAAGCATTTTCTTGAGTTGGAATGCTATTATTTTTGAATTTTTCGAGGTGAAAAAATGATTTTCATGAAAACCTTCATATCTGTCGGTTTCTGGGCTTGCTCTTGCGTAAAATTGGTGCTGGCATAGCATTCGGATGGCATGGTGGGAAACTGCTTCGGTTGATCCCATGCATTGGTGCAGGTCATTTGTGACAAAAGGTACACGTGTTCATTTTGGAACATGGTCATGTGATTGGTCACAATCATGTAGAAGTAGAAAATGAAGGGCACAAAAGGAAAGATATTGTGGTGTAGCTCGTAAGAGACTATTTTATCCAGGGATTGTTCTTGTTATTTACAAGAGGATCATCTAGAGCACCATAATTTAAGGTTGACTCCTAAATTTAGACTATAGTAACCTAATCAGGGGTATCTTAACTCCTAAGCCAATTATCATATCCGCTTGATAGGGAGCCTGATGTAATCTCATGGAGATTGGGTTGTGGGTTACTTTGTTAGATTCCAGTGAAATTGTGCATTAGACTCTCAAGAATCCAATTCTTTTATGCAGGACTAGCAACCAGAAATGTGCTATGCATGTTTAAGGAAAACAATAAGAAAATACAAGTAAAGATTAATATGTTATATTTAAGAGAATAAAAAAAATGAAAACTGAAAATGAATTTATAAAATTGTTATAAAAGAAAGAAAAAGTAAATTAGAAAAATGAAATCCAATGATAAGTATCCATATTCAGATCTTCTACTTGAGGCCTTCTGATTTTTCTTCTAAACATAGCGGGAAATTGAAACAAAAATAATGGCATGGAATGCTAATCATGGCAAGGAGACATGTCAATAGATGGACTTGAGCTAACAGATCGGGGAGAAAGAGGTTCAATTTTTAATTCAAAAATAAAAGTGTGATAGGAACTTGGATTGGAGTGAGGGGCTGAATTGTAGAAAAAGAGGGAGACCATTTATATTTCTTAACAAAAAGGACAGAATCAAGCTAATTACAGATGGAGAATCTAATCTATTTTTTCCCCAAAAAATATGGTGAGTAGAAATAAAGAGAAAAAGGGTTTGTTTTCCCTTTGTTTCATAACATTTTTTCATGTGAAATCCATTTTAGTATTGAAGTAACATATTTTTTGGATAAAAGTTGATAAACAAAATCAAGGGTGAATATTCTGCTATTTTGAAATTGATTGTTTTATGATATCAAACACATTATCATCTAAGCTGGCACTAGTAGCATTGTTGTGTGGTGTTTTGTTGTTGTTTTTATTTTATTTTATTTTATTTTCCATTTGGTGGGGGGGGGGGGGGGGTGTGTGCTCTGTATCTTTATGATACTAGAGATGTGCTTATGGCAGCTATATTTTCTCTCTGCCTTTGAGCATGAGATGGCAGATAACTCACTGGAAAGTAACACAATGGCTTCTGTTTCAAATCTGCTGTGCTATTGGATATATTGCTTTTGTTGAGATAAGCATGACATGGCAGTTGGACTGTTTGTAGGATGATTGTTTTGGTTAATGTTTCATCTTTTTGCTTTTTATTTTGAGGCATTTTCTGGGTCGATGTTTTTCCCGATAATAATAGAAAGAGCCTTTTCTGAATCAAGGAAAAGATTATCTTCTGTTTGTCTTATTCATCCTTTGCTCCAGCTATTTTTATTATCCTTTTAACAGTCATCTATTGTTCTTCCAGTTTTCTTATTTTCTGTTGCTTCAGTTTTTTGCTTTTGTTTTTAAGTATCCTCTAATGGTCATCTATTTATTATAGGTTGCTAAGGAAGCTTCAGACATGGTGTTAGCTGATGATAATTTCAGTACAATAGTTGCTGCAGTAGGTGAAGGAAGATCAATATACGATAACATGAAGGCTTTTATAAGGTCTACTTATTCTCATGAAGTTTGTTATGTCTATTCTCACACCACATTTAATTAATTATCAATCTGAGCTTTAAATAGATCTTACCAAAATATCTCAAATAGCTTTAGACAAAGAAATTCAATGGTGCAATTTTATGATTATGTAATACTAATAATGTAAATAAATCAGATGTTGGCATGTATGTTAATGAATGTATGACCATAAATTGTTATCTTAATTTGGATCTTGAGAGTTGTAAAACAGTAAGTGTCAACTCTGCACCATACTAATCTTCGTATATTAAAAGATTATACAAAATATCTAACTTTGATGTAAACAAATACATGTAACAATTAGAAGACTTGTATCTCAATGAGTTTCATTGTAAATTTGATGTAAACAAATACATGTAACAATAAGAAGACATGCATTTCAATATAGTTTCATTGTTAGGGATGGCAATGCTTAGCCCATTTAACCTGTTTAAGTTGATTCAACCCATTGCCGGTGAAGTTAGGTTACCTATTTAATAAAATGATTAGGTTTGGGTTTGGATTTTTGTATCTGATAAACCAGTTGGGTTTGGGTTGATGGATTTTTTACTTGACCTGCATCTTACCTGACCTGCATCTTACCAGATTGCTGCCCTTATATTGTTGTTTGTGGATCCATATTTGGTTGAACACATGGATACCTATAAAAATGTCACATGCTGCCATTAGTAAAGGAGGTTGCTCTAACAGTAGCTCCTTTCTAAGTCTGGGTCGATTTGGGTGGACTACTTACTGTGAGCTTAAACTGTGTGTCAACAGAAAGGTAGGCTTTTCTGACAAATGGTTTGTCATGCTGAGTTGTATTGTAGGCCTTTTGCCTTGCTCAAAGTAAAATGTCTCATGCTGCCATTAGTAAAGGAGGTTGCTCTAACAATAGCTCCTTTCTAAGTCTGGGTCGATTTGGGGGGACTCCTTTTTGCAAGTTTAAACTCTGTGTCAACAGCAAGGTAGGCTTTTCTGACAAATGGCTTGTCATGCTGAGTTGTATTGAGTCCTCTTGCCTTGCTCAAAGTTTGCTTGGCCAAAGTGTTAGCAAAATGCATGCGGGTTGACATCATCCGGATACAGAAAATTGCTTGATTCTTTTGTGGAACCTTCTCAATTTTTGTGTTGAATGTTGAGCTCATGATGACCTTTGCATCACTTTTATCTCGCTGTCTTGTCTTATATACTGCGATATTGGCACTTTTCTTTTGCTACTGGAAGAATTTTGGTTCACATGACTTTTGGGTATATATATTATTGAATGAGCAATGTCTTTCAACATCTTACTGAACTTTATTTCACACAAATTTCTGATGATCATGCATCAGCAAAGTTATCTGATGCTTGTTAGTGAACTGAGAAACTATTTTATGGGCTTCAATTTTAGTGAAGGAGTCATTCTCTATTGATCTTGTTCTATTTACCAGGGGTGTGGACTTAAGAGGTGTTTGGTTTATAGTAATTTACCTTGATAATTTGAAATAATTTGAAATTATCATATAAATTATTATGTCTAGATGCCAATTATTATGTTTGGCATTTAGACATAATAATTTGAGCGATAATATTTGATTCCAGTAATTTAAGATTATCATAAATTATGATAATTCAATATCTATATAAAAGGTGGGTATTTAAAATTATTATTGTATGGTAATCTTAAATTATACTCTTAATTTTCATATAAATATTCAATAATACTTAATTTGATTATATGTTTAATTTACACTAAACAATATTTAAATATTTAATATTATATTTATATAATAATATGTAGATATTAAATTTTGAATTATTACTATTTATGACCTTCTTGCATATTAAATTATATATTATATTATATATATTATATAATGGGATATTTAATATTATTATATTAATATTATACTATATATATATATTAATATTTATAATATTTAATATATATTTATATTAAATATTTTAAAATCAATTTACAATGATTTTTATATTCTAGCAAAAAGAAGAGGGCCTCTTAAAAAATAAACAAATATTTATAATAAAATTCAAATAAATTAAAAATATGATTCAAGTAAATTATTGTATATTGTTATTATGAATCAAATACATTACTAAGAATTTTATTACTAAGTGTAAGATTACTAAGAATGTAAGATTCTTGGTAATATTACATTACCATGAATCAAACGCCATCTAAGGGTTAGGCTTAAGTACCATCCAACTTGGACCGAGGACTTAATGGGGATTGGGTCTAAATTTTCATCCATACCCTACCCAACAATCTGTCAAGTCTGGTTTTGGTTCAGGCGTGTTAGGGGGCTAAAAGATGCATCATGTCTATGGGCTAGCTATGGTTTGAGTATGGACAATGGACTGGATCAGAGTTTGGGTACCCAATGGATCCATATGTCAAAAGCTAGTGATAGTGAGTAAAAAAGAAGAGATGATAATGAATGATGATGTAAACCTTTGATGGAAGGCAACATGAGAAGCCAAGGAACAGTGGTGGAAGCTTGGAAGGAAAAATTAAATCCTTTAATTTATTTTATGAAAAAAGCTAACGGTTTAAAGATAAATTATATAAAATTACATCATATGCTCTCTCTCTCTCTCTCTCTCTCTCTCTCTTCGTGCGCTCTCAGAGAGAGAGAGAGAGAGAGAGAGAGCATGTTTAAGTTTAATGGTCAGGCTCAGGCTGGGTTAGCTATGTTTTTAACAGACATAGACCAAAACCTAAAACTTTTTATGGCTCTATCTTTTGGATGCTAGCATAATAGTCCAGCAGGAGCAGTTAGAAGTGCAAAAATGAAGAAAATATCTTAATTTGAAAAATAATATTTGCCTTGCTTTATGAGCTATATCTGGAAAACAGATAATGAAAACCATTGAAGAGTGCTTTTTCATAACTAATAATAAAGCATTATAGCATATATTTGATAAAAATTTTAAGGATTCATGATGTTTTTTTAAGAAATAATTTTGAGGATATATATTCTTATTTTTGCATAGAACTTTTTAGGAGGTTATTGGATTTGCTGTTTCCCTAACTCTTTAAAGAGTATAGACTGAAATCTAGATGATAGGTGGTCATTATAGAAATAAGTATTATTTGAAACAAAATGAGATTTTCAATATTTTACAGTCGATTAAAGAAATGTTAAGTTGGTTCATGATCATGTGGAGAGAGGTCGCATAGTGTCTAGGAAATGTTGAAATGATCTATTACAGATATTCCAGAGTTTTGATTGCCATTACCTTCTTATTGAGGATAATGGTAGAGGTGCTGACACTACGGGAAGCACCTTGCAAAGATCAAACCTGGGACATCAGAATGCAGAGGGGTGTAACCATTGGGTTGTAGTCCAGTTTGTGGGGTTGCCTATCTGGTTATCATTCTGTTTCTGTTATTGGTCGTCTGAAACTTTCTGTTTTAGCGCATAGTTTTTTAATAATATGTTCTTTTATAGCTAATCTGTGAATTGGGGATTTTGTGATTATCTTAGTGCCTAATTTTCTTTGCTTGCCTCCTGTATTTCAGATACATGATCTCCTCCAATATCGGTGAAGTTGCTTCTATTTTTCTAACAGCAGCTCTAGGTATTCCTGAAGGGCTTATACCAGTTCAGCTTTTATGGGTCAATCTTGTCACAGATGGTCCTCCTGCAACAGCTTTAGGATTTAATCCACCAGATAAAGATATCATGAAGAAACCACCACGAAGAAGTGATGACCCATTGATCACCGCATGGATTCTATTCCGATATATGGTAAATTGTAGACTATCTGTTGTCCTTTGGGATCAGTGACTCATCTGTGCATTCCTCCAATATTTTTCTTACATGCACCTGGTTCATATGCCATTTGATGCATTCCATTTAGTATTTACATCTAAAATATTGAAAAAGAAAGTTATTCTTCTTCTGCTTCTCTGTGCAAAACTGATTGATATGTCTACTCTACAGGTTCATGCATTTAACTAACAATCATTTATTCATCTTGAGCAATGTGCATACCAGCTGTCATATCTGCCTTGTGTATGCATACAACCATCTCTTTCTTTAGTTTTTGTCTTATTCAAATAAGTGAATTAACTTTTTCTCAAGTGTCAGAATTTAATGTTTAGGTGACAGACGTTGGTAGATTTATTATGGTTCACACTATATTGATTGATGATTTTATTTGTCCCCTCGTTCAAGACGTATATATATACTCCAAGGAAATGCTATGTGAAGGTGCTTGTTTTTGAGACTTGCAAGAAAGCGCCACCATCAGAACATGGTATTATCCTAGTTGGTGCAAAAGCATATCCAGGCATCCTGGATGTGTGCATGTTTGTAGATGAAAGGTGCCTACATGTGCTGTGCACATTATATCTTGTGTCAGCTCTGTGGGTTCCAGATCAATCCTTTGATGGGATCCATGCTTATCAGTGACAAGTTTGGTATATAGCACACGGGTCTATAGGTTCTCTGTATATCTATATAGTTTTGTCACCTTCTCTAATGTGTGTGTTAATTTACCCTTTAGCTACTGATCTTAGGTCCTCTGAAGAGCATATTTGATTGCATTTTTGCCAGTGGACCGGACCTTTCACTGGAAATTCGTTCTACCTGGAGATTGAACACGTGAAATGACTCTTTTCACTCCATATTGCAGGTTATTGGGCTTTATGTGGGGATCGCAACTGTTGGCATTTTTATCATATGGTATACGCATGGTTCATTCATGGGAATTGACTTGAGTGGTGATGGCCATTCTCTTGTCACATATTCTCAGCTCTCCAACTGGGGCCAATGCTCCTCGTGGGAGGGATTCGAGGTCGCCCCATTCACTGCTGGAGCACAACGTTTTACCTTTGATACGGATCCCTGTGACTATTTCCGGTCCGGTAAAGTGAAGGCAATGACCCTCTCTCTTTCTGTCCTGGTGGCTATCGAGATGTTCAATTCACTGAATGCCCTCTCTGAAGATGGGAGCCTCCTGAGCATGCCTCCTTGGGTCAATCCATGGCTCCTTTTAGCCATGTCTGTCTCATTTGGCCTGCACTTTCTAATTTTGTATGTACCCGTCCTTGCTCGAGTGTTTGGAATTGTGCCTCTCAGTTTCAACGAATGGCTTTTGGTGTTGGCGGTTGCTTTCCCAGTAATCCTTATCGATGAAATTCTCAAGTTTATTGGCCGGTTCAAAAGCTCTTCCAGCGCCACAAGACGGTTTGAGAAGCACAAATATGAGTAGCTGCTAACGATAAATGGGAACCGGAAGCCTCACGCAGGGGCGCTTTCCTGCAAATGTGCATTATTATTAGTGCGTAGCAACACTATTGTTCTAAAACCTTCATTCGTTTCTTCCTTGGGGGAATTGTTTGAGAATGGCTTGACTTGGAGAACACTGGAAAACCAAGAAAAGGCATTGGATAAGCATGGAATGGAATTTGGGGGAGAGAGTAGGTTATTTTATTTTATTTTTTATTTTTAAATACATTTCGTATTTTAAAAGGATGCTGAAGTGAACAGCAGCTTCTTTTATGGATAATCTTAATGCCATGCAATTTGTATTCTAGTTCAAATTATGTTCAGCTGATGATATTGCAGCTGATGTACTTCAGACGATATTGATCGTGACTCAAATAATGCCAACTTGACGTGATACGTAGAGCGCAATATTGGTTGACTTTTTTTTTTTTTTTGGGTGTATTTGGTGCTAAGCATCGTATTCTGTAAGGTTATAAATTATTTTTCATCTCTTGGTCAAATGGTATGCCTACGGTTTACTCACCGTTCAGACTAAAGCCTGCTGTTAGGAAAGCTCAAGAATGATGATGGTCCGGCGTTACGAGCCTCAGCTTAAGATCCAGTGCTACTCTAGTTGTTGTTTTTTTTTTTTTTTTTCGGTTAAGAGCTTACCAGGTCAATGATCTAGTTAGTTAATAAACGATTCACAACTCAAGAGCTGAGAGGAAACAAATCTGCTAGAACTTATATCCTGTCCTGTACCCGGCTTTGTCGAGTGCATTATTTCTACGCTCATGTAGATAGGCATTGGCTGGGCATGCATGAGACAAATCTACCAACGCTCATCTAGATAGGCATAGGATGGGCATGAGACAAATCTACCAGCAAACCATTATTTTTCCATGACGTGTTCTACTTCTAAACCACTTTGATGAGCAGACTGAGAAATAACACATTCGGACTGATGAAGTGCCTTTTGCCTCGCATCACAGCACACCATCCGCCATTACATCAAATCAGGTCATGGTCTCCCGGCCTCTCGTTGCTGCTGGTAGCTCAGGCCAGGAGGGGTGTGCTCTTGCTTGAAGTTCTTCTGTAGTGCTTTTTGTGTTGCACGACACACGTCCAGAATTCAGACAACCAACATATATAGCGGGAAGTCAAAATCATGTAGTTAGCACAAGCACCACCATACATACAAAGTGTAAGCAAATTTTATCGGTCCTCCAAAGCACATAAAACCACATTCCGCAGTCAGATTTTCTTAATAAAAGCATTGATTTCCACTGATGAAGATGATGAACGATCAACTGAAAGCTATTACAAACCTCCACCATAATTACATGGTCAGACTGCTCGCTTATGTGAGCAAACATACATAAAAAGAATAAGCTGGATATTCAAAAAAAAAAAAAAAAAACCCCAAGAATCCGACATAAAACCCTGTATAAAGGACTAAGTGGTCACATTCGATACAGACTAGTAACTTTTAAAAGCCTCTATCGCTAGCAGTAATTTAGCACATAAAAACTAACTTACCTCCCTTCAGCCTTGACCAGCTGCGAGAAAATTTTACTCATAGAATCAGAAAGTTGCTTGGAACTTGAGGCACCAACTCCCCCAACAGTTGTAGTCTTGAAGCTCCCAATGTTTCGAACCTGTGAAGAAAGTTCAGCAATCCGATTGATGCTGTTCACCTCAGAGGTCCCTGACTCTGCCTCTTGAAGTTGCAAGGCATATTCTAAATTCCACAGCACATCTCCCATTGTGGGCCTCTGCACGCCATAATCTGCCAGGCATTTCTCGGCTGTCTCACCAAACTTCCTCAGAGATTCAGGCCTAATTGTTCCTGCAATCCGAGGATCAACAACCTGCTCCAACTCTCCTCTCTTCAGCCACATCATCGCCCATTCTGCTAAGTTCACCATCTCTCTTGGAAGGGTGGGATCAATGACTGGTCTTGCACAAAGCACTTCAAGCAGAACCACTCCAAATGAATAAACATCCGACTTCTCTGTCAGCTGCTGCCTTCGGAAGTACTCCGGATCAAGATACCCAAAACTCCCTTTCACTGCAGTACTAACATGGGTCTGGTCCAAGTCTGGTCCAGTCTTGGAGAGCCCAAAGTCTGCAACCTTAGCCATGAGATTCTCGTCAAGCAGAATATTTGCAGATTTAACGTCACGGTGGATGATGGCCTTGGCAAAACCAGTGTGAAGGTAGTGAAGTCCTCTGGCTGATCCGATACAAATTTCCAGCCTCTGTTTCCAACTAAGACTTGGAAGATCGGAGCCATAGAGATGGCTCTTAAGAGTCCCTTTTTCCATGTACTCATAAACAAGAATCATCTCATTCCGCTCATCACAATACCCAATAAGAGAAACCAGGTGACGGTGGCGCAGCCGTGATAGCAACTCAATTTCTGTGTGAAACTCATTGAGGCCTTGTTGCGATTTTGGATTGCCTCTCTTGACAGCGACCTTGGTCTCATCTCTTAGAGCTCCCCTGTAGACCTTGCCAAAACCTCCTACTCCAATAACCCAATTGTCATCAAAGTTGTTTGTTGCTTCCTGCAGCACGGTAATGGAGAACCGGTAACCAAGGGAAACATTTTGCCCAGATGAAGCAGCAGTGCCGTTGGAAGTTCTACTCCCTGTAGTACTGTGTGAAGTCAGCCCATCGACAGAGAAGGGCATCCAAGTCTTTGAAGGGTACTTCCTTGCTAGTTTCCTTCTCTGAAGCAACACAAAAAGAACAAAAGCAACGATCACAACAGCAATTGCTCCAACAACTGAGCCCACTATCACACCAAGGTTTTTCTTGGAACCAGAAGACGGGATAACAAAGGCAGAACCATTGGAGTTCCTCATCTTCATAATCTCAAGGCCATTTAGAATGCCATCAGCTGGAGCAGAAACAGGTAGGCTTGTTGCAGGGCCAACACTAATATGAAGGTTATCGGATACATCACTAGCAGCCAATAATACATAATCGATATAGTAAGCTGTAGCCAAGCTCATTGTAACACCATAGATATCAAAATTAGGAAGCACAAGCCGGTCACCGATATAAACATTAAAATAGAGATCTAAACCCGACTGGCTAACTATATCACAGAAATGAAGCCGGATAAAGTAGCTACAATTTGTATCCACCTTGAACTTCCATGTCAGGTTAAATGCAGCAGCAGTATTTGGTTCCACTAACCTTGTCGCCGTGCCATAGACAATACTGGGGGCAGTATCTTCAGTGGCTAGTCCTGACTCATAATTGACATGTCCAGTGAAAGAAACAAATTTAGCAACACTCTTGTTAACGATAAAGCTTTCATCTTTAACCCAGGTTCTCCACAGAGTATCACCATCTGGAGCAACATTTGGGCCGCCCATATTGATCCTATAAACTGTCTCCAATAACTGCCTTGGCAAACCTTGATACTCCCAGAAGGATAAACGGTGTGGGCTGTATCATTTATCAGATCATCTGGAACCGAAACAACTTCTATAGCGTTTATGAAAGCAAAGGAAAAGTTTCCCGCTGGTGCAAAGGACAGGTAGAGGGTGTCCTCATCCATGTTAACCAAGAATTCCTTCACCTCGGGAGACGAATTCCCCTGTGGCTGGAAATTTTGGAGGAGAACAACATCCCGGGTCGCGACTGTGAACTTTGCAGAGGTGAGGTTGTAGCTTTGGTACACAAATGGGAAGAAATGGAGGCGGATGAAGTGCCAGCCATGCTTCTGGATGGAGAAAGAGTAGTGGGAGCTTTGGTTAAAGATCCGAGCAGTTTGGTAGAGAGCCGAGCTATCAAAAGAAGACAAGTTCGACGAGGTGCTGGCTAAGATGCTATTTGGCGCTGTAAGGATAGAAGAAGAAGAAGAGGACGTATCGGCGACAAAAGTTCTGCTGCCGATGGTAGCGTCATTTGAAGACCCACAGTCAATCAGGTAGTTGTCCACAGGAGTAAACGCACCACAGACACATTGAAGAGATAGTATGATCACAAGGATTCGGAAGACCGATCCAAGTTTTCCAATAATGCCCACCATGTCACAAGCCATAGATTCTTGGAGATTTTTTTGCAGCACTTCACCGAAACCAAGAGACAATGATGCAAGAGGAATCAAGCTACGATTGGGATGGGAGGGATTGAGAACAAGGAAACCCAAAGGAATTTCTGAACTTGGGGCCAAGAAACCCTAATTTTGCCTCATAGGATCCAATTCAGGAAAAGCCACCCCATATCCCCCGACACCCAAAAAAATCCAATCTTGGAATGCTTTCTTCGAGAATAAGAGAAGAAAAGGATCAACGATCAAGAACTAAACCTGGGGAACCCTAGTTTACAAACAACCAAGCAAGGAAATCGAGGTACAACTTTCCTTCACAAACTCAAAATTGAGAGGCAATCAACTGGAACCATTGAAACCCAGAAACGAAAAGCATCGGACAAAGAAGGGGAAAAGATGGCACCTTTGAGCCTCTCAAGGGTTTTAACCACATAGGCGACATGGGATCATCAAAGGCCAGCGAAAGATCGCATCCCCTCCCGAAGCTCCGAAGAAAGGCAGCGCGCTTTTATCGCCTCAACGGGGCCTCCAGCATGGCTTCACTAGAGCTTTAAAGAGAGAGAGAGAGAGAGAGCAAGAAGAACAACGAGGAAGGGAGGCAGCCCAAAAGTCAATAAACTGAAGCTGCCGCGATGGTGTCATTAAAGCAAACAACAAGCAAAGCAAAGAAGAAACAGAGGAAAGGGACGGCAATTAAAGAGGGCAGCCTCATTTGGCGTCCAAAAGGGCACCACCTGGCGCTGAGATTTAGGATTAGATTATAAGAAAAGAGAAGCTGTTAACAAAGAATTTTTTTTTATATATTTTTTGTGGGGTTTGGGGCATTCCGTGGAGGTATCGCCATCACCGCCGCGTTGCTTTCCATCGCCGCTTCGTCCGTCCCTGGCCGTTCAATGCCCAAATTTTCCCTTCGGTGCCAACTCCACTCCATCTGGCTCGCAGTTAAGGCATGCAGCACCGTCCCCGGATCCAACGTTCTAGAAAATACTATACTATACTTTTGGTGACGCGTCTCGGTTTGCAATAATAAATCTCCTCACGTGGCTAAGTTTTTGCTGTCAAACATCTTCGGCACCGTCAGCTCGATCGTTTTGATGGAATCGATGCTGTCAACTTAGCTTATTATGATAATTAAATTAAAAATATTTAAAATAATAATAATTTAATTTGATATATATTAATAATTTACTATATAGATTTAATTATAAGGACTAGAGCTAAAAGAAGAAATAAGGAATGAAACATTCAATGGACTTGATATTTGGATCAAAGTTAAAGTTGGTATAAAATTAGAAGGAAAGAAACCATACAATCTAGTTAATTCAATTTATGTTTCCAATGGACTCTATTAGTTTTCTTAGTTAGGTCTTTTTTTTTTTTTTTTGTTTCTTTTAAGTTACTTATTGGATTGTTTTAGTTAGCTAAGCTCATTCTAAAAATTTATGTTTATTTGAATCAATTTGTTTGGGTTTAATTTAGGCTTTTAGGATTTTTTTTATCAAATTCTTGTGACATTCAAACTGACTTATCAATTGATTTTTTATTTATGATATTTTTTTATATCATTTTTTAAAATCTGATTTAGAGTTTTTTTTTTTTTTGATGTTTTTGATATTTATCTTGTTCATGAATTTTTGTGAGATTTTTCTCATGGGTTTTCACATCATTTTGTCTGATAAAATTTGCTGGTGGAAAGATTTGTAGAAAGGTTCATCGTCCGTTCAACTGAACTCTCCTCTCAAATCAAATTAAGTAGGATCATCTCTAATCCGTGCTGTGCTTTGAACTGAAGAGGTTCTGGATTATGTACGTTGAATGGATGGTGGTCAACTAGAGTTTAAAATTATATTTATTCTTGACCATTTATACATCGATTGTTTTATAACATTTTAATTGATGATTTGAGAACATTAAGCTTACAGTATATTAGAAGAGGGTGGGAAAATTAAAGGAAAAAAACTGAAGAGGACCCGGCCGGACTCATTGATATCATGTTGAGCACCTACTATTTTCTTTTTGTTTTGGATCTAAGTATTATGTAATTAAATGCATGAACTCTGCTGCGTTCATGAGGATTTGTAACCCTTCCACTGTATCAATTATTCACTATCTTGCGTATCGTTGTAGATCAACAACCATGATATTATTTAAAGCCAACTTTGATAACTTGGATGCATTGTTATTATATAACTGGGAAAGGCATGATTATTTTCCCCCATGTATTAGCGTGTCCTCATTAGATTAGTTTATATTATTGTATCCCTAAAGAATGTTCTACTTATAAACACAAATTTTGTGGTCCGTCGTCTCATTTGTTTATTTTATTTACTCGTGTTTTTTGAATCTACTCTATCTGGTCCAAGAAAACGTGTGCCATGAGAGGACCACCACTCTCTTATTTCAAACTAGTATAAAAATGGAGCTACTCTGATGGCATGTTCATGTTGACTTGATCGGCCACATGCGTAGCATGCCAATCTCCATGGTGACTTAACCAAACACCCGTACGTATAGCACGCCAAAATCTCAATAATTTTATTTTTTATTTTTTAAAATCAACAAATTATATGAATAAAAAAATTATTAAATTTAAGTTTGATTATATTTGAATTAGCCTACTCTAAATTTAGTCATTTTCAATACAATTCATAGATCATAAAAATGAAAAATAAAAATAAAAATAAAAATTTATTTGAATTTAAGAATAAAAAAAGATGATCAAACTTTAAATTTTATTACATTTGAATGCCATTTTAGATTCAGTAGTCTTTTTCATCCTTTGAGTCCATACGATTTACAAATCTCAAAGAAAAAAAAAAAATAGAATGCATTAAAATTTGTATGAATTCAAGAGCCATGAAAAGATCATTAAATTTTAAAATTAGATATATTAATTATAATTAAATATGTTTTTTCTTTTCGTTCTTTTTCTCTTTTTTTTTTCTCTCTCTCTCTCTCTCTCTCTCTCTCTATATATATATATATATATATATATATATATATGAATTGTTTTATCATCTTAATGAGAGGGAAAAAAATAATAATAACTAGGATATGAGTGGGGCCAAAAATAAAAAACCAAAAACCAGAGAAATTAAAAGCCACTACCCTATCGAACTGTTACGTCACAGTTGAATTGTCCTCCTCCCACTGTATACGAAAGAATGGCTATCATCGTGATCACTATTGAAAGCAAGTGCCCACCTAGAACAATGACAATGAGCGAAAGCAGCACAATTAAAACGCAAATATATTTTAAGGTCATGTATGATTGGACTTATGGCATTGCCCATCATCACCCTTGATTAGTACTGACAGCAAATGCCATTGTTAAAAAAAAAAAAAAAAAAAAAAAACATTGCCACCTCTCAGTAGTACACTGAACGCAAAGCAATCATATAATTTATCAAAAGTTGAAAATCCATTTGGTGTGCTTTAAGGATCGTGTGAGCCTGTGCTCCGATTCTGTTTGAAGATTGATCTTTAAGGTTCGTGCAATAAATGTTGTCTTCTTCGATCTTCGGCGATCGTTGTCCTCTCTATTAGTAGAATTAATAGCTAGTCAAGAAAGCAGAAATGATAGATTCCAAGGCTAATTTGGTGCTCAGAAATGGCAGATTTTAAGGCTGATTTGATATGCAAAAATGATAGATTTCATGACTAATTTGATGAGCTAAAGGACCAGTTAAACGGAAGTTTTGAATTTAAATTTTAAAATTCAAATTGACTAACTAAGAACGCATCAAGGGAAGAATTGTTTAGGCAAAAAATCAGTATCATTGCCATAAGTGTAGAGTATATTGTATATATGCATAGAATTGATAGACATTTATTCTTACTTTACATAATCATGTGTATCTTATGTAATGGCTGATTTTTAGCCTTGTAATTAGTCCGATAACTTTTATATAAAGTGAGCAACCCTCACAAGAAGGGTATTGAGAACAAAACCTAAATTTGATATGGTATCAGAGCCGCAAATTATTTTCGTGGTTTTCTCTTGGCTTGTTTGAATTCTTGATTTCTTGAGGGTTTCTTAGTGACTACAAATTATTTTCATGGTTTTCTCTTGGCTTATTTGAATTCTTGATTTCTTGAGGGTTTCTTGGTGACTGTCGGATCTTATTTTTTTTCTATTGCTTGGTAGCTGTCGATAGATTCTGAAGAGTAACTGTTGTGATTTCTCTGCTCTGTCAATTTTTTTATTATGTCTGGAGAAAATTCTATTATTCGCCTTAATGGCAAGAACTATACTAGTTGGGAATTCCAGTTCAGGATGTTTGTGAAAGGGAAGGAGTTATGGGGTCATTTGGATTGGTCTTCTAAGGCTCCAACTGATTCCAAGGAGCTTAGTTTATGGGAAAGCAAGGATGCTAAAATTGCTTCCTGACTACTCAGCTCTGTTGAACCTCATATGGTCAATAATCTTCGTAGGTTCACTACAGTTAAGGAAATGTGGAATTACCTTCGGCAAATTTATTATCAAAATAATTCTGCCCGAAAGTTTTAATTGGAGTTAGACATTGGAAACTATCGCCAGGGGAATCTTTCTATTGAGCAATTTTATTCTGGTTTTATTAATTTATAGAGTGATTATTCTGGATTGGTGCATTCTCAGGTTCCCAAAGAAGCTTTGGCAGTACTACAAGCGGTTCATTCTGAGAGCCAGCGGGATCAATTCTTGATGAAGCTCAGACCCGAGTTTGAAAGTGCACGAGCTGGGTTAATTAATCGCACACTTGTCCCCTCTTTGGAGGATTGCTTGGGTGAACTCTTGCGTGAAGAACAGCGTCTTGCCTCACAGCTTGGCCTTGATCAAAACATTGGTGGTTCTGAGATGGTTAATATGGCATACGCTGCTCAAGGCAAAGGACGATCTAGATCTCTACCACAATGTTATAGTTGCAAGGAAATTGGGCATATTGCAAAATATTGCAGCAAGAAATTCTGTAATTATTGCAAGAAGGAGGGTCATATCCTTAAGAATTGTCGTATACGCCCTCAGAATAAATCTGCTCCTGTTTTTTATACTGCTGTTCAGTCTGCTTCTGTGCCTATGTCTTCCACTCTGCCCACAGTTCCAAGTTCTTCTTCCAACATTACGCCCGAGCAGGTTCAACAGATGATTATTTCTGCCCTTTCTGCTCTTGGTCTCCAAGGAAAGAAACATCTCCTTCCTTCTCCTTGGTTAATTGACTCTGCAGCTTCCAATCACATGACTGAAAGTTTGGCAGCTTTACAAGATGTTCGTAAGTATGATGGTCAGCAACATATTCAGATTGCAGATGACAGTACTCTTCCCATTACTGCAGTTGGAAATCTGGGGTCTTCCTTTACTGATGTTTTTGTGTCTCCTAATTTATCTGTCAATCTCATTTTGTTGGACAATTAGTAGAAGATAATTGTTCTATTCATTTTGATCGTTCTGGTTGTCATGTGCAGGATCAAGCGTCGGGACAGGAGATAGCGAAGGGGCCTAAAGTGGGACGTCTTTTTCCTCTTCAGTCGTTTTCCGTTCCTCGTTCAAATTTTGTTGGTTGTTCTGCTATTGCTAATAATAATAGCCATCTTTGGCATAAGAAATTGGGTCATCCCAACTCTGTAATTTTGACACATCTTATGAAACATGGTTATTTGAGTAATACAAATGAGTTTTCTTCCTTGCCTTTTGATTGTGCTCCTTGTAAACTAGGAAAAAGCAAATCTTTACCTTTTCCTTTGCAAGGTAGTCGTGCTTCTACATGCTTTGATATTATTCATTCTGATGTTTGGGGTATAAGTCCTGTTCTTTCTCATGCTCGATACTGATATTTTGTGACATTTATTGATGATTACAGTCGTTTAACGTGGGTCTATTTTCTTCGTTCTAAAGCTGATGTGTTTTCAACCTTCAAAACTTTTGTTGCCTATGTAGAAACTCAATTTTCTACCTGTATTAAGATCTTCCGTTCAGATTCTGAGGGAGAATACATGTCTCATGATTTTCAATCTTTTCTCCAACAGAAGGGTATTCTTTCTCAACGTTCGTGTCCTTACACCCTTCAACAAAATGGCATCGCCGAGCATAAGAATAGACATCTTTTAGATGTTGTTCGTACATTGATCCTTGAATCTTCTGTACCTTCTAGATTTTGGGTAGAAGCATTATCTACAGCTGTATATTTGATTAATCATCTACCTTCTCCTACCTTGCATCTTGATTCTTCATATTCTCGTTTGTTTGATGTTTCTCCTAATTATAATTATTTGCATGTATTTGGTTGCATTTGTTTTGTTCATTACCTCCCATTGAACGTCACAAGCTTTCTGCCCAATCTGTTCAGTGTGCTTTTCTTGGTTATAGTAACTCTCATAAAGGATTTGTGTGTTATGATGCGGATGCTAACAAGCTTCGTATTTCTCGCAATGTGATTTTCTTTGAAAATCAATATTTCTTTCCATCTTGTACTAATCTTGTTTCTCCCTCTATTTCACTTCCTGCATTTGATGATGTATCTCATACTCCTTCTAAGCCCGATATCGTGTATCAGCGACGTCGCCCACTGCCTCTTCCTTTCTTTGAACCGTCACCTGATCCTGTCTTGCATGAGCCACGACGATCTACTAGGATTTCCCGGCCCCCATATTGTATGGTTTTTCTTCTTAGGCTCTTCAGGCTATTCTTGATACTACTTTTGTGCCTAAGTCTTATTCTCAGGCTTCTACTCAAGAGTGTTGGCGCCAAGCTATGCAGGATGAAATTCAGGCTCTTCAGGACAATCACACTTGGGACATCGTCCCTTGTCCTGCTGGAGTTAAACTTATTGGGTGTAAATGGGTCTACACCATCAAGCTACGTGCTGATGGATCTATTGAAAGATATAAAGCTCGTCTAGTAGCTCTCGGGAATAGACAGGAGTATGGGCTTGATTATGAGGAAACATTCGCTCCCGTTGCCAAAATGATTACTATCCGCACTATCATGGCCATTGCTGTTTCGAAAGGATGGTCGCATCACCAGATGGATGTAAAGAATGCATTTCTACATTGTGATCTGAAGGAAAAAATATTTATGTCTCCTCCTCCTGGCTTGTTTCCTTCATCTTCTGTTGAGGTTTGTCGCTTAAAGCGATCTCTGTATGGTTTGAAGCAGGCACCGCGGGCATGGTTTGAGAAGTTTCGTACTACTCTACTGGATTTCACTTTTTCTCAGAGTCAGTATGACTCCTCTCTATTCTTTGCAAGACTAGCCTTGGGATTGTTATACTTCTTGTGTATGTCGATGATATTGTGATTACTGAATTTGATCTCCAGTTAATTGAGCAACTCCAACAGTGTCTCAAATCTTCATTTCATATGAAAAATCTTGGTTCACTGAGGTATTTTCTTGGACTGGAGGTTCACCATTGCCCAAATGGCATGCTCTTACATCAGCATAAGTACACCCAAGAACTTCTTTCTTTAGCAGGCCTTCAAGATGCAAATTCGATTCTTACACCTATGGAGGTTAATTTAAAATTACGTCAGACGGATGGTGATCTCTTATCTGATCCTTCAATGTATCGGCAGCTGGTGGGCAGTTTGAATTATTTGACCATTACTCAACCTGATATTTCGTTTGCTGTTCAGCAGGTCAGTCAGTTATATAGGCTCCTTGCCAGACACATTTGGCCGCTGTCCGTCGTCTTCTTCGATATCTCAAAGGGATATCTAGTCGTGGCTTTTTTTTTCCTCTGAGAATTCTTTACAGTTGAAGGGTTTTAGCGATGCTGACTGGGCTGGTTGTGCGGATACTCGTCGTTCTGTTATGGGTTGGTGTATGTTTCTTGGCAACCCTCATTTCTTGAAAAAGTAAGAAGCAGGCTCGTGTATCGAAGTCATCCACCGAGTCTGAATATCGGGCTATGTCATCTACTTGTTCTGAAATTATATGGCTTCGAGGGTTGTTAGGCGAACTTAGTGTTCCACAGCTTACTCCTACTCCTCTTCATGCTGATAATACCAGTGCTATTCAAATTGCTGCCAATCCTGTTTTTCATGAGCGCACCAAACATATTGAAGTGGATTGTCATTCCATTCGTGAAGCTTTTGCTCGTCAGGAGATTACTCTTCCACATATTTCTACTGAACACCAAACTGCTGATGTCTTCACCAAGGCTCTCTCTCGTCCCCGACATCAGTTCTTAATTGACAAATTGATGCTTCTCAATCGTCCAACATCAATTTAAGGGGGGATATTAGTAGAATTAACAGCTAGTCAAGGGAGCAGAAATGGTAGATTCCAAGGCTGATTTGATGCTCAGAAATGGCAGATTCCAAGGCTAATTTGATATGCAAAATGACAGATTTCATGACTAATTTGGCGAGCCAAAGGACTAGTTAAGCGAAAGTTTTGAATTTAAATTTTTGAAATTCAAATTGGCTAACTAAAGGTGCATCAAGGGGAGAATTGTTTAGGCAGAAAATCAGCATCATTGCCATAAGTGTAAAGTATATTGTATATATGCATAGAATTGATAGACATTTATTCTTACCTTATATAATTATGTGTATCTTATGTAATGGCTGATTTTTAGCCTTGTAATTAGTCCGATAACTTTTATATAAAGTGAGCAACCCTCACAAGAAGGGTATTGAGAACAAAACCTAAATTTGACACTCTCCGGCTGTATGTCAAGTGGGTTTCTCTCTTCGCTGGTCCCTTGTCTCCCATGGCGGCAGATGGAGGTGCTGCTGGTCGGATGTCTGGGAGGAAGGGGGTGTCTTCCGGCTTTCACTGGGTCTCGCCGTCTCCCTCGCCGGTGGAGGTGGCGAGGCTGGAGGCGTTGTTTCCTGACGTTGTGCGTGTTCCTGTGCCAGAGTTGGAGGCGAAAATGGATGGATGGCAGGCGAGGGCCATTCTTGCCCGTTCGTACCATAAATGGGTTCCGATAGCTGCGCTGATCAGGGAGCTCAGGTGTGCCGGCATCCAGGGTGAGATCATCCCTGTTAGTTTGGCATTCCGGTGTCATATCCTTCGTTTTGAAGATCCGAGCATCTGTGACGTGGTGCTGAATCGGCCATGGGTGGTGAATGGCCAGGTCATTGGGATGGAACCATGGCGGCCGGAGTTCATCCCGTCTCAGGGTGCCATTTCCTCTGCTTTGATGTGGGTGCGGCTGCCGAATCTTCCAATGGAATTTTTGAAGGAAGATTTTCTCAGGAAGATCCTTGCTCCAGCGGGGGAGTTCATCAGTGCGGACGCTGACACTTTGGCGAAAAGCAGAGGCGGCTTTGCCAGGGCGTGCTTGAGGGTCGATCTCCGTCGTCCTCTTCGTCCGGGGACACGAATTCAGGGGATTAACCTCCCGTTTTGGCAGTAGTTTGCTTTGGAGAATCTGGAAGGCATTTGCTCAAGTTATGGTTCTCTGCACCTTGAAGACCCTTGTTCTCAGTCGGATGGCTTAGTTGCTGAAGGAGATGCATCGTGCCCTGTTTTTGATCCGTGGATTGCCGCTGTGCGTCAACGGCGGCCTGGCAATGGATCTTAGAAGGAGGTGGGGAGAATCTCTCAATCGGTTCCTCCACAGGGAGCCTCTGGTAGCAGATTGAATCCCCAGAAGCCGAAGCCGGTTATCGGCTCTGTTGAAGAAGATGCTGAGGGCTGGAGTACGCCGGTGAAGGTGGCACGGCGGAGGCTGCCTTCTTCTTCAAAGGTGGTGTTGGATCCAGGCATTGCATCGGGACACTCTGAGGTGGATGAGAATCAAGGGAGCTCAGTCAAGGGGGTTGTGCCGGGTAAGGGCGAGCGTGCCGATTTTCCCTCTTCTGCCTTGGTACCGGTTGTTAAGGAGGGGCCCCCTGTGCTGAGTCTGAATCAGCCTATTCTGAAGAAGAATCCTTTTGCTGCTTTGGGATCCAAGTTGGGTCATGATGGTTATCAGGATAATAGGGATGCTTTTCCAAGTCCCCTTAAGCGGGCCAGACTGATTGATTGTCAGGCTCCGAGATCTACTTCCAAAATTGAGAAGCGTAAGGGGAAAGGCAAGACATCGAAGTCTAAAAGTATTGGGGGAAACATCTTATCTATAGATAGCTTGACTTTATCCTCCTACAGGCAGGAAGGTGGTCAGGAGGCTGTGATGCCCAGCTTGGATAGGGCAATCAGGTTTTCGGCGGAGGCTTCAGATATAGATAATTCGGGCTTGAGCCTAGCTCCCTTGCCAGCGGCTCAATCCCCTCGGGATTCTATTGACTTGGTTGGTCTAAAGCCCGGTTCATCAATGATAGTTGAGGGTAGCATCTCATCAAATGAGTGCCTTCCTGATACTACGATGGGGGAGGACCTGAATGGGGTCCCAGCTACGTCTAGTTTATAAATGAAGATCTTAATTTGGAATGTTAGAGGAGCTCGAAAGCCTTCATTTCGATGCTCCTTTGGCAGAATGTTGCAGTTATATAAATTTGATATATGTGTTCTTTTGGAAACCAGGATGTCGGGTGACAGTCTGGCTCAGTTTAGGAGACAGATATCCCGGTCTTGGTCTTCGTATGCAGTGGAAGCTGTTGGTATGTGAGGGGGTATTCTGGCTATTTGGCGTGCCTCTGTTATTACGGTTGACGCTTTTCATCAGTGCAACCAGCAGATTGGTCTTGTTGTCTCTGAGGGGTCATCTGATCCCTGGTTTTTATTGGCTGTTTATGCCAGCATGGATTATCGGGAGAGACGGGTTCTGTGGGCTGAGTTGCTCTCACTCCTTGATCAAGGTCTCCCATCCATTGTCGCTGGTGACTTTAATTGTATCACTAAGGCTACTGAGAAGCGTGGGGGTAGACGGGTTACAGCCTCAGCTGACATATATGAATTTAGAACCTTTATTGGGTCTTCGGGGCTTTTGGACTTGGGGTATACTGGGACCCATTTCACTTGGTGTAATAACCGTCAGGGCTCCGCTCGTGTTTGGGAGAGACTTGATAGAGCCATGGCTTCGCCTCAGTGGCTTCATATGTTTCCTGTGGTTACTGTCTCACACCTTCCGAGGATTGGCTCTGATCATTGCCCCATTTTGATCTCTACAGAGGTTGATCTGTACCACGGAAGACAATTTTGATTTGAGCAGTTTTGGATGGTTCATTATGCTGCTCGGTCTATTATTACTCAGATTTGGCATCTTCCTATCAGGGGAAATGCTATTTATCGTTTATCCCGGCGTCTTATAATGGCCAGACGTCGTCTTTCCAGATGAAATAGAATGGAGGTGGGGGATCTGGTTAGACAGGTTGAACAGGTCGAAGCCGACATTACTGCCCTACAGACTAAGGAGGACCATGATGGGTTTCTGTTGTATTCTGACCTCTCTTCTCTTCGGGATAAGCTGGCTCATCATCACTCTCTCCTTCGTCAGCAGGAGATGTACTGGAGGCAGAGATCCAGGGCTCAGTGGATATGTGAGGGGGATCATAATACCAGATTCTTTCATCAAGCCACTTTAAAGTGGCGTGCCGTTAACAGGATTCGGAGGTTAGTTGATGCGGAGGGCCACTATCTGGAGGATATCCACTCTATTCGTGAATTGCTTATCCAGTTCTTTCAGTCTAGATGGGCTGAGTCCACTGGTGATGGGGCTCCGGTTGTGCTGGTTCCTGATTCTTGGAAGGTTTCGCCCTGGGAGAATGACATGCTTATCAGGCCAATCTCTGAGGAGGAAATTCGGATGGCTCTTTGGGAGCTTGGTCCGGATAAGGCCCCTGGACCTGATGGATTTCCATTTTTTTTTTATCGCCACTACTGGGATATTGTTGGGCACGAGGTGATCCAGGCTATTCAGATTGTGTTCCAGTCTAAGAGTATTCCTTGGATTGGAACCGAACTTTTATTACTTTGGTGCCTAAGCGTTCAGAGGCTTCTCTCCCACAGCATTTTCGGCCTATTTCTCTATGCACTACTTTGTATAAGGTATGTGCTCACCTCTTAGCTGGCCGTCTTCGTCTAGTGCTTCCTTGCCTCATCTCTGTTGAACAGGGGGCGTTTATTAGAGGGTGCTCTATTTCAGATAATGTCCTCATTGCTCAGGAGTTTATGCATGATCTTCATAGAGCACCGGCTAGTACATATCTTATGGCGATCAAGCTTGATATGGAGAGAGCGTATGATAGGTTGAGTTGGGTTTTCTTCACCGCTCTCTTCAGGAGTTTGGGTTTAATGATTTGTTTATTGAGTGGATCATGGCATGTATCCAGTGGCCTTCATTTTCTCTGATCATCAATGGGTGCCCGACTGAGTTTTTCTCTTCTTCTGTGGGGCTGAGGCAGGGGTGCCCATTATCCCCTTTGTTGTTTATTTTGGCTACGGATGATCTTTCCCGCGCTCTTCATCAGGCTCAGTTTGATCGTCGGATTGTCCCGTTTATGGCAGGGTGTCAGGGTATTTCGGTCTCCCATCTTCTTTTTGCAGATGACTGTATTTTCTGGGTCAGGCCTCCATTGATAATGCGGCTTCCCTTCACTCTATTCTCCAGCGCTATTGTCAAGCTTCGGGTCAGATGGTTAACTCTCTTAAGTCTTCTATATATTTTAGTCTGAAGACTACCAGATCTACCAGGGAAGCCATTATCAGTTTGTCTGGAATCACTACTCAGACTGATCGATTTATGTATTTGGGGATCCCCATTACAGGTAGACGTCCCTGCTGTTCTAACTTTGCTGAGTTAGAGAGGCGAGTTCGTCAGCGTATTGAGGGATGACAGGTCACTAGTTTATCTATGATGGCTCGGGTCATCATTATTCGGTCAGTTCTCTCTTCTCTTCCTCTATATCTACTATCGAATGCTGTCATTCCGATTACTTTCCTAAGGAGGATTGAGAGATGCTTTAGAGATTTTTTATGGGCCTCTATGCAAGATGGTCATGGCATTCATTTGTTATCCTGGGACATAGTTTGTATGCCAATCCAAGGAGGTCTCGGCATTCAATCTCTGATTGTTAGAAGAGAAGCTCTTCTTGCCAGACATGCTTCGTGATTCCTTCTGGAGCCGCAGTGTCTTTGGAGCTCTCTGATGCGAGCTAGATATGGTGAGTGGTCATCTGGTTCGCTCATTCTTCCGGCCGGGGATCTTCCTCCTTTTGGAAGGAGGTTTGCAGATACGGTCAGTTTATCCAGAATAACATCTCATGGACTATCGGAGATGGTGATTCGATTGATGTCATTAAGGATACTTGGATTTCTGAGCTCCCTCTATCGCAATGGTCCTCTTTTATTAATATGGAAGCCCCTCCCAGTTTAAGGGTTAAGGATTTGATTTCCTTAGATCATTCCTCCTGGGATATTCCGGTGGTGTCCTGGTTATTTGGGGCGGAGTTGGCTCGGCGGATTCTCTCGTTGCCTATTATGCTTGGTCGCTCTATGATTCTAGGATCTAGCAGAGATCTTGCCTCTCTAGGGCCCCCTCCAGGGATCTTATGAAGGTGTTCAGACCTCAGTCTCAGTGGTCGAAGGATGCTGCGTGGATCTGGCTTCCATCATGCCCAGGGTTTAGCTATTTATTTGGAAGCTTCTATGGGACTGCCTTCCAACCTGTGTCTTTCTATCTCGGAGGGGTCTCTCAATTTAGCCGATTTGTTCCCTCTGTAGGCAGGAAGAGGAGACTTCTGACCACGCTATCTTTCTATGTCCCAGAGCTAGTCGGATATGGTATTTGATGGGTTATTCTAGCAGACTGGATGGTATAGACTCCCCATGCTCCTCTTTCTTCTATGATATCCGGGAGGGCTCTCAGCATCAGCGATGTCTCTGGGCTGCAACGGCTTATCATATTTGGTTGTCGAGGAACCAGCTCATCTTCTCAATCGACAGTATTTCTCCTCATATGACTGTAAGAAAGATTAGAGCGCTGATGGCGGACCTAGCCTGCGTCAGTCATGCTGTTGGTTTTGACTCTTCTGGCCACTGGGGTTCCCCTGCTGCTTTGGCAGCGAACCAGCATACGATTTTCTTTTCTTGGGAGCCCCCTCCAGGGGTTGTCAAAATCAACTTCGATGGAAGTATCCGAGGCAGAGCTGCTGGTTCTGGTTTCATCATTCGGGGGCCGTCAGGAGATTTGGTGGGGGCGGGTGGTTTTGCTACTCTAGACTCCCCTGTCCCATGGCTGAGCTCTATGCAGCTTGGGCGGGGATTTCTTATGCCGTTCGGATTCTTCAGTCTCATAGGATCATGATTGAGGGGGATTCTATGACGGTTATCTCGTGGCTGCAGAAGGAGGCTTGTTTTGATAATTCCTCTAATTCGATCCTTAGGGATATCTGGTATATTCTGCAGGAGATTGGTACTGTCTAGATCCGTCATATTTACCGTGAAGCCAATGCGGCGACGGATTGGTGGCTGGTTTTATGGCCCAGCATATCGGATCATGGGTTTGGAAGTCGAGTGATTCATGTCCTCTTCTTTTATAGTAATTTTGTATTCAGATATTTTTGGATTGATTCATACTAGATTTATGTGGTTGTTTGTTTATAAAAAAAAAATCATATGATTTATCCTAAGATCGATCATAGAAGCGGCCAATTTTAAGCATCGATCGCCAAGCTTCTTAAATTAAGACCAGATTTGCCTTTCGTGACGCAATGGAGAAGACAGCGCGAAAGGGCCAGCGATGATGAAGTCAGTCAAGAACCAAACGGTCGTGTCGGTGTCGCCTTCCAGCGCTGTACGTGATGGTGGGACGGAAGAAAGCAGCGCTGAAGCTAACGCGGTAGCGTATCCTCAGTCCCCACGCGTCACGCAACTCTCTTGGGAGCAGACGTCAATGGTAGTGAAAAATTTAAAACGAGACGAGAGAATCTTAATTTCTTTCCCTTCAAAAGATCGAGATAGATTTTGGTAAAAGACTGCGCAATAGCCGGCTTAATTTGCTGGGCAAATTAAAAAAAAAAAAACCTTTTGTTTTAATGAGAAAAAAAGTTTTATTCTAATTTAGAACGGCGTCAATTACGTCACATAGATTGTTAAAAAGACTGCGCAATAGCCGGCTTAATTTGCTGGGCCTGAAAAAAAAAAAAAAACGTTTTGTTTTAATGAGAAAAAAGTTTTTTTTTTTATTTTACACACGAATGAATGATCATAATAATTGAGTGCAAGTAAACGAAGATAGAGCAAAGTACAAGATTTATTTAAGAATAAAAGATAAAAATTATTTTGACTCTATATCGAAAATTTAGCATGATGAGTTAGAAGCCGTCATCCAATCAATCATAAAATTGCTTACGATACTAAAGGATAGATCAAGTGTTATAAAGCATTAGATTGATGGAAACTTGAGAGCATATTTCCTTTCAAAGTCATCGAATGACAATCATAAAATTCTTCTAAATGAAAAGGCTATGAGCATAAAAAACCCGAATAGCATAAAAAATATCGGTTCAAGCAGCATAAAGCTCAATCATAAGAACTGAGACATCAAGGGTACCAAAATCATTCGTCGCCAGAAGAGCTCCATTAGTCTAAGTTGAATCCGCTAATCTATTTCGGATACTCATATCGAAATTAATTTTGCCAAATCCTGAAAAAGACTTCTAAAATATAAGAAACCTCAGTGATTAAAAGTATCAAAATCAAGCACATTACAATGAAGAGTAAAATTTATTGTTAAAGGTTTGATTTTTTTTTGGTATAATTTTATTAAAGAATATAACATTACCAGCGAAGAAAACTTTTATTCTTTGGAACAGCGTCAATTACGTCCCGGTTGGTCAAGATATGCTTTGCAAATTCTCTTCATTAAAATTATATATTATATATATATTTAAGAAAACTAAATTTTGATTAAGTGGTGGGGAATTAAATCGGTGCCAGCTCCACGCGTTGTGGAGTAAATTAAGAATCGATCGATAGGAATGCAAGGGGAACATGGGTTTGGTCGCGGATAAGTACCTGGGTCTACGCCAATAAAGATGATGTGTCAAGGCTCAGGGTTCAACAATCGTGGACCCACTGAGTAGGTGCTGGGTCAAAAGGTGGCATTGACTTGCATGGTATCGTTTGTCGTCATTTAATAATGTTTATCAATAGGGACGCATGACCAGCAAGTCAAAAGATGAGGAGGGAGATCGAGCACAAAAAAAAAAAGAAGCGAATAATACTTGAATAACCAAAGACTAAGAAGCTCTTACCACACACTAGGAACTTATACATATATATTTATACATATTATTAGTGATCTATCTATATATATATATATATATATATATATATATATATATATATATATATATATATATATATATATATATATATATATAATATATTACTTGAAGCCTCAAAGCCAGGGCTTGATTGACTTGGTAATTTATGTAAATTATTGATGAAAAAGATATTGTTATAATCTTTTAATAAAAAAATTTAAGAATGATCATAGATCATATTTTTTAAGGTCTGAACCATCTGTTCGGCCCAAAATTAAAGGAAAAAAATAAGAAAGCACCAATTGCTTTAGATCTAGCTTTAAAATTAAAATTTAAAGAAAAAAATATAAATATAAATGAATGAAATGAAATTAGAATAAGCAGTGGATATGGAGCAAGTAAAATGAATATGGGTAATAGTGATGCATATGAATATTACCTGATTTTATATATGAGCACTGATATAGATTTAAAATTTTATATCCATAATAAATGTGAAGTTGATATGAATACAAATTTCACATTAGGATAGATACCTTTTTTTTTCATGTTCATTCATCCCATCCCAGATATATAGCTGACCAGCCGGCCAAAGTAGACAATTAACTCTAACCGCATGGGATGTTGACAAACCTTTAGAGCTTCACCAGCTGGAGGACGGTCCCCTGCGCTGGTACATCGAATCTCAGCCTCTATTGGCTGGACTAATTAATTGCAAGCTTTGAGAGCATCAGCAACGCCATCAATATTCATTTAGCCTAAAGTTTTATTCTGAGCTAATTGGAGTGGATGGAAGCCAGCAGGTTAGTTTAGACAAAAAGCATGGAAGAAGAAGAATTAATATTCATTTAGCTCTTGGTGAGAACCAAGTTTTACTCTGAGCTAATTGGCTTGCAAATTAGAAAGCACAGGGACAGCACCCATAGTTATAAGGTGGCAAATTTTCCCCTGCTACAGAATGTTTTTTTTAATTAAACTTCGTAGAAAGTTGATGGGCTCCAGAACTTTGTAACATGGCTGTTACTTAATTGTCACTTGCTCCATGGTGGATGGTGTGTCCTGTTTGAATGCAGAAACTATTAGAAATCATCTATTTACCCAGGGTTGGAAGTGGGGTTAACAAAGCTTTTAAAAAGACACAGTAATGGAAAATTATACTAAAGAACACATCAAAGGTATAATGATGATGATTTCTGCATGGAATGCAATATAAGATTTTTTTTTCTTCCTTCAGATACCTCATCTTAAATTTTTATTGGATGTTTTTTTTTATTAGACATACCTTCTTCCTTAATGGTGAAATTTAAAATGTATCTTCAATTAAGAACATCTAATGATGTTATATTAGATTATTAGATCACTTGATAAATTAAGGAGTAACTAATTAATGATAGTTTATGATGCATATTATTTATTAGCTACAAGCTTAATTTAGTACGTACTAAATTACTTCATATCATAATAGAGAAAAAATAAGGAGGATTTAGATATGTGAAGTCTGACATTGTAAGATCCAGTCCTTTTAAAATAACTCCTTTTAAATTAAGATTCGATCTGATTGGATTAAATTTAAAAAATATTAAAATTAATCTAATTATAATTTTTAATTGAAGCTACATTTAATGATAATTGATATCGAGTTACATTTTCAATATATTTTGAATTACTCTAATTAATTTCAATTGTAAAAGTTAAAAACAAATTTATGAACATAAATAAACTTTTAAAAAATTATAAAAATATC
>UESW01005078.1:43507-57584 GCA_900491605.1 Calamus simplicifolius | reverse complement strand
AAGAGATAACGAAGGCAGCTGAGGCCCATCTTACAGACCTGGCCGAATTCAGAGAGAGAAGCGAACGTCTACGTGAGGTTTTGGCAAGGAAAAACTCATTGGATAAACTTTTATATTTGAAGACTCCAGTAGACTCCAGTAGCCAGGTTTTTCAACCTCGAAGCTGAAATATTCCTGTCGACCAGACTTTCAAAGCGAGGGCGTAGGTTCGTGCTCAAATTCCTTAGCATCCGGACTCTCAGAGCGAGGGAGGGGAAGAAAGAGTTCATCTTGCAGAGATGAAATCCAACATAAATTGGCGCTAGCATTACAAAATAGTTATGACTCCCAGAATGTCATAACTATTTTGTTCTAAGGAAGTTACCCGCGCATTAAACGGTTTGGTCACGCATTAACTAACTCTAACCAGAAAAAACTGTTGGTGTAATAAAGGAGCTTTAGAAAAAAGTTGAGAAAAGACTTTTTACTTTGTGCTGCGGAGCATTGAGGGTGTCATCCAGAAGTTTTTGTACAAGACGACTAGCCAGGTAGCCAGATTCTCATTTCTACGCACGGGTGTCTCGTATGAGCTTGTTTGAGCCAGGTTTTCCAGCGCTCGATGCTGAAATATTTTCTTTCGACCGGAGAAGAAACAGAGTTCTTCTGTTCTTCTTGCACAGATGAAATACAACGTAAAATGGCGCTAGAAGGAGGGAAAGGGCATTTTCTCCGCACGCAATTTTGAAAAAAAATGAACTGCTTTAAATGGCCGTCACGTTCAGAACGTACGTCAAAGCAAAGCCATACCGCCCGTCAGGTCATCCACGTCGGAGCCACGTGGACCAATCGGAAAAGACGGTGCAGCCCACGTAGGCCTTACTGCACCGAGAGCGATGTACAAAGTGTCTTCCTTTTAATAAACCTTCGTAGAAAGTTGATGGGCTCCAGAACTTCGTAACATGGCTGTTACTTAATTGTCACTTGCTCCATGGTGGATGGTGTGTCCTGTTTGAATGCAGAAACTATTAGAAATCATCTATTTACCCAGGGTTGGAAGTGGGGTTAACAAAGCTTTTAAAAAGACACAGTAATGGAAAATTATACTAAAGAACACATCAAAGGTATAATGATGATGATTTCTGCATGGAATGCAATATAAGATTTTTTTTTCTTCCTTCAGATACCTCATCTTAAATTTTTATTGGATGTTTTTTTTTATTAGACATACCTTCTTCCTTAATGGTGAAATTTAAAATGTATCTTCAATTAAGAACATCTAATGATGTTATATTAGATTATTAGATCACTTGATAAATTAAGGAGTAACTAATTAATGATAGTTTATGATGCATATTATTTATTAGCTACAAGCTTAATTTAGTACGTACTAAATTACTTCATATCATAATAGAGAAAAAATAAGGAGGATTTAGATATGTGAAGTCTGACATTGTAAGATCCAGTCCTTTTAAAATAACTCCTTTTAAATTAAGATTCGATCTGATTGGATTAAATTTAAAAAATATTAAAATTAATCTAATTATAATTTTTAATTGAAGCTACATTTAATGATAATTGATATCGAGTTACATTTTCAATATATTTTGAATTACTCTAATTAATTTCAATTGTAAAAGTTAAAAACAAATTTATGAACATAAATAAACTTTTAAAAAATTATAAAAATATCAGTCACATTGATAAAATAATCTTGATGTTTTTATCTAAATTTTTATATTATAAAATCATGATAGATAAATTAGAAGATTGTATGAATTAGTAATTTATTTTGAATCTTTATTAGAAATTTATCTATTTAAACTTTTAAAGAAATCATTGCCTTCAAGAACTGAAATGCCTATCGATTTTAAAAAATTAGTATTTTATAAAAAAGGAAAAAAAAAATTCTTAGCTTTAGAAATTCTTTATACGTTAATAGAGTTATTTTCTTTATATGTTATCAGAGTTATTTTTCTAAGAGCCAAACAATTGCGTTCATGGAAGAAAGCAACACTGAAAGCTAACGCGAGTGACCACTTGTGGCACAACTCTTGGCTATATAAAAGATAAACGGGCAAATGTCTGTGTTAATGAAAACAAGATAAGGTTTTTTTTTTTTTACTTTTCAAAAGATAAAAAAGAAGAAAAGAAAAGGGAAAAGGACTTAAAATAGACCTGAGATCAGCAAAGACTAGTAGAAGACCTAAAAGAGAGTAAAGGATCAGCAAAGAACCACTTTGGTCTATTCCTTCCAGTAAAGATGATGCAGAGGTCATGGGGGTGGCTAGGTTGATAGCTTGGGCCACTCAGTAGGTAACGAAAAGTCTTTCAGCATCGCATGTGGTGCAGAAGTATGCTAATTAATCATGCACGCTTGTAATCGCGTGTGCTATGCATAGAAAATAAAATTATTTTTAATATGCACGATTACACAATGCATATGATCAATCTTCTGCATCGCATACAGTGTAAAAAGACTTTTTTTAACAGATAAAAAGCCCAGGCTTTACTGAGTCAAAAGATGGCATGGCTTGTCTTCATTATTTTCACATTAACATTAGCTATCAACAAAGGCACATGGCAAGCCCAGTCAAAAGATGACCGAGAACAGAAGAAGAGAATAATTCATGAAAAAAAAAACTAAACTCTTATCAAACAAATCACAAGGCACTCGGAAGTTATACGATGATATATTTATGCGTGTTATTAGTGATCTATACTTTTTTCTTTTTTGAATTTCACTTCCAGCGTCGTAATCGTCGCTTGGATTATTAATTCTTGTAAACCACGATAAGCAATGCCGTGTGGATGAATGTGTTGTAATATTTGTGAATTTGTATGCTGCAACGAAAATTAATGCATGGTGGGGTTTTGAGGGAAGGAATCTAACGTCCCATTCAACTGAGTTCTCCAATGTGAAGGTAGTTGATTCGGATGTTAGGGATGACAATTTTGAATATGATTCGTGAACACAGTTCAAATTTAATATAAATTTAATAGGTTTAGTTTAAGCATATAGATAGAATTAAATTATAAACGAATTGGTCAATTAGATACAATTAATAGACAAGTCGAATCACACATTGATTTGATAATTCAAAATTAACCCCGCAATTGACTTGACCATTAAACAAATCACAGAATTATTTATCTAAGTTAATATTATTTTTAATTAATTATTATTTTATGATGATGATTATATATTTATATAAGGATTTTATATGTATATATCTTTTCTTTTCCTTTTTCTATTGAATAGGAAAAAAATTTTGTTTGTACTTTAGTTATGATTTTTAATATATAATACTAAGTAAATTAATATTAAACATATTATACAGATTATAGCGCCATTGGGTTGAACCTGGGCCTAGCTTCGTGAGCCATGCCCATTACTCGAGTCAAGCCCATGGGCCATTCCTACCCATTTACATGGAGCGGGTTTTATTCTATTTTATTTTTAACTCTTACTGAATGCAAGCAAGTCTAAGCAATATCTTCGTTTTTCTTCTCTTATCGTCTGAGTTTGCGACCTACGTAGACAAATGGAGAAGAGTTTGCTGACAAAATCGTTTTGATGTTAAAATTAAGGAACTGGAAAAAGTTTAGAGAGTACTTGTTACCCGAGCAAAAGTAAATCTCTCTCTCTCATAGAATAATCGAGCTAAGCTCACATTTCATCAAGTTCGGTTTAAAAATTAATTAATTAAATTAAAACGTTAAACTTTAGTTGGCGTATTTCCTTCTATCGGCATCATTCAGCGGCGATAATTAGGCCTGCGTGGGCGCCGCGATTTTTTGGCCCGGCATCACCGACATCAAGCTGGCTTGGGAATGGCCGTCATTATTATGGTTTTAATGTCCTCCTGCTATATATATATATATATATATCTTGTTACAATATTTATACCTAAGGATTCAAAGGACAGCTGTTTTGTAGACAATTTGCCTATCAATTTACCGGCTTAATTAATTTGAGGATCCTCTATGATGCACCACATCTGTACTTCATGAGCAGTTTATTTTATTTTATTTTTCATTTTTGTTTGCTGGTTTTTTTTTTAAAAAAGCAATGTTTATAAGATTAGAGAAGAAGGATAGATTGGAATGAGATAGTGCTTTAAGAATCGTGCGTCCTAGTGCCCGGGTTTTTTTTCTTCTTGCTTTAAGATTCGTGCTTCCGTATCCTTCTTCCCCGATCGTTGCCAGTTTCTTCGTCCCGTTGCTTCGGCTCCTTTTTTCTTCTTCCCTTCGTCATTTCCTCCGTTCCTATGGCCTCCAATTCGGTTGAAGGTTGCCGGATGCCTGAGAGGAGGTCGTCGACGTCTGGATTCCAAGGATGACAGAGTCCCTTCGCTAGCTGCTGTGAGTTGCTGCAGGCTCGTTCCCGGAGGTGATCAAATTCCCGACGGCGGAGCTTGAAGCGGAGGTGTAGGCTGGCAGCAGTCGGCTGTGATTGTCCGATCGTTCCACCGTGGATCCCGGCTGATGCCTTCGTCAGGGAATTCAGGAGAGCTGGAATCTCTGGCGCCATCGTCCCCATTTCTCTGGCATTCCGATGCCATGTTTTTCTGATTCGAATCCAAAGAAGCTTGCAGCCTGGTTCTTCAGCGTCATGGGTGATCAATGGCCAGGTGGCACGGAGCCGTGGAGGCCGGAGTTTACTCCGGCGGAGGACTCCGTTTCGTCTGCACTGGTATGGGTTCGACTGCCGCTGCTGCCTCCCTTGAGTTCTGAAAGGAGGAATTCCTCAGATCCATTCTAAGTTCAGCTGGTGATTTCGTCTGTGCTGATGCGGCAACCTTGGCGAAATCTCGGAGGGGCTATGCGAGGGCCTGTCTCCGCGTCGACCTTCGCTGCCCTTTCCGGCCAGGCACACGGATTCAGGGGATCTTCCAACCGTTCTGGCAAAGCTTCGTGTATGAAAGCTTGGAGGGTGTCTGCTGGAGAGTGCCTCTCTGCATCTGGATGGCCCCTGTTCCCAGTCGAATCGTCCTGATGGGGGTTGGCTCTGTTTCCACTTCCATGTTTGGGACCATGGATGGTTGCTTTACGGAAGAGGGCGGTTCCTTTTATTCCCCAGGCGGAGGTGAAGGGGAAGACTTCGGTGCCGGCTTCGTCTTCATCCCCAGGCTCTGGTTCATCGTCTCAGCGGTGAAGAAGGGGCTCGCTTCGATTGCTGGAGTATCAGCTGAAGGGTGGACTGCTCCGGTTAAGCTTGCTCCGCCGGAGGTCCTCCTCTTTGCGTTCGGCATCAAGGGCAGTGGTTGTGGTCGCGCCCTGGGAAGGAAGTGGATGGCTTGGTCAAAGGTAATGACCCCCGTGCCGGTTAAAGACCTGTGTGTCGTTTCAAAGGCTCTAGGTTCTGAACATTCAAGCAGCAGATAATCTGAGTTCTCTGAATCCCCGAATTGAACTCAATTGTCATCCATAACCCTTTCTCCTCTCTAGATTCAGTGGCTCATGATGATGGTCAATTGGGGTGTAAGGATGCATCACTACAGTAAATTTTAATTTTAACGATGCTTTTATGTTATTTACCGACGCTTTTTTAGCGTCGGAATATAGCCTTTTGACGCTTTTAAAAGCGTTGTTAGGAGGGGGTGGAGAAGAAGTTTGCCGACGCTTTTCAAAGCGTCGGTAAAACTGCCGACGCTTTAAAAAGCGTCGGCAATGTTCCCCCTCCCCCCAAACCACAACCCAACCCCGCGCCCACCCGCCCACCCCGCGCCCAACCCCCCCCCCCCAAGCCCACCCCCCCCCACCCCCCCAGCCCGCCCAGCCCCCCCGCCACCCCCCCCCCCCCCCCCCCCCACCCACGCGCCCAACCCCCACCCCGCCCCAGCCCACCCCCCACACCCCCCCCCACCAAAACCCAACCCACGCGCCCAGCCCAAACTACCACACCCCCCCCCCCCCCCCTCTCTAAAAAAAAACAAAACCACCCCCCCCCCCCCCCCCCCACCTAAAAAAAAATAAAATATAAAATTTGTCTCAAATGAATCATCAGACAAAAGCAAAATATAAAAAAATAAAATATTAAATATAAAACTAATATTTATTTTAAAATCATCACTTTTTAAAATAACACACATTTGGTCAAAGCAATATAACATCTGGATTGCAAGGTTCTAATTAAAACTAAAAGAACACAATTTCTTTGATCATTGCACTTTTTATTTGATCACTGTATTTTTAATGGATACTATTCCAATGTGTTTAACATGCTTTACAAGTTAAGCGTTCTTATCTTTTACATATTGCAATTTAAATAATTACAAAAAATTCAAGAATTTGTGAAACCAAAGAGAGCCACTGGGGCGTCTCCTTGCGTTGGTGGGACCATGACCCAATATAAAATGTAGAACATTTGACCTTAATCACACAATACTGTCCAAGCCTCACCTAGTAGTTCGGCCATTCTTTTACTTTACGTGGATGAAATATTATGGAAGTGATCCATGCCATATGCAGCCTATTAAGATGCAGTTTGCAACAAAAGTACAAGATATAAGAGGTGGGCCTCTTTGTTATTTTCCAAATTCGTATTGATTGGCAATAGTACAACAAAAGTTGCAGTTCTATATAATACACTTAACTAAATGAAGAGGTTTTCATAAATCATTTAAGCTGAAGGCATGTTTCATTATCTATGGAGTTCTATATTGCACGGGAAGAATAGAGTTTTTGGATAAGGAAGATGTATGATCAGCTGGTTGTTTGGATGGATAGGGATATTCTGTTTTAGGGAATATTTTTAGGTGGCGAATTTAAAAGAGAAACAGAGTTTTGGTCATAGAGTAGTATATTGGATGAGTAATTCAGAATAGATGAAATAAAAGAAGCTACAGTTGAAGTGACTATGAGAAGAAGACAAGAAAAGGAAGTTTCTGCAGTTCTGCATAACACACTTAAATAAATGAAGAGGTTTTCATAAATCATTTAAGCTGAAGTCACGTTTCATTTTTCTATGAAGTTAAACTCACAAAGGAATAAGTGTATTGTAACAATAGAGAGAACGCAGATCATCTTTTAGCACAACATGGATGATGTTTTAACAGGGAACTATGTTTTGAGAGGGAAGAAAAAGACATCCATAGCACATTTTCTATAAAAGGAAAAAAACAAAACATAAAATAGTTAAAACATAAGTTACAATTGTCTAATAATATCATAATCAATTTACTTGAGCGCTGCACAAGCTGTATGATTCAACTTATGCAAATGGACTACAAAACATCCATTTTCACAAGGAATATAGAAGTTTCTGGATTCTGATTCTAGCTACACAAGTTTTTTGCATTCAATAACCTTTCAATTCCTCATACCTATGTTCAGAGCTAGATTAGTTGGATAACAGCATATGGATATACTGGGATAGGGAACGATTGCCAGACCTGGGTGCCAAGGGCTTTTAAAAGATTACCACGCTCTTTTTCTATTTGAGAACGAGCTCTTGAATAATTTAAAAGGGATGGCAATGTTTAAAAGAGAAAAAAACCCACAAATTCACAAGCATACCTTATGCAGTACCAGTGAGTTTTATGTTCAAGAATCAAGCATGATCTGAACTTTATAGATCAAGTGAAAGGCCTTGGTGGACAAGATTCAGAGGAGGCCAATGGAACTAAGGTTGGAGAAATTTAGGAGGGTTGACTGAAGTTACCCAACATACGTAACAAAAGCTTAGAAAATAATATTTAGCTGTTGACTGATGGAAGAACAAGCACACCCAATATTAGAAGCCTACTCGATCAAGACAAGAAGTTACACATGATATGCCAGTGCATGAAGAATTTCTTTCACCTCAAAACCAATAACAAAATGTTTCTCTATTCCTAAATTAAGCAAATGCACCATTTGAGCATCATCATCATAATGGAATGCCAAATAATAGCTGGATCTCATATTGCAACAGATTGAGAAACTTACTTTCAACTGCAGACAACTATTTGCAATTGCATATAAAGATTCATCAGTAATAAATGTACCGCCAATATTCAGGTTTTGTAAAGAGATAGCTCTTGAAACCTGTAGAAAGCCACAAAACTCAATGAACAAGAGGTATGGGAAAAGCAGAATCATCATAAAATAATATGGTTACTGCAAAAATTTTAAAAAGGAAAAGAAGAAAGAAACAGAATAAAGAACCTATTAACAGGGGAAAAAAAGAGTATTATCTTATTAGCCAAATATAATGTTAACCAATGGCAAGCATGGACTGCCTCTTTTACAAGATCATACAGCATCTGCCAGTAGAAAAAAGCACATGCATGCACATTAGTATGCTCTAAATGATTTATTCCCATTAGGAAGTTACACTTGGGTTAAGATGGATTCATTGTTCAGCAACTTCTTGCCTAAACCAGTCCAATGAGTGATGCCTGATTCTTGGAATGTGCCAATACTTTGGCATTTCTTTTCGTTTAATCATCCAAAAAGAAAATTGGAAAGTGTGTTCAGGGTGATGCCTGATTCTTGGAATGTGCCAATACTTTGGCATTTCTTTTGGTTTAATCATCCAAAAAGCAAATTGGAAAGTGTGTTCAGGGGCTTTCCTAGATGAAGACACCCTGGACATATAACCAGCTGTGCAAATAACATTTTAAAGGTCAAAGTTAACATGGATGAATACTGTGAGAAATGGGTTGGGAAAGCTTGCAATGAGATCAGAGGAAACCTTCAGTAGGAATGGCATTTTGTACTGTTACTGCATTAAATTGATAGATCAATTCCTAGGGCCTCCCAACATGAGGTTATAAATCCAATTGAGAAAAGCTCTAAACTGCCTTAGAAATAAAGCTGTTTGAGATGGTCATTCGCTGATATTCAGAAGGGTGAAGCAGGGCATGAGCTTGTATCATTATGAATTAGGATGTACCATGTTTATTGGAGTGATAAATATTGACTCAGATTTAATATTTATTGGCTGGTATGGATGTCACACAGACACTAATCCCTACACAAAACTGATAACCGGCTAGCACAGTAAATTTAACATGATGAAGTTTGATCTGTGAACAATTTTAATTCATGCTAAAATGTTTTTGTCATGTATAGCATTCATTGTTCTTTCTCTTTTGTTTTGGAAAAAAAAAAACCTCTAATAGTGCTAACATCATGTTCATAATTGGTATGAAATTTAGGAGTTGAGATGATTATGTAATTCCAAATCTCTAATATTTGATTCAAGATGGATTTGTGTTCATGTTTTCTATAAAGTATGGAAGGGTGTGATGTTAACATAGAAAGTCTAGTGCTATTGTATAAATGTGTGTTCTGAATTCTTCTATTATTGTTAATGGTTCCATTATCATATCGAAATTCATGATACCCAGATTACAATCATCGCATGCAGGCTGATCGAATAAAATTATTGTATATATTCCTCTCATGCCACACAATGTAGAGAACTTCCTTAGTACATGAAATCAAAATTATTGTCTTTGTATTAGCAACTGTTATCTCATTAACTTAACTTCTAGACCTTCATACAGCAAAGTCTTATCCCACAATTACAAGGCCAAAAAAGAAAAAGAATTGGATTGATATTCAGAATAGGATTGATATTTGTATCAATGCGCAAAATATAAAACAGTAGCAGCATCCAGAAGTAGCAAAAGTTCAACATAAATAACATATAATTGGTTCTAACATAATTCAGAAAAAAAAAATCAATATCTTTGCTCATCAAAAACACCAAACTAGCATAATTTATTCAGGAGTGTGTGTATTTGTATTGTACAGTTCTCGTTGGAAGCAACACAACTTAGCTGACTATACAATTACCGAGGATAGGTATCTTCTGAGTGCTCTGAGGAATCATCACTGCTTATATGGTTGGTTCATTATAAGATGCAGCCAACTCTGGCTTGAACTGGATCGCTGCCTTTGCAAATCTGAGGCATCAAATCAAAGGGGAAGATATATTGGGAAAGCCCCCTCTTTTCTTTTGCTGGAACTCCTAGTGGAAGATGCAGTACCATCAACACCATCATCACAGCCATCACTACAGCCATCATCGTCGTCGTCATCATCATCCATGTCATCGTCATCATAGTCATCCATGTCATCAACGTCGTCGTCATCATTGGAATCAATATCATCATCCTCATCAAAATCATTGTCATCATCATAGTCAAAATCAGAGGCATTTGTGAGGCAGTCAGCCATCAGAACCTTCCCACAAAACAGATAACAGTAGAAAAGTTAAGAACTCTGCTGTTTGGTTCTACATGCATCACAATCAAAACTAGTTTTTCATGTTATTGTCAGAAAATTTGGTGCAAGTCTAACTTGGGATAGTATAAGAGAAGATAAATTTGATAACACACACTTTCTGTTATACTGGTTGTAGTTACTGCTAAATGAAGAAAAAAATAGATATGCATTACCTTTGATCCTCGGTTGACTAGTCTTAACAACTTATTTAGACTATAGTCTACAGACCTAACCAGATGTTGAATATATTTATGCAATTGCTTATCCAACATCACATGATTGGATATTACTAATAGGGGAGACAACCCAGTTATCAACTGCCTTCTCTACTCTTTACAGTCCATATTTAGCATTTCCAAATAGCTTATGTACTAAACGACTTCATTTCTAGTTTTTCATTCTTTTATCAGTTCTACATACACATTTTGATAAGACAAAATGAAAAACAAAAGCAAAGCATGAAAGTCAAATGCTTCTTCTGTAGCTTTTCCTCCCCTCTGCCAGCATTTTAGTTCATGATTTCTGTTTCTCTAAGTGAGTTCGTGCAAAAGAAATGGATGCAATACAACAATTTAACAATAAATTAATGCTCAAACCTGTGATTATTTATTGAAATGAACAAGCAAATATCGTTTAAAATGCACTAGGTACCACAGAACATCTACCGCATCATATATCTCTTGCAATGTTCAATAAAAGAAGGCATGTTGTCCAACATTTTGTGGCGTACTGTGTCTGGAACAGTAATTACAAAGGCTTGTAATAGAGAAAATAAACACAGAGAAAGATAATTTATAGCAAAATTTCTATTGAAGGAACTGATACAAATGTAAGAAGAAAATGTTAATCATTTTTCCAGGGACTCTGAACGAGGAGCAGTATGTGATGGAGATGTTTGTGTTGAAGGATTGCCATGATTATGGTCATTCGAGACTTGAGGTTCATCACTTGTCTCAGATTTCTCATGCTGATCAGGCAACCTCCCTGCTTTGGAGGGTGAATCTTCTGCTGATATCCACATGGCTTCTGGATTCCTTAAGTAGGGAAAGAGAACAGAAGGGTCCGGAACAGAGAACGCAGGCAAGGTATAGTTATAGTAACCCATGAATGGGTGATCAAATTTGCAAGTTGAACCATACTTGCAGATTCCATACATAGTGTAAAAGGTGCACACAGTCTGGCCCTTTGTGGAATTGTGGTCAAGCCATGAGAACAAGAAAAGAATAGTCAGATATTTGCAGTCCGGTAGATAATGATGTTGGAAAAAGTAATGGAAAAATAAAAAATAAGAATCTAACTTACTGGTCTTAGAGGAAGCCCAAGGGGTCCAACTGTGCACATAGCTACCTGGTTCCTCTCTTTGGGGTGATGGTACTTGCAAGATGTTCCATATTTGCAGCTCCCAGTTTTCATGTAGTATTGGCATTCTGCTGATCAGGCCTTTCAGGAAAATTTACTGGGGTGCTGGAACCTAATGGTGCATGATGCTTGGGGTTGGTAATCTGATTAGGCCCAACTAATTTGAGATTAAGGTTTTGTTAATTACTAGAAATGTGCCTAACTTGCTAGATTCCAGTTCCTTTCAAGTAATCAAAAGTAAAATCAAGTCTAGCTGCAGGAATAATTAATTTCCATGCTGCCTATATTCTGTCAGCTACAACATGCACACAAATGAAAAACAAAAGCAAAGCACGAAAGTCAAATGCTTCTTCTGTAGCACTTCCTCCCCTTTGCCAGCATTTTAGTTCATGATTTCTGTTTCTCTAAGTGAGTTCGTGCAAAAGAAATGGATGCAATACAACAATTTAACAATAAATTAATGCTCAAACCTGTGAGATAAGCACTTGAACAACTTGGTTACCTAAAGCAGGAGGAGGGAGAAGATTCCGGTGCGAACGTGAGAAATTGGATCACTCAGAAAGATTTACAGCAAGAAATGCTTATCAAGCAGGTGAAGAGACATTTTGAAGATATTCAGAGGGTGCAACACCCCATGGGGAAGTTTGCTACTGATAAACTTCAAACATGCATACATAATAATAAATGATTACTGATTAAAGACTTGCTACTTGGCAAATATTGTCACGAATTATGAATAAGCTCTACAGCATCATATATCTCTTGCAATGTTCAATAAAAGAAGGCATGTTGTCCAACATTTTGTGGCATACTGTGTCTGGCACAGTAATTACAAAGGCTTGTAATAGAGAAAATAAACACAGAGAAAGATAATTTATAGAAAAATCATGTGTCTTTTTACTAATGCTTATCCAAAGGAGAAATGCTTATCAAGCAGAAAGATTTACAGCAAGAAATGCTTATCAAGCATAACAACAGGGGTGCCACGGTTGAAGCAAAAACAGTTCACCCTTTGGACAATTTCCAGACTACTCGAAGAAAAAAACCTAATAACTATCATTGTATTTGTACACCAGGTTGCGCCAGATAGATAGCGACAAGTTCTCTTTTGATTCAAGCCATCTACCATCCAAAGGATGGTTATAAAACTCAAGTTGGTATTTATACTGCCTTGTATCAAACCATTGAAATGTACAATAAACTTCAAATGACTTGAACCATCTAACCATCCTACAAATGAAAAAGAAGGGGGCAAAAAAGAAAAGAAAAGAAAAGTTGGAAATGAAATGTCCTATATAAAATGCCTTAAGTATTTCCACAAAGGCCATGCTTCGAGTCAACTTGATTTCTTAGCAGTGAACCATCAATATGACCAGAGACTCAATGTGAATTTCAATTATTGCTTTAAGAGTACAATAATGCATTGAGAAAGATGTTTGCTGGAACAAATGACATACTTACTTATCTTTAGGGCATTATGCCTGTACTATAAAAATCTAATGTTTCAATGATTCAAAGCATGCTCCCATGGCCATCCCTTGACGGCAAATAAGAATATACTGGTACACAATCAAGAAGCCTCACAGAACAAAGCAAAAATGATAACAGGCTGTGAAAAGAAAGAGTAGGATGGTTTGCCTCAGGCATACGCTCATCTATGAATAGTCAAAGAGGGCCTACTTAAAATCAGGCTTCTCTGGGTAAGTGCAGCCTGACCTTTGTATTATAACATTTGCTGCATAGCACCCAGCCCTTACGCAGTCCTCTATACTCTTCTCCTGGACCAATTGAGACAGAAATCCTCCAACAAATGCATCACCTACCAGCATTTTCACATAAAAGAGATTAGAAAACAAACTATTAAACCCAAAAACTAGACAGGACAAAAGGGAACAGATAAAGCAGCATTAGTCATGTTAGCGATCTTAAATAGGGATGGTCATAAAACAATCATGTCATGCAAATAAAAAAAGGGCTCATGCTTGTATCAAACATGATATTCACATTCCTTTTCAATAACAACCATGGTTTGCTACCCAAGACAGAAGAAAATACCTGCACCATTAGTATCAACCAGCTTCTCCTTTGGATAAGCACTTGAACAACGTTATTATCAAAAGTGTGATGCTGAGATAAAAAGGCCGATCTTATCCCCCGAAAAGCATCGTTATATAGACTAAATAAGAATCTCCACTAAAAATCCATGAAGCATTCATTGCAAGCAAACAACAGTCCATAAAGCAAAGGCATGCAAATAAGAACAACCGCCCTCCATTATTCCTTAACATCTAAGAAAAACAAACATTTGTTTTTAAACTTTTATTGGCCTCACAGAGCATTTGTTCCTGCAAATCAGGAACCTGGCATTTATAGACCTTCTAGATCAATTAAAGATGCCAAAACAACCCTGCTTGTTACCTGGCAAAAGGGGCACCAAGGAGCATAGAGAACAACCAGCCAAGGCTCGCTAAGATTTTCTAGCCTCAGCAAGTTCTCCATTCCTGGCCTGCTAAGGTTAACA